>JAAIXJ010001738.1:810560-960175 GCA_013403705.1 Heliconius hermathena
TTCCTGGCTAAAGAATGACATTCGAAACGTCTTGGTTATATGACTGTCGATAAAAATATATATTTTTAAAGGACTTTTGTTCAGAGTACAAACAATAAACAAAATTGAATTGTTAGTGAAGGTTACCTTCATAAATCATAACAGGTATTATAAGTTAAGTCGTTTCGAATGTCATTCTTTAGCCAGGAACCTTACCGGCGCAATTATAATACTATATAACATTCGCAGGCAAACTAATGCCTTGAGTTCATTCAAATGACGATAACTTTTTTTTAATGAACCGGTTTTAATGAAATAAAAATTTTACTTTATTTAAAATCAGCTTCACGCTGTATCCCGGACATAGCAGGGTAGGCAGAGGGAACCTAGTGTTAAGACACTCCGTTGTCCACTTTCTGCCGAATTCTAGAAGCATTGCGCGTTGAGTGGCAGAACTCAACGCCGCGCTTTGCCTCGACACCAGAGCGAAGAAATGGAAATATAAATTTAAGTAAATATTTCATCTCCTCGAGTGGGGATCAAACCCACAACCAGTCGATTTACAAATACACTTTGTGCCTCTTCACCACGACTGGCCTCTTATTATACTTTAACTTTATTTAACAACTTTAAATGTTAAGTTGAGTCAAAACAAAGCAATTTGTAAAACTTTTAAGTAAATCGGTTCAGTACTTTGAGAGATTAACGTGACCATACATACAGACAGACAAGAAATTAAAAAAATATATTTTTGTTTTCTGTTATTCTTTTTAAGTGTCCCTATACCCTTTTCAGTCAAAATTACTAAATGTACAGACAAAATATTTTTACTGTTTTATTATATTATAAAAATGTATGATATAGAAAATTGCATTATTTATTCCTACTTTCAGCCCAATTTTGAGACATTACAAGTCAAATGCAACTCGACGCAGCGTTTTGTCTTATTATCAGAGCGAGAAAGTGAAAATAATTAATTTCCACGATTGTGAATTGAACCCACAACCGTTGCGTTTGCAGAGACTGCGCCTCTGCACTCCGATGGCCTCCCAAATAATATTAACACTAGTATTTTCCTCTTAAAGATTACAACACAATAAGTAATTGGAGAAGTTTACGTTGACGACAAAGAAGAGAATATCTGATTTTAAGGCTCCCACACCCTATTATCCCTATAGGTTGAGATCTTAATTTATAATTCGTTATTGAGTTTGTTAACCTCTCATCTTGTTACCATGGTAAAATATTACCTAAAGTAAAATAATAACCTTATTTTTTGTAGCTTCACTCCTTATCCTGAATACAGCAGGTTAGACAGAGAGAACCTAGTGTTAAGACACTCCGTTCAACACTTTTCGCCGTATTCTCGGGACATTGCGTGAATTTTTGCTTTGCCTTGTTACCAAAGAGAACTGAAAATATTGTATAATTCATTCCCCCGAGTGGGATCGAACTTTCAACCATCGCGACTACCGTCAAACGCTTGAGTCACTGCCTCACGATGACCTCACCTTAAAGTGAGGTTCAAACGCCCCAACCTAAGTCGCCATGAAAAAAAATTGGCCATCTTTTTATACAACGTCGAGGACACGGATATATGTTTACGTGACTGCGCACAAACAATTCAAATGTTCTGGAATTCATATTAAAGTTATTTATAAGAAAACAATCAATTTAGGTTTAAGTGATTAGTTCATAACATATTTCAGCTTCGTTACATTAAAAAGAGTTCCATTTTAAGCCGTCTTCCTTTTTCGAAAAGGAGGAGGTTCTACATTCGTTAACTACGAGTATAGTTTGTCCATCGATGTCTTTATCATTTGAGGGCCGATTTTAATAATTCCTTTTTTGTTTCAAAGAGCGTACTTTTCCATTAGTTCCATTACCATCATGTCAAGATCGAATAATGAATTCCCATAGATCGAATCGAATCTTATATAATCAAATAAACGAGAAGCAAATATATGATTATTATAAGAAATTTTATAAAAGACATAGTATTGGTTTTATTTTTTCATATCTTCTCGCCTACTTATCATTTTATTTATCAAAAAAAAAAAAGAAAATGTTTCAAACATTCCATTTCTTTTAAAACCGTTTAGTTGCTTAAACAATTACCGACTATGTGTATTTAAATTTGGATATTATCAATGCTATTAGAGACTGTATAATTAATTATTAATGGACCTTTTTAATATATCAAAAAAATACTATATTTAATCTTTATTATTTGGGAAAACTTAAAAAATATCAAGTTAGGCATTCCACTTTGAGAAACAATTTTCATAAAATATTTTGGAGCGAATGTAATTAGACACTAATGCTGTTTTCTTTTCAAAGTACTTTAAATATTACTATTATATTATTAATAAATAATTAAATACTATATAATATTACATATATTTTTTTAGCTTCACGCTGATGCGCATAAAATGGTGGATAAGGACAACCTAAGAGCATAATGTTAAGACTTCCATTCCCCACTTTCTGTCGAATTCTTGTGGCAATGCGTGTTGAGTGGCGAAACCCAACGCCGTGCGCTTTGCCTCGTTACCAGAATGGAAATGATAATGTTAAACATTATATTTGAGAATTGAACCAACAATCGTGGCGTTTATAGTCACACGCCTGTGCCGCTCCTGCGCCACGACGACCCCAACTTTTCATATATAAATTAAAAAAAAAATTAAATCAGCTTCACGCTGTATCCCGCACACAGCAGGGTAGGCAGAGGGAACCTAGTGTTAAGACACTCCGTTCCCCACTTTCTGCCGAATTCTGGAGGCATTGCGTGTTGAGTGGCAGAACTCAACGCCGCGCTTAACCTCGACACCAGAGCGAAGAAATGGAAATATAAATTTAAGTAAATATTTCATCTCCTCGAGTGGGGATCAAACCCACAACCAGTCGGTTTTGCAGTCACACCTCGTGCCGCTGCGCCACGACCGACCTCAACTCAACTTTTCATATATAATTATTATAATTCAAATTTTGGCTATCGAATTATATGAGATTCTTTTCTCATTCTTCGTCTGATTAACTAATAACTACTCCCTACTGCTGCTTGCAGTTTAATATCTACTCAATAATATACACATTTATTAGATACTTTTAGGTGCGAAACGACAATGTCAGAAAATTTCCTATAACAATTGAATTTTCTCCCAACTACATTAAATGCAAGCCATTACAGTAAAAGTAATAAAACTTAATTTTCTATGGACCGAATCTTTTATGTAAAGTGAAGACTTATAAGGAATATAAATGAAACAAGGGAAACCACAGAAATTGATATTTTATACAATAGGAAAACCAATTTACCAGAAATATTATCATCATAATTCGTTCACCTATCGTAATGTTTTTGATATTAAATTGTTTAGATATCTTTATAAAATGACTTACCACAGTATCACGTATAATATTCTACATTTTTGGGATGACAACTTAAAAGTACTTTATATCAACATTTTATAGTATAAACAAAAAATATTCCTTCCATCAAGACATAAAGACACAATAGCAATAAATATAACATTTATTGCTATTTTGTAACGTAATGAAAATATATTTTCAAAAATATATTTTTATATAGCTTTATTTAAAAATTAATATACAAATATCATTTGTTTTGAAACCTGGGAGCATAGTGTGAAGACACTCCATCCCCATTAAGACACTTCCGTTCCCTACTTTCCGACGAATTCTGGAGGCAGTATGTATTCAGAAGCAGAATTCAATGCCGCAATGATTTATATTTTTTTATTCATACATTCAATGACTATTAATATTAGTTAATACTTACATTTACCGCTTAAAATAAAAAAAATCGATGAAATGCGAGTCAGACTCGCCCACCGATGGTACCCATTCTATTTCCGTACCAATTTCAGAATTGTAGTTCAACGAGAAGTACAACTTATAGAAGTTGACGAACTTAAGCTTGCGGGAGTAAGCACGCTTCATCCCTAGCGGGGTAGCCAGAGAGAAGAGAACAGAGCGGCCAAACGATACGATCTCTGCATACGTCTTTCGCCTTGTTCACTACCATCAACTTCTTCATACAGCCCTCCAAAGAGTCCTGACGCTTTTTATGTCATCTTCCTCCAGTTAAAGGTCAATCGAGGTCTCCCTTGCCTCTCTTACCACTTGCTCTTAGTACATAATTCTTTTTGTCATTGTTTCATCACTCATTCTCTCGACGTGCCTGAACATGTTCTTCTTCATTCTCACCGTGATACCATCATAGCTAGTACTATAATACCTATTCTGTGTATCTGTTCATTCCTGATTCGATTAGATAAACCGACACCGCATATCCTGCATAGACATTATATTTTCACAGCATTCATTTTTCTTTCATTCTTCTTCTGTAATACCAACGTTCTGCTGCCGTATAGCAGCGTCGGTACCAGCACTGCATTGTTTACGACCGTAAAGCTATGCTGATGTTTTCATTTTTCGGATATTTTCCATTATGTGTCTGCAAATTGTGTTTGATTGCCAAATTTCATAATTGTGAGTTAGGTTAGGTTTTAATTATGCTGCAAATAATATTGACAAACTTAAGTTTGTAGGTCTATGCACTTATTTTACATGAAATGAACTACAAATATAAGTTTATAATTGTTTTTACCTTTAATATTTTTACTTTTTGGACTTTTTCCTTTATTTATACTGTAAGTTCTCACTTCGTACACGGTTCAGTTGCACGGGAACAGTTTTTATGACGCGGCGAATTTCATATAAAATGCAGCAAAAATTATGCATAAGTGCTCGTCATGTCAATCATTTGATTGTGTTAACTTTCAAAGCATGATTTCTTCTCTTCAAGGGACTGTAGACAGGTACTGCAAAGCAAACTCAAAGGAATCCAATTACATAACCGAAATTGTCGTATTCCTGGAATAGTTTTTAAATAACGTCAATAAATTGTAAATCTATTATCGATGTAAAAATTTGAAAGCTAAGTTTATAAATAAGATAAAGTGAAATATGGTCTGGTCGGTTTCCAGGAGGCGCGGGTTCGAGTCCCGCTACGTTCAATTTTTTATACGTTTTCTAAATAAGTATTTTTCTTTCCTAAGTGTGGAATAACACTTTAAAAATGTTTAAAAAAATGAAATATTACATGTTTTGAACGTGTTTTATAGTGTTTTTAGGGGTTTCGTACCTCAGAAGCTAAAAATAGAACCACTTGGTTATATGTCTATAGGCCCTTGAAGCATAGAAAAAATTAAGTTTCTATAATAAGTAAACGCAATCAAAAGATACGAACATTTATGCATCGATTTTCCTGCATTTTGTATGAAATTCTCCTCATAATCAAAAGCTAGAGTACTTCTCGTGGACCTACAGTTATGAAATTTGGAACGAAGTTAAAACTGACAATAGAAATAGGAAAAAGTACTAAAAGTGAAAATTTTCAAGTATATCATAAAAAAAAATATTATGATACAAACTTATTTTTGTAGTTCATTTCATACAAAATGTATGCACATGCGTGCAAAATTAAGTTTGTATAAGTACATAAAATTTATATAAAAAATGCACTACCCCGATGTCATTAGAACCTAAGCCTTTATGCGCCTATAAAAGATAGATTACATCAGCAGTCATTGTAATGCTTTGCGTGTAATCTGGAAAGTAATTGTTTTTAAGTGTCTTTTCAATATCCGTCACTATTATTCACTTTGAACAAAAATACAATAGCACATAAATAGTATTTTATTATTATTTATATTTATACTGTAATAATTTAAACAATAAGAAATTGTTCGTATACATAAATAGGTAATATTTATATATACAATATACGTAATATTGTATATATAAATATTTTACGTAAGAATTAAGAAGGCAATATATGATGCTTCATATTTACCTTCTGAAGTTAATGATTTCATATATAAAAGTTTTTTGTCTTTTTGGGCTTTTTGTAATGTTTTTTTTTTCTATGAAATATCTATAAATTTTACCTTTTCGGATTTTTTGCTTTATCTATACTGTAAGTTCTCATATTGTACCAAATTTCATAACTGTAAATAAACGGGAAGTACCCTATACGTTTTGATCACTCGGCGAATTTTATACAATGCACAATCGATGCATAAATGCTCGTATTTTTCAGAAGCTGATATTAATTTTAGCTTGATACCTCCTCACGACCTCGAGATAAATGGTCTTAGACAGATGGACTATAGAGTGATCATATAACATAAGGGTACCGTTTTTAACTTTTGAGGTACGGAACCATAAAAACAAATACCTTATAAGATCATCTTATTATCTGCATGTCCGTTTCAATTTATTTTGTATGAATTTGGCTGCGTAATCAAAACCTATAGGGTACTTTCCGTGGACCTTTGTACAACTCTTATGAAAATTTGGCAAGAAATGAGATCTTATAATAGAAAAATGGTAAATTATAGATACATAAATCAAGGAAAAAAATATTACAAACTTATATTTATAGTTTATTTTGTATTATACAAAATGAGTACATACGCCCGTAAACTTAACCTTGTCAACTTTTATACGTTGTATTTATGGTACTTTTCATTTTATTTAACTATATTTTAAGACCATTTTTAAAACAGAACCATTGTAGGAATACAGCACATACCTGTAGCTTTTTTTTCTGACAAGATTAAACTCGCTCCCTCTAACATCCCACTTTAAATAATTTTAAATTAAATAATGAAGGATCCCTAAAACAGCCTTCGACACCACGTATCTACTATAGCTATATATGTACAACTATTCCGGAAAAGCACCTAAGTGCTAAGAAGACGGTGAACCAACAGCAGAAACCAGCAAGTTTGCTTAAAACACACATGTCAACCTCAGCGATGCCAAGATATGTATTAGGGGTCGCAATACCGCAATACGAAATAGATAAGGAACGACGTGCTGGTGACGTTGATATGAAGCACACAGACGAAAAGAAGGTGAATATACGACACAATTTTCACAATAGGTAATCAATTAGCAAGGAATCTAAGGAGTGCAGAGAACAAAGCAAAGCACAATTAAACATACTAATAAAACAGATAAATATATAATACACGTAGAATATATATAGAATTGAACATAGTTTTTTTTGTTTTATTAATATTTTATTGTATTGTAAGATTAATACCGGTATTTTTAAAACCTATATTTTGTCTCTTATATGTATATTGTTATTTTATCACTCACATTAGTTATCAATATCTAAACCATTATCTGACCAAACCTCGAATTGGTTTATTACAAACACTCGGCCAGTTGCAACGCTATTTTTAAAGAAAATTTCCTAGCCTTATTAATTATAGCTTCATGTTAATATTTATTACTTTAAAGTTTATTTATTACATTAGCATATTAGAGGCCATTACATTTATTAGAGGCCAATCGTGGCGCAGGGGCACAAGTGTGTGACTGTAAACGCGGCTGGTTGCGGGTTCGATCCCCAGTCGAGGAAATGAAATATTTATTTAAATTTATATTTTCATTTCTTCGTTCTGCTGTCAAGACAAAGCGCGGCGTGAGTACCGCCATTCAATACGCAATGCCTCTTGAATTCAGCGGAAAGTGGGAAATGAAGTGTCTTATCACAAGGGTTTTAAGCCGATTTAATTTTTAATTTTAATTGGCATATTAATTAATATTAAATCTTTATACCGATGATGTATTACAAAATGTACCATCAAATTATTTATAATAATGTAAAGTAAAAAATAAAAATGATGCCATCGTGGTGCAATGACTCAGCTTCGGACTGTTAACCCGAAGGCTGTGGGTTTGATTTCCACGATTCATTCATTGGACAGGTGTGAGTGAAGAACGAAATTAAATAAAGAGTTAATCATTTCATAGGTTAAACCTACACTTGGGTCCCAAGTTCTCTCAGCTCCCTGCAACGCGATGAGCCTGGCACTCTCACAGGGAATCCATAGAATGATAAAAAGTTGTTTCTTCTCTTCTCTATTTCTTATGACTAAGCTAAAATTACTATCTGATCTCGACCCATATAAAATGTACACTGAAATTGTCTTACCCTAAAAAATATAAAAAAGTAGTAGTCGGTTACTTCTTATTACCTTTAATAGAAAATATATTTATAATATAATTAACTTGACGCTGTATCCCGCACACAGCAAGGCAGGCAGAGAAACAAATATATTTATACTTTATTGAGCTGAACGAAGCGAAGCTCTTACTGGTCAAAAGTGTGTTTCGTTGGAGTGCTACTCCTCCTAGACCGTTAAACGTACAGCTCTGAAATCTTGCAGGAACGTTGTGGACGACACGGTGATGGCAGTAAAGTAATTTGGGGATAACTGTAATTGTAGTTTTTGAGTAAATGGTCAAAATGTGTCCCATAGAGTTAAGCTGTGGAACTTTTTGAAAATCACGCGCACAAATTAAACTTTTACTAACCTAACCTAGCGCGTGCCGACAAAACAAAAATTTCGCAAAATTTTCGCAAAAAAATTCGCTTCATTTTGCACAACATAGCTTCGCTCCGCTCCACCCGCCGTGCATAGCATGTGGCGGATCCTTGTATTAAATACGTAAATATATTTAAATATACTTAAATAAAATACAAGCACAGATCAATTATCATTAAATATCTATAGTAGTGCTCTGAAAGTCTCAAATTCTACAAGTACCTTTCATATTCTTTTGTGTTTACGAAACAACTAACAATTCTTTCCTTCTAATACAATGTCATTTTGCAGACCTCTATGCCGCATTTTGGTTTATATTTTATTGATTAATTGCTCTGCAGCTTCACTAGAGAAGTTTAGTATTATGGTAATATCAGTTTTAATATTGATGATCAACTGTTATTCTTTTATATCCTTATCAGTATTCTTATTCTTAATGTACCTATATTTAATTTCCTATATGATAGCAAAAGTAATGGATATCGGACTCAGCAATACATATTATTTTTCGTAAGTTTGTGTTTTGTTAAATTTCAATGTTTAAGATATTTATTATGTAATGGTATTATTGGAATTTGGTCAATCAAGACTTACACATTTATAGACTAGAATTTCTTAATGATTTCAAATCCAACATATTTTTGTATAGAATATTTTTTTAAAGGACTTTTTGTATGCTTTTTAAAATAATTAAATTATTTATGTTATGTTCATTTGGAATGTAAAATAATGAATTTAGTATACATACGAATATAGAATCGTTTCCTTTTCGAAAAAGAAGTTGATTAAAAATTAAACACAAAACAGCTTAAGCAGTAAATCATTTGTCGTCAATTACAACGAATATAAAACTATAGTCTCAGTGTAGTGATTTATATAAAGATTGGAGGCTTATTTTTACTGCTCTACCTATCAGATATTCATCGAAGTTGTCATGGAAACGAATTTACTACCAATCAACTTAATGAATCGTAGGTATCGGGGATATAAAACGTTTTAGATATTGTAAGAAGTTATATATTTTAGACATGGCGGCGGTTTTTATTACAAGTGCTTTATTTTTCTATTGTTTTTTATGTTGTGAATAGTATTAATTTCAACCTTTAAAAATCAAAAAATCAAAAATCAAATTGAGGCCAGTGGTGGCGCAGTGGCACGAGGTGTGACTGTAAAACCGACTGGTTGTGGGTTCGATCCCCACTCGAGGAGATGAAATATTTACTTAAATTTATATTTCTATTTCTTCGCTCTGGTGTCGAGGTTAAGCGCGGCGTTGAGTTCTGCCACTCAACACGCAATGCCTCCAGAATTCGGCAGAAAGTGGGGAACGGAGTGTCTTAACACTAGGTTCCCTCTGCCGACCCTGCTGTGTGCGGGATACAGCGTGAAGCTGATTTAATTTCAACCTTTACTTTTTTATATATTTTTTTCTGTGCTCCTAATGTAATCTTGAGATAAATGGTATTGATAGGCGGACAAATGGACAACAAGGTGATTCTATAAGGATTTAATTTTTTTTATTTTGAGGTATGTAACATGAAATGGTATATACACAAGCTAGGGGATTTTAACAAATGTGCCAAATTTCATATTTGTTGACTAATTGGTTCACGAGTTATAAAGGACTCGAAAGTGACTTGAAATGGTTTGTGTAAAGCTTTTTAAGTAACTATTCAGTATATATATTTTTTTTTTCACTTTATTTTTAACAATTAGTCATTTAGTTGTACCTACTGCCGGATATTGCCCGAAGAAAAAGCTTCGACAGAGTAGTATGAGTTCATTTCTGAAGAATAACTTTTCATATATTTCCCCTTTATTTTTGGTATATTTTTTCTTGAACGCATCTGTGAACCTTTATGTTTAATGGAAATTGTAGAAGTACAAGAAGACCGTTCAACAGAAAAACAAAGAGAGAGATTATCAGATTTAGAAACTGATATTTTTTAATCCTTTCTAATTTACAGTATTAGATTTATATACCTTAAAAAAATAATATAATGTTCATAAAATGTAAAATTATCAAAAAATTATATTGGCCAGATTTTTGTCAATACATTGTTTGTAAATTTGTAATTGCTTATTATATATCTAAATTGTACAGAGAACACACGAAGGTCCAGTAAATGGCCTTAACTTATAAAAAGAAAATTAAAATCAATGTATACGTTATATACATAACATAGAAGGACTAGTAATAAGAAATATATAATACAAAGATGTTAGCTTATAATTTATTATTATTAAGTAATTATATAAATATTACAGTCAATCTGGGTAACTGATTCTTCAACAGCATGACAACATTGACAGTGGGACCTCGGAACTAATTTCACTCGAGGGAATGAATGAATATTTATTTACATTTATATTTTCATTCCTTCGCTCTGGTGTCTCGACACCAGAGCGAAGGACGGCGTAATAGAACGGCGTTGAGTTCCGCAACTCAACACGTAATGCCTCCGGAACTTGGCGGAAAATGACGAACGGAGTGTCTTCACACTAGGTTCTGTCTGCCTACCCTGCTGTGTGCGGGATACAGTGTGAAGATGATTTTTTTATGTATATTTTAATTAATAAATGTTAATTTTAAAAACAAAAATAAATTTTAAAGAAAGAATTTTAATTTTATTATATTTTAATAAAAACATGAATCAATGTTACCTAGATTAATAAGAAGAGTAATTATGACCACCTTTTTATGAACGGTTCCTGGTATGTCAAAGTTACCCAATTCATGGGGGTAACTTTGACAGATTACAAAATTCTCATTTTCTTCTATACGGATATATTTTAAAAGCTTTATGTGAATGTCTATGGGTAAAAAGTTATGAGACACTACTAAAATTTTAAAATATAGTGTAAAATATCGCTTGTATATGTAAAGTTACCTAGGTTAACTGTATACTATTTATAATTTTTTTTTTATGTTGACAGCATTACATTACATGTCAAAGTCTCACACATGTAGCAACATTGACGAAAATAAAACAAACTTTATTAAGTTTACATTTTATATTTTTAAATACATGTTTATTGTTCGAAAATGAAGTAAATAATAGCAATAATAACATTTATTTTTATATTTTAACAATGTTTAGCTACGACCTGAAATTCTATACAAATGATGAATCTCTATATTTAAAAAATAGCGACTTCAAAAGTTTTAAGTAAGTTATAATATCACCAGTAAATGTCTGGTATATGCATAATATTTAATACAGTATAATATCTCTATAAAAATCATCATTTTTAGATACGAAAACAAAAAAAAATATGAAGAAACTTTACACGATGTCGCAAAAAGAAATTTTTATGAGCGTCGCGGAGGACTTTGGCGATCTCCTAAGCCGCGACAATTACGACAACTAGAATCTAAGCTTCACGATAAAAATATAGTTTTATGTGAATGGGTTCACGATTCTTTAATTACAATAGTATTTTCTTCAGGGGTCATAGTCTACATTACAATTAAGTTAAATACTCTAGATATAACACAGATATTATTTGATAGATACTGTATTGGAAAATTAAATGGACAAACAGCAACAGCAGGTGTGTTAAACAAATGTTAAAATAATTACAATAATAACATTCTATAACTTGTTTTACTCTCATAACATTCTATAATAACATAACTTACTTACTTGATGTTTTATGTTATTTCATTTTATTTTGTTGTGATTTCAGTTGTTTTATGTAAAAAGCTTATATTATTCATACACCCAGAAAAGACAGCTACACTAATAACTTTTGGCAAAAACATTGATAGTAATTTACCATATCAAATATCTGATAGGGAGCCACACCTGCAAGTAAGTAATCTTAAAAAATACTAATTTATTTTATTAAATAATAATGACCACTGTGATGAGGAAATGATTTATTTTCATTTTCTTGTTCTGAAAAAATCTGAGCAGGAATATGAAAGTCATGAGAAGCACTTTGCTAATAAGCACAAACCATGTGTCCATTGTACAACAATAAAATGCTTAAAACATTTTAAAATGTACACACTCAAACTTTAGTTAAATAAATATATTTAAAAATAAATATATTTAAAAAATGTTTATGTTCTTTGTTCAAGTTTTTAAGAATTTTGACTATAAGTATTTGAATTGAATGTATGGTTTACTGAATAGAGTTACAACTGTTTTCAAAAGGTGCATACTTAAGTCCAAGTAAATAAGTTTTTAGGAAATATGTTAATCTTATTATTGTAATTATGTTTTTTAACTTTGCACTTCTTAATAAAGCTTCTAATCCCACTGTGTTGAAATTTTCCTAACAAAGTATTTTTCTTTCACTTTAAAAATGTTACCAACATATGTTTTCTAAGATTATATTAATTTAGGTTTGACCATTTTATTAGATTATAGAACTTGGTGGTAATTCACGGCGAGCTGAAAGACATGTTTCATTTTGTGAAAACGATAATTATATTCGAATATTGGTATGGGGTATGACTGTATCAGAACCCGCTCCTTGGAGTCCTATACCAGAGGATCACGCAAATCTACATTTATACCAAATATGCGGGTAAGTAATTTAGTAAATACATGTTACATAGATTGTGTGGTGTTTAGTTCTGCCACTCATCATTCACTTTCTTGAATTGAAGTGGAACGAAAAGATCAGTGCCTGGGCACTAAATTCTTTTTATCTAGCCTGCTATAAGCAGGAGGTAGGGATACAATGTTAAGATAAAAAAATAAATAAAGGGAAATTCTTTTACAATATAATTAATTTGAAGACATTATTTATTTAAAGTTGTGGTGCTGCGTCACAGGGTCCACTGTAAGGGCGATAGTTGTATTTTCGTTTATTCTCTTTGGTTGGAACAAGACAAGCCACAACATGCAAACCACAACTCAAAAATTTTGCAGTATGTGGCAAACGGAATGTCTTAACACTAGGTTCCCTCTGCCCTCTTTGGTACATAAGAGATACAATGTAAAGAAAAAAAAACTATAAACTACCCTTAAAACTTTCTATTCACAGCCATCAAATTACACTAGTAGCATACCACCAATTGGAAAATGAAGTATTATTTGCAGAACTCTCACATAAGCATGATTATATTGTACATGTTGCAGAACAAGTCTCTTGTCACAAGGTAATATAGCACAATATAAAATAATCAATTATGCAAAAAAAATATTTAATTATCTTAAGTACAATTATAGAGACTGTCTACTCTTAAACTGAATTTACAATCATGTATAAATGAATCTATTTACAATAACACTTCATTTGTCACTCAGTAAATGACACGGCAAAAAAATTGAATCAGCAAAATATATATGACAAACAATAATAAATAATACAATTTTAAATCACCTTCGAAAAGGAAACAAGTTTGCCTCAAATTGACATCAGACGATTTTGATTTGTTTGTTCTTAGAAGAACTGTTATGTTATTTCAACCAGAATCCAGTGCAATGTCAACATTAAAAAAACAGTAAAAGCGCGAGTCGGGATCGCTCACCGAGGGTTCCGTATAAAAATTGGAGGTCTCGAGCTTTTTCTGAAATTCAAGCTTAGCTTTGCTGGAGCCCTTTCATCTGATACCTCATTTGAACTATCGGTTTTAATACGAAATTTTGCCCTCCCTTTTATGGCTATTATTTTTTAGGTTAATAACCGCAAATGTACATATTTTAATTTTTTTTCTAAACTAGTACTACCTGTAGTTGCTAGCTGCCAAATTTCATAATTCTAGGTCAACCGGAAGTACCCTATTAATTTTGATTCCCTTTATAGTGTTGAAATACGTATTTTTTGGAATATAAACGGCCATATCTTTTTTTAAGTAAATGTATTAGAAATACGATTATAATAGAAATACGATTTTTTCACGATTATTATTATGAGACCATAGATATGGGTAAATAGTTTGAATTTCCAAACCAAACTCAAAACGTTCCTGAGATAAAGGCTGTTAACAGACAGTCAGACGCACGGACAACAAAGTGATCTTATAAGGGTTGCCTTTTTGCTTTAAGAGGTACGGAACCCTAAAAGTATAGAAGTTTTGTCTGAAAAAGAATATTTTAACGCCTGTATAGAATCTTCCCAAACAATAAAAACAATACAAAGTAATCTTATCTTCATTTACAGCTTGATAATAATAATATCATTAATTGAGATTTGAATTACAGTGGTTTTACATTGTTTAGTTGACTGAAGAAGCTTTTTACTTGTTAAAAGCATAAGCAGCTCAAGTACCTAATAGTAAATACTAACCCCACGCACCGCCCAATTATCGATATGTTGTGTGTTGAACGGAACTTAACGCTGCGTTTTCTTTATCAGAGCGGGAAAATGATAAAAAATAAATAAAAATAAAATAATTGAGATTATAATCATTCCTCCAAGTGGAATTTGGACCCACGACCGTCGAGTTAACAGTAACACGCTGTCAGGAAAAAATAAATACGCTAGTAATTACCATCGAATATGACAAAGAAATCTACTGAACTATTACAAAACTGTTTTGCGTATTCCCTTTACAGTGGTGCATACTTGTATACATTTAATCTATCTAACATTTTGTTGCAGGCAGGGGTAAGTTTAATATGGCTTCGATATGAAATACCACAAAATAATAATCGAGTTGTAAAATTATCCTCGTTATGTGAGAACGTGGTTCGAGTGTCTTTACCAGCACCGGCGCGAGTAGCAAGGAGGTCACACTGCGACTCGAAACTACTTATAGCGTGTATAGATGCGTCTATTCATATTGTACACCATACTGTAGGACTGACGCACTCAACAAGAGCTGGCTTTGTAAGTGTTTTTTTTTCTTTTAAATCATTTAAATTTTATTTTAGATTCACACTGTATCCCATATATAGCAGGATAAGTAAAATGACCCACATTGCAGATGAATGGCGGAAGATTTGATTCGATGCTGTGCTTTGTCTTTTTAATAGAGCAAAGAAATAAACATTCCATTCCATTCCATCCCATTGAGTGGATATCGTACCCACAACCGCGCCAAAATCTACGGTCTCTGCATACTTTATTCACTTCGTTCACTTTCATCAGCCTCTTCATACATCCTCCAGGTGTTCCTCATACTTTTTATGTGACCTTCTTCCAGTAATATCGATACTGTGTTCTCAGGTCAACCTAATCAACCGTTCATAGATTCATCCGTTTAATGCATCGTAACATTTTACGAGACCCGCTCCACGAAATGGCGTAACCTAATGCTTGACCGCCCGTTAGAGTAGGTGAACTCAACGCCGCGTTTTATTTTACTAGAGTGGAGACAAAAAAAAAAAATTCAAAAATAACTTATAAACATCATATATCAAATTGTTATAACATGGATACTGGTCCGACTGGTCCTAATCACACATTTCCCCACAACGATTAAAGGTTCGCAATATTTCACAAAACTAAATTGTTTTTTTTTTTATTTAAAAAATCTTTCAAGTTGCCAACTCTTTTTTTTTCAAATTTATTTGTGAATACTGATTTTTGGGAATACAATTTATCTCTTATGTATCAAACATGAAAATATTACAGTGCGTTATAGGATCAATCACCAAATATCTGCAAAAATGTAGTTTATTAATATTTACAAACTTAAATTCCATCCACACCATTTGGATACGTGGCACGTATCCAAATGGTGGTTTCGTAGGAACTTCCTTCCTTGAGTGGCGCACACTCAACTTTGGAATGGCCTACCTGCGGCAGTGTTCCCAGATCAATACAACCTGGAAACCTTCAAAATGCGCGTCTGTCTCCACCTTAAAGGCCGGCAACGCACGCCGCAGCTGCGTTGCCGGCCTGGTGTTACACGGGGTCGTGGGCGGCGGTGTTTATTTACCATCAAGTGACCCGTACCCTCGTTTGCCTTGTATTTTTGCATAAAAAAACAACGGTCCCCAACATGCACTGTTTCAAATTCGTAAAGAAGCTGGAGAGCGGAATGATGAACGGATGTTTTAGAAAATGTTATAAAATGTATGTTTACAAAATAAATTATAACAATAGATAGCAACGGATGTCCGGTGGGCGGGACAGTTGGTGGTCGCAGCGGAGGAGGCCGGGCGCCTGCAGTGCTTCGACCGCGCGCTCTCCCTCCTGCACCACCACACCAAGTGTCTCGACCTCACGTCGTATATGCGGTCAGTATGTCTACGAGCAGTCGCCCATCGACGCCCACGACGTCCTCTCAAGCAGCCACGTAGTGCTTGTAATTCGTCAGTGACAGATTACCCTCTTCCGACACGGTATCGTTATAAAAGCCAATAGGTCTAATCTCACCGCTCATGTCCGAAAAATACGCGTACAAAATAGGCTGATTGCCGAGGCGATCCACAACAGTAGGTTATCACTTCTCCTAACATTGTAATCGTAATATATAATTTAAATTGTTACTTTAAATGAAAAATCATGAAAGAAACCTAACAATCATTTTTAAATACCTATTCAGTGATATTCTACTTGACGTAGTTCGTCCATATATTTTTCTTTTTTCACTTTTAACGATATGGTGACTTCTGTCGCTATGATGAATTTTGATTACTATCATGCCGATAAGAACTCACAAGGTTAAAACGCATCTATTAGCGAAAAATCATCGAAATTGCCCAAGGGTTTTGGTCTCTACAACGCCACATAAGAATACATACATATACTCATAAACACATTACTCACCGCGCATCGCGCAGTCGGCTAAAAGGAGCAAGTTATTAGTTGATGATATGGTACTAACACTTGCAAACTAGCTGTATAAGTTCGTCCAGTTTGACATGTATGTATGTTTGGCATTACTTCGTATCGGGCTGAACACATATTGATACGGTTTTCAAAAAGAATTTGTTATACTTAGGAAAAGGTATTTAAACCGACATTAAAATAAGAAATTTAGAAAGATTTTAAATATCTTATTATCCCGGTAAACATTATGATAAACTTTGTATTAAACAAATATCTACAAAGATTTCATGATTACCAAGAGATACCCTTTCCTTTTTTATATTAATTAAGTTTACATTTTAGTTTTCATAGTAGATACATAATTATCTTGTAGAAACAAGATAATTATGTGTCTAAATAAATTACGTATTATTATTAATAGACTTAATGTTAAAATATATTTCAGTGAACCCAAACGAGTGCAGATTTTAGCAACGCGCACCACGACCGGCGGGCCTATGATATTTACGACGTTTGCTGGCGGACCCCTCGCTTTATTGAGGATAACTCACGCACGGTTACTGTCGGTAATATTGTTTTTTACCTTCACGCTGTAACCCGCCCATAGCAGGGAAGGCAGAAGGAAGTGTTAAAACTTTCCGTTCCCATTATATGACACTTCGTTTCCCACTTTTCGCTGTTTTTAATTCTGGAGGCATTGAGTGTAGACTAAGCGGAACTCAGCACCGCGTTTTGTCTAGTCACCAAAGCAAAGAAATGAAAGTATTAAATACTGCATTCTTCCTCTTATACCTCTGCGCCACAATCGTCCCAATGCGGTAATAAGTATATTAGTATTCATTCAATATATTCATTCAACAAACAATAAGCTTATTTTTTTTAAAGCTATAAATGAGTAATATAAAAAGCTGCTGGTATTCAGTAAGGCAATGTAGTATGACAAGATTAGGATTTTTTGTACCATGGTTGTCCTTTCATGACTCATCGTTTTCATAAAAACTTTTATTATATGTTAAGTAAAAATATACCTATACCATCAGGCATGGATACGCTCGAATCGTACAAACAACGCGGTGGAATTACTACGCGCTATGGACTGGGGGGAGGAAGGGGACGAGTGTCTTCAAGCCATGGGGGACATAGTGCGGCGTGCGCTGCGTAGACGTCTCCAGGAGGACGGGGAGACCGGAGGGGAGACGGGGGTGCAACTGGCCCTCGGTGCTTACCTCGCCCCTGTTGTCCCCGTTCCCCCCTCAGCTACTAAGTATGCCCCCGCTGTACATGATCTAACAAGAAAATTTTTTCATCATTTGCTTAGGTAAGATATTCGTTTTTTTACGAATTTATGATTTTTTAGAAAAACTTAGTCTTAAAGAAATTTGGCTAATACCGCCCGACTGTTGAGTGGTCGGTCGTATCTTTTTCTCAATATAGCCCAATAATAGGGCTTTCGTATCATTTAATAATTTATAATATAACTATCAGTATATATCTTGGAAATAACATCGAAATAAAAATCGTTTTTAAAAAACTAAATGATAACGACAACTTTCATGGCATGTAGCGAAAAAACAATACTGGTACCTTTTCTAGAAGTAATTTTAAAAATTGGTGGTATTTGTGTAAAATAATCTCCAAAGGTTCCATAATTCTAGATTAATGACAATTTGTTAAGAATTGTACTTGAATCATGAAACAGTAAATAATTGTTATTCTCATTATCGTTTTATAAGAATTAAGGTATTATTCCATGGTGAATATCAATATTTTTTTCTTTGAAAATTATAATTCAAAAAAAGATCTAAGAATATGTTGGATCTCATTCTTTCCGCGTGAACCTCTGATACATCAAGAATGCGTTGTATATGTGGTCAGATTACGTTACGTTGCACATCCACCTCAGATCCTGAGTGTGCCGAGATAGTGCTGGCCAGAATTCGCTGCTGAATAAAAGGAATGTACGGATGATACTCTTGTATATCAGCCCCTTAAGTACAGTGATCTGAAAGAGATTAATGTCGTTAACAGCGGTCCTAACCACAGTAAGAAAGAAAGTAAGAAGTCGTATTTTCCTTATAATATACATATCCCTAATAGTCAATATAAGCTTCAGGAATGCCTTTGGATCACAATTGCCACCAGATACATTGACTAGGCACACAGTTAAAAGCCGTCTGTAGATCTAAAAAGGTACATGCAGAGGTCTTCTTTTCCCCTGTATGTATCCATCAGAGTTTTGAGGGCGAAAATTGCGTCCATAGTGCCTGATCCTCGCTGAAGTCTACATTGAAACTCAGAGACAGTCACTCTCGGCGAAGCATGGCGCTCGAAAAGCTTCATGGTATAATTCATAAGTCCAATGCCCCTATAACTATCACAATCTTAAACACTGCCCCTTCTCTTGTAAATAGAGGTAATGAAACTAGGCCTATCTTTTTAGTGTTTAAAAAGGTCAGTAAGCATGAGCTCACCAAGAGAGCACAACGACTTTCACGCTTCGATCGAAGTGTCGTCACGTCTCACCGCTTTTCTTTAGTGACGAAGGCAATTCCGAGTTTTGTCAAGGAATAGATGAATAGATTAATAAGACAAATAAGTTTTAATAAGATAAGAATATATGGAGTAGGTAATAGGAGCTAAAGACGAAGCTATAAAGTAATATGTACACTTGTAGGCGCGGGCGCATGGAGAAGGCGATGTGCCTGGCGGTGGACCTGGCGGCGTGGGACGTGTGCGCGGACGCGCGCCACGCGGCCGGCCGGCGCGCGCTGCCCGCGCTCGCGCGCGAGGCCGCCGCCGCCGCGCGCTACTACGCGCACCGGGACGCGGGTTGGTGGCCCTTTCATTCATTTGTCGGGCTCACATAAAGTGATATAGTCACATTAGCGAAGCTGCATGCGAAAACTAATACTTATATAATTACAAATATAATTAGAAATATATGATTATATTATTCATCGACGGCAGTTGGTGCCGTTGCCATACTCATTGCGACAAAATTAATTGATACGATCTGATTGTTATCATTTGTGTACTAACAAAACTAACATATTACTTTTTTTTACAGATTCAGAATGTTCCGATTCGTGTTCTCGGTGCAGTTCACATTCGTATACGGGATCTGAACGTTCTACTTCACCCAAAATTAAAACAAATCCGCCCCCACTACCCCGAGTACCTCTACCACCATCTATTCTCACTGTACCCATAAACCAAATGGATACTTATAAAATTACAAGTATTAGACCTAATTTACATCAATACCTAGACCGAGAGAACACAATTTGGTCTAAAAATATCAAAGATGACAGTTACCTTAGTATACAAAAACATTTGAAACCTGTAAATGAACAAAATATAAGATGGAACAGCATGGATAATGTACTGAGCTTACAAAGACCAAGACCGATACAAACCAATATAGGGGGTAACAGTGATCAAGAGAGACTGGCGTCGCATTTCAATGATTTATATAGGAATGAGATAAAAGAAGATACTAATAATCGCTTTATTACTAATGTGCCATCAACTAATAGTAATTTCAATGGGAGGTATAGGCAAGATAACTATTGGACAGGAGTGAAACCTGAAAGGAACAAAGTCAAGTTTTCCGATACTGTCACCGTTGCTGTTGTTCCCGTAAGTGATTTGTCTTTATTTAAACTTTTTTTTATTATTCCACACTTGAGATAGAAAAATACATTTAGAAAAGATTTAAAAATTTGAACGTAGCGGGATTTGAATCCGCGCCTCTTGGAAACCCTTCAAGAGCTATGGCCACATAAACGTGAACGTATGCTTAGTGCTCAAATGGCTTGAACGTATGACGTTCTAAAAATATGTTTTTTTTTAAATATAATATTAAATATTATATATTAAGTATTTTAATACTAGTAAGGCAGAGAGATCTGTCTGACATGCCATGTCGATGATAAAGAAGAAGGAAGGAATTTAAAGTTATGTTGTAGTAGACAATTGGACACAAAATAATGTCCAAAATCAGGCATAAAGTAGAGAGCGGATTGTTTTGACATTAATACTACCTATTCTGATACGGGAAGATTATAATTAGTAGACCATATTTACAAACATTTTTTTTATCGAAATAGGATCCTACAACTCCGAATCCCGCGCACGAGCTAGCAGACAGCCTGCCCCTATCGCCCCCCCACAAGTACCTGGCGGCGTTCGCGCCCCCCGCGCCCCCTTCGCCCCCCGCCGCGCCCGGTACTACCCTCGACTATGTCGAAGTGTGACGCATGCTCATATTAACACTTAGCTCCCCTTCCCCCACCTCACACCTCTCCTCTACCTTCCGCCGCACCTTGTCATATATTCAAAGTATTAAATCCCTACCACCCCTCGATGTACTATCATGTTGAAGTGTGGTGCATGTATGTGTTAACATTAAGCCTTACACATAGTTATAATATGTACATGGACACCATTTTAAATTATATCAAGATTGAAGACATGCATGTATGTAGGTGTATTAATTCATATATAGTAGTTTTCACTTTTACCACTGTAGTAGTAATATAAGGCCACCCTATAAAAAATCGAATACAACTGTAAGCTTAATAGAAGAAATTTTATTATTTACGTTTTTTTTTTGGATAATTTGCTATTGCAAATTGTAAAAGTTATACATAGAATTAGTGCTCTATTAGTTGACCAATTAAGACGGATTTTGTTACATAAATATATTTTTTAATAACTAAATTAAAATTTGGTTTAATATGTTTCTAAGTATATTATATTTTTCAGTACTTCCAAAAATTTTATTTTTCATAAACAAAATAATTTAGTAATACCACATTTTTTATTAATTAATGGAATAAATTTCTTTACAATGTCTGTCTGTAGTTAACCATAGGAATTTAATGATTGCCCACTTCAATCTAGTAGTTGACTAGTTGAGAGTGTATTATTTACAGTTTAATTTTTATAGTAGATATATTGTATTGACCACTAAGTCTTAAATTAAATCTAACAGTCACAATTGTTAAGTTGGTTAAACCAAATCACTTATAACCTAGTTTGTACCTAGGTATTTAGATAATATTATGGGACAAAAAATATATTAAGATTCTATTATAACAAAACAAAAGAAATATAAGTCTATGACTTTTATAAAAAATTAAATATCTTAGCATGTATCTCTCTAACAGATTTGTCATATTTTTGGTACTTAGTTTTCACGCAAATATTTCGCCATTTCGATGACTTTATAGGATCCTCTTTGGCTTACAGGACGGAGATTTTTTTTTCAATAATACCAATATTAGATATGTGTTCGTTTTCTGATTCTAAGTAATTACAAAGATTAGGGTGTCATGTTCTTATGTCTTTTTCTATTAATCTGCTTCGAGCTAAGTCTATTCTCATTGTTTTTGGCTAATGTTGAGAAGCCTTTTAAGGAAACTTTCATGTTCTTATTGGCAAGTTGCCTTAAAATACAATAGATCTGTTATCTTTCGAAATAATATCGTAGACTGTATAGATAAAGTTTATTTTGTTAATGGAGAATACTTTCTTAGACATGGCTATTATCCAACGTCAAAGTATTTCTTCTTCATGTGGTGTAAAAATAGTTGATGGCCTCATTTTCTAGGCTACTTAATTTCATTTTAATTATGATAGTGGAATGGAGTATTCCATATTTCCTGGCACTTGTTCTTATTTTAATACCGTCATTAAATTCCCACAACGCAAGAAGTAAGCTCTCTTCGTTGTATTTGAAACTTTTTTTTGTAGGTGGCATTTGCATATTTTTTATCTGATCAATTACTGGTTATTTATCTGATCCATTTGTTAACTGGTTCCAAAAGTATACAACGTTTTAAATGAATACTTGTTGACTACTGTACTAATATGGCGACTAATTTTAAACTAATCGGATTACCCTCTCTGGTTTCTGATTAGCTGCTTGTCCGATTAGTTTTGACGTAACGATTTATAACCAATAAGGACAAACGCCCGTTTATTAGCTTGTAATTGGCGCTTGAATTTGAAATTGGTCAACAACTAACGCATGGTCACCTACTAGAGCACTGACCTACCTGACCCTACCGTACCTTACTGCACAATGCACTTAAATTAAGTATTAAAAAATTGAATTTAATTTGGACATTTGAAATTATTTTTCGCATGTTTATTTTTAATGTGTCATAAAAAATCCTAAAATAATTTATATTAAGTTAAATAATTAACAATAAGGATATATTTTTATTTCTTTCTGGTAACGAGGCAAAGCGCGGCGTTGAGTTCCACCACTCAACGTGCAATGCCTCGAGAATTCGGCGGAAAGTGGATAACAAAAGTGTCTTAACGGGAATGCACACTCCATTCCCATTAAGACACTTGCGTACCACTAGACTAGTACGTATTAATAACACTAGATTCCAAGGTTCTTTCTGATACTATAAAAATAATAATATAATGACAAAAGGAGGATGAATGTGATGACAATAACATTTATACTTCCTTTTTCACTAAGAAAAGCTAAATAAGAAGTTAAATAATGCATGAAAATATAATATGTGCACTATGTGTTAACTATGTGTTGTTATAGGTCATAATAAATATGCACAAGATGCATGTTATCTGCTCATTGCATGGACTATTACATATAACATTACTTTATTAAGCGAGTCAGAGATATAAAATTAGTACATATTAAACTGTATAAGTTATTTATGTATTTTTTTAAATGTTTCGTAAAAATCATGGCAACCCACAATTATTTTTATGTTATAATTTTTCATCATAGAGTATCAAATGGATTCATAATATGAAATGTAGGTGTGAAGGTAAAAGATGTGAATTTAAAACCCACAATATATATTTCTATTTAACATTAATGTCAGTAATTAAATCTGAAATTCGCTTTGTTTGACTGAAATAGATTTTTACAAGTAAGCAACAGAGGTGTTTAAGTAATTTTTTTTTGTCGAAAATTAAGAATAAATTTAGATTAAAAATTAAGTAGTACCAAATTTCGAATATATATTTTTTAATATTCGTCTCCGAAGATTCTTAAATATTCTTTAAGTTGATAACTTCTGTGAAACGAAATAACTTTAAGATTGCATTGCTAGCAAACTTCACAGTTAAAACAGAAATAATTTGTCTCACTATATTATATTATTTACATGTTTATTATAATTTGCCATAACTACTTAATGTCCCTATCATATTTTAGAATTGTATTAATAATAAACATTGATTTTATTTTTCTTGGCCCATTCTAAAACCTTTTAATTAATTTTAAAATAATTTATATATTCAGTGAATCTTTATTGTACATATCGGTAATGTACAATAATAAATTGTCTACAGTCAATAACAAATTTATTTTCATTAGAATTGAAACTTTATTTCTTTAGTTGTTTTTTACAAAACAATAAGTTACCTAAATATTTGTATAAGTACTTCTACTATCCAATATTTTATAATATACATATATTTTTTTACAGAGAATGGGGTTCAGAAGCCACCTAAAATTAAAATTGTTCATTTTGGAATGGTCTAGAATATTTTCTAGTACCTACTATATATTTTTAAATATTCTGTCCTAATTTTATTTTATTATATTGTAGTTAATTTAAATAACACAGTGTTACAATTCAATGAATGTTTTCTTTCTGTATGCCATAGCTACCTCTAATAAAATTTTTGTATTGTATATTTTACTTTTATATATAATGTAATAATTTATGAAAAGCGTCGAATTTATTGGGGAAGAAGATGAAAGATGAAAATTAATTATTAACCACATGTTTAATACAATTATTTTTTCAATGTATTTACGCATTAAAATTGTAAAACATTTATTTTATTACTTATAATATTATTAGAATATATATTTTTTACTTTATAGGTGCTACAGGTTTATATTTTTTGTCTTAAGCATTGGTTGTGAAATTTATTTATATGAATAAAAGATATGTACAACAATATATCAAATTATATTTCATTTTACACTTAAACTTGACTGAAAGGACTGTGAGGTGAGGGCTTCCATTACTTATGAGACTAATTATTATCCATACTTTAATACTATTTTTATATGTACTATTTATATTAACATGTACCTACTTAAGATTATATATAATAATAAATAATAAAATATTATTTCTACTAGATTTTTTATTTATTAAAATGTGCCTATACCTCTCTTATTTTTTCAATGACCAAAAATAGACATGATGACAAGAGTCACTTTACTAAATTTACGCCAAATATAAGGAAAATAATATAATGAGTTAAATTAATAAGTAATTTCCACCTGATTAGATCACAAAGGTATTTTTTATGTTGCTAATATTTTGAGTGTTTATTTTGTGTAAGTTCATTACTTTGCTAATTTCTTCTTTAATTATCAACAATACAAGTACAGCATTAGTAATATTATATATACAATTTGATATTATAGAATAATAATTAAAACTTCATCATGACAAAAGCTGCTTAATAGTTTGTACCTAGGTCTTCGCCCCTGCGGTCAAGTGGCCTTCGTCAATATATACGAAGACGAGAAACGGTACTTCACGCCAAAACACCGATTGGCCCTATATAGGGCCCAGATTCTACCTCATATGGAGTACTGTTCTCATCTCTGGGCTAGTGCACCCCAGTATCAGCTTGAACCATTTGATCGCATATAACGTAGAGCCATTCGAATCATTGGGGACCCAATGATCTGTGAAATGCTTGACACTTTGGCTTTGCGTAGAGACGTCCCCTGGCTGTGCGTTCTCTACCGCATTTATTATGCGGTGTTTTCCGAAGAACTGCTTGACCTGTTACCTGCTGCCGAATTTTCTAACCGCACAGTACGTCATAAGCTAAAATATCATCCACACCACCTGGATATGTGGCAATCCACTACTATGCGGTTACGTAGGAACTTCCTTCAACGCGCCACGGAACTGTGGAATGGTCTACCCACGGCAGTATTTCCAGGTCGATATGACATGGGTACCTTCAAAAAACGCGTCTATCTCCACCTTTAAGGCCGGCAACGCACCTATAGCTCCTCTGGTGATACACGGAGTCGTGGGCGGCGGTAATCACTTACCATTAGGTGACCTGAACACTCGTTTGTCTTGTCCTAATATATATTTATTAATTCTATATTACCAAAAATGTAAAATTCCATCTATGTAAAGTAAAAAATTCTCAGCAACAAAGCAGGCAGAGTGAAGTTCCTTTTAATTAATAATAAAGATTACACATAAAACTAGTATGTATATTGGAATTTGAAAGTTTTCAGCCACTGATAAACTAAGAAAAACAGAACAAAACAGTGAAGTAATGATTTGATTTCTTTTATGTACCTTCACATTGTAAAGAGAACTGGCACATCAGTCTTCATTTTCAGAAGTCAATATCAAAGTGTGGAAAACAAATTCCTAATTTTTGCTCATTGATAATCGAAGTAATACTGAGGTTCTTATTTTTTTTTCTCTAATTTGAACTTTATGATAATAATCAACTTTTAACTTGTTTATTGAAATAATTGTTAAACAAAATGTAAATAAAAATCTGATCACTTTTACTGTTTTTATTATTTTTTAATTATTGAAAGCCATTAACTGTATGCCATTAATAAGAATGTGAACAATATTTAGTTCTTGATCTTCTTCTTGGGGCGGAGGTTATTGGTGTGTCCACATTTCTTCTTGCGGCAGTTAGTTGCACGTGGATGAAGACGAGCATAGCACTTGCGGCAGATCATTTTTTCACAATTGTACTTGCAGGCCAAGATGTGAAGTGAAGGTTCAATGGTACCTAAAAATTAAAATGCATATGAGTTTGGGGCTGACACAGCAACACAGCGCCTGACTGTTACCACGAAGGTGCAATTCCTATTCACCAGAATAACTTATTTTCATTTTCTCTATTTTTTTTTATTTTTAACTAACAAAGCAAAACATCAACCTTTCGGTATACAGCGTGAAGCTAAAAAAAATATTAATACCGAGCATATACTCGATGTAAAATTTAAGCATAAATAGTTACCTCCGCGAAGACGAAGCACAAGATGCAATGTGGATTCCTTTTGAATGTTATAGTCAGACAATGTACGTCCATCTTCTAGCTGTTTACCAGCAAAGATCAATCGTTGCTGGTCTGGTGGAATACCTTCCTTATCTTGGATCTTAGCTTTTACATTTTCTATAGTATCAGAGGCTTCCACCTCAAGGGTAATGGTTTTACCCGTAAGGGTCTTGACGAAAATTTGCATTGTGAGACTGTAATATAATAAAGAAGCTTATTAAATACTAAAATTTCGATTGGTTGCTATCAAATGAATAAAAACAAAATACAAAAATCCTTGTCAAAATGTCTCGCCACGCGGTGTTTCGAATATGGAATATAGAGAAACAAATGAAAGACAAAATTGTCAAAATAAAAAATCAGTCGAATATTTAGACCAACTGTATAGTTATTAAAGCCAATGCAGTATAAAATATTTATTTAGAATTAATTAAATAACTAACCTTTTCCGAATGTGCTCGTACGATTGTCAAACTTGCACATAAAAGAATGTCATAGAAAAATTGGCGGACAACAACACCTTTTTGGAACAGACTAAAAATTATAAATATATAATAATATTAAATGATATAATTTAACTCTATATTTTTATTATTTAACTAAACTAAATTAATTGTCACTTACATGTTAATTAAAATAGTTCTTATTTTATTAAAATTAATGATTACCGTAGTAACACACCATTCTTTTCTAATTAGGATTCATCTAAAAATTGTAAATATTATAAACCTTATTTTATTATAAAATATTAAATATATTATATAAAATTAGCAAAAGTAGAATATTTAAGATTAATTTATATTTTTTCATAATATTTTTATTTCAAATTAAGTTTCATAGAAATGTCAAACGTGATATCTGGTTTCTGAACTTTATTGATTGGGATAAGTACTTGTTTCGTAACAGGTCGAATTTTAAGCCTCGTTTTATAAAATCATATATCTTCACATTTGCACAATGTATCACCAACTAGGCAAAATTACTGGCAGGCTTGTAGCCTCTGCTAATCTTCAAAGCCCGCTGCTCCCAATTGTAAGTAGATAAAATCATATTAATTCTATCAATCTTGTCTTAAGGACTTTCTTTGAGGAAAATTATATATTTATTATTGATATTCGTAGGCACCGATTGCTTTGCAAAGAGTAGAGCCTCCTTCTATCCAATACAATACGGCTCATATGTCAAGTGTGAGCGAGGCTTGCCCAGCACCTGGCCCCAAGAAGCTTATCCCTGGTACCAATGTACCATACGCACCTCTTAATGAAAACTTGAAGCAACGCCAGCAACTCTTCCAGGTAAGTTCTGTGAAATCCATTTACTACTAAACAGGCTAAAACAAGATATTTATTTTGACTATAAAATACAGTGTTTATTGTAGTCCTGTAGGATAGCCTGACTATAAACACAATTATTATGGGTTCGATCTTAACTTGAGTATAAATCATATTTATTTCTTTACTATGGCAAGACAGAGTGCAATGTAAATTTCTGCCAACCAAAACAATGTCTTGCATGCAAGTGCAAGGAGACAAAGTGTCTGGACATTATATTTTCTCCTACTCTGCTCAATGACAGTATGAAGCTAAACAAATTACTGAATTTTTTTTCATAATATATATAAAAATAAAAATTTTAAAATAAAAGGAAAGAAATTTCTAAATTAATTTTAATCACATTTCAGAAAGAGAATGATGTGCCAGTTTTCCTGAAAGGTGGTCCATTTGATGCTGTCTTGTACCGTTTCACCATGCTTCTTTGTGTCGTTGGTCTGGTTGGTATTGGACACACTGTCTACATCCACGCTGTACCTAAACAATAAAAACTGAAATAGATTAATTCCTAAATTATGTATTAGATTCTGTGTTAATAGTACTCTATTATTGAAAATAAAGAACTACAGACTATTGTGTTGATGCTTTTTTATATTAAATCAAAATCTTGTGAATTTATCCACTTTTTAGAAAGAGAAGCTTTTGATGCTAAGAAAAATCAATAAACCTTAAAGATAATCTGTTCTTTTATTGTCTGACCTATTATGATGATTCATTACAAACAATGTTTGTAATCATTCAACATAATAGATTAGACATTAAAAAATAATAATTGTGGAGCAACCCATTTATAATTTATATATTCAATCATTTCTCATAATTCTGTGAAAGTACAAGGACCACGTGGCGAGAGGATGTCATCGGTGGTCACCCATGGGACTGGAGCCCAGGCTTGCGGCCGTAAACACAGTGCTGAAATATTTTAATTTTACATTTTTTCTAAAAGTACTTATATGTCTTAATTACATGCTATAAAAGTCAAAGCTTACTTTCACGAAATTTTCTTGATGATCTATCATCAAGAAAATTTTGTTCGTTGAAAAATAACTTTCGTTCGAAAAATAAAAAATCTTTGAAATATCATTAAATATATACTCGTACATTGCAATTTGCAATAATATTTTGTCACAAAACGTCTTATTGTGACTTATTTATAAAAGATAGATATGGTGTAAAGTCCGCGGCTTAATTTTAGAATTACTAATGAAATTAAATACTTAGAACAAAATTTGCCCTAAAAAATTAAAGAAAATCACATTTACACGAACATACTAGAAAATCTCTAGATACGCTAATGAATAAGTACATAATGCTTCATATCTTACTAGTGTCCACTCGCGACATCGCCCGCATACCACCTATAATTCTTTTATTATGAATAGGTCTAAATTGTATGCTATAAAAGCCAAAGCTTATCTATACAAAAAGTCCTCACAGGCACCACATTGTACTTCCATTTTTTCAGGGACAGAGTAAATTCTTACAAATTCAAAATTCTTTAATTGTGATTTATTTATTTATTTTAGAACTAATGAAATTGTTGTATTATAAAAATGCAGGCATTAACAGAACAGAAAATATGAAAAAAAAATGGTTTTTTGAAATCAAATACTTTATTTAGCCAGTGTTAAGTAACCATTTACTATGTATGTATCATAATTAATATATGTAGCTACAACAACTTGCTTTTCAATCACAATTTGAATACAACATTTATAAAGCACTACCTAAATCGCTATTTTATTGAAAATTACTGTTGCGACAATGATTTAGCTTGTTTAATTTTTATTATACTTTATATAAAAAAATATTTAAAAAAAATCAAAATAAAAAAAATACAATATATGTATATAGTAGATAGTTAAATAAAGAAATGCAAATCAGGTACATTATACTCTAATGCCATAGAATGTAGTGATCAACCAAATGTCCAATCAAACAGAAAATTTAAGTAGAAATTAAATATGAAATTATTGTTGTTAGCTGCAATAATGGAATGGATGAAATGTAATCAATAAATTGATATAAAAATAAATCTGTAAGTTACACTGTGCCAGATGCCAATATTGTTTATTGGTTTTCACATTGTTTTAAATATTTCAATAGATTTTAAATATGCACGTTATTGTTAAATATTTTTCATGTACTTGTAAAAGTACTCAATCCTCTCGCCATTTTAATCACTTTCGTGAATAGATAGATGGTTTCTTCTTAATGACATACTTGGAAGTTGGAAGTATAAAATGCTGTGGAAAAATATACCTATAACAAAAATTATGAAACATATGAGTAGCCTCAAAGCATACGTTTTAGGGCAAGGTCAATATTTTTACTATACTTAAAATTAAGCTAAGATTGATCCATTTCATTAAAACAATTTTAATAATGTTGGTAGAGCTAGCAAAACTGAAACAATGAAAAGTCACAATTATCACCTCTGAACACACAAGTAAACGTTGATGAACATGTTTTATGGTATCGGATATCATTCCACTGACTATTATTTATCAGATAGAGATAATTTGAAGATAACTCGCCCAATTATGATCATTGCATAAACATCTAGTTACAAAAACTTACAATAAATATTCTTATATAAACATTTCTTTTGAGAACATCCACTACGTTTTACTAAATTAACTACCACTCGATATACATTTTAGTTCGCAACCAATCGATATATTTTTCTATTAACTTTTTTTTTATCTAACGCCTTAATAAAATTCCCAGAGAATATATTCTATTGTTCGATGTGTATTATTATAGTATAACAAAAATAAATAAGTAACATACAAGTTTAATTAAACTAATAAACCATATTTACTGGCTATATTTATTTATATAAACAAAATTTTCATAATATTAAAAACATAGGAACCCACAGAACAATAACTTTGTTACGAATCAAAAACAACTTTCCACCATTAACAAAATCTGAATACTTAATAATTACTACATTATATTTTGTAAATTGAGTACGAAGGAAAATAAATAATTCATCAGAATATGCGATCGACAATAATCCACAATTTTTTTCCTTTAAAATTACATTTTGTTCTGAAAAAAATCTCATAAAGGTATTTGTTAACAATACGAATAAAAGAAAATACAATTTTGAGTTAAATACTGAAAGACATTTTGAACCAATTATCACAGCCTATCCAAATTAATCTTTGATAGTTACACACTGATTAACCATAACAATAACATTGTATTTTTCAAGCGTCTACTTCAAAGCTTTAGTTTAATTGATTATAAATATATGAATAAACAATTATAACATGTTTTAACAGCTCATAATACATAAAATATTATTTTATAATCTCAAGTAAGTACTGTATGAAATATAAGTCTATGTAACTGGTCGAGGACGTGCCGGCAAGGGGGGAGGTGCGCCTTGTCTCGCTGGAACCGGTGGAGGAGGGCCCGCCGGGGCTGGAGTGTTAGTAGTAGGCAGGGGGGGCGGCGCACACGTGGGAGGTGGAAGACTATCGGCAGGAGGGGATGTCAATATCGGGGCAATTACACTTTCTGTCATTGTATCGCTTTGAAAAGGTGCAGGTCGTGGCGGTGGTGGTCGGGCTGGACTTGCTGCTGGTACTCTTGAAGGGACTAAAGGTGTTGGCGAAGGAGCCGGTGGTCTACCAGGCTGCTGCCTACGAGGCGTAGGCGGTGCAGAGCGAAGAGGGCGTTCTGTTGGCAACTCGCCGAACAACGGTACTGTGTTGTTTGAACAAAGACTTATCTCTGATTTCACTATATCGATCCAGTCGGGCGACTTTAATGATATGAACATGGGAATGGCGCAAGCTGATATTTTTCGTTTTAGGGCCGCAGATAATGCGTGTTGACCGTCTCTAAAAGTAATACTTAATGTATGGTCGTCAACAAAACGTACTAATGTTACTTCCCCAATAGTGGACAATTCTTGCAGCACAGCTGCCATCACGTTATCGTCGAAAATAGATTCTTCGGTATCATATTCCTCCATAGGTTGCACTATAATGCTAGCGTCAGGAGGTCCCAAGTCTTTTACTACTTCATAAAATACTTCCATACATTTTGTGTAACTGACTTGTAAAACTTCTATTTCTAAAATAGCAATGACTGGGCGATGGTCGCTTTGTTTAAGTTCTGCCCTCCCATAATGCAATAGTTTTCCGGCAGATAATTCAGAAGTTGTTTCTGGATCAATAGTGTGCTTACGGCTTCTCCACAAGACACGATCAGTCCACGCAGGCGCTCGGCATTTTTCACTGGTGTCGTAGTCGTCACTGAATAAATCATATTTGTATGTTGGAAGGAAAGTTATTTCACCTTCAAAACAATTTTTGAAAACTAAGTCTTGTGATTTCTGCCTCAGTAATTGATCTTGTTCCAATAGTCGCTGAATATTATTTTGCGCTGCCAACAAACGTGTTTCATCTTTATCCAAATCGATACGATAGTTAAAATCTCCACACCAAAAAACATAATCATGAGAATATAGGGATCTTCCCATTGGGAATGCTACCTTGCGTGTTATTTCCGTATAGTCAGCATTGCGCTCTGCAACTTGGGACTGACCAGCAGCAAAATGGGCGCACACAAAGCAAATAGAACTTCCGTAAATTACTAAGCGTATGGCAACAGCGCCTTTGTTACCGGTAGCGCCACCAAGCCCTGTCTTAACAGAATCAAGAGCCACATCTCTTATGTGTGGTATTAAATCTTTCCTTGCAAAAACAAACAGACAAACACCAACTAACTGATGACTTGATAAAAGTGTGTAAGGGGCATCTCTACCCAATACTTTATCTAATTCCTCACTCCAAGCTTTAGCATTATCAGAACTTGCAGCCATAATGTTACTAGCGTTCAAGTCTACTATTTCTTCGAAACCAATCGCAAAGATGTCAGATGGATGGTCTTTTAAGTTGACAGTATTTATCAAACCAGAATTTGGGCAATCTAATAGCCAATCAGCAAGGGACACATCTTTATATGCAAGGCTTCTAAAATGTTTGCCGCCATTGACATTATATGTACCAATTGTTATACGAATACTGGAAGGTTGAGTAAATTCATTGGCTCTTCTGCACATTTCTCTAAGTACGGGAGTGGAAGTGTGCAATATATTTGATGGTAATAAAATTCTTGTACGGTCTGAAAGTTCTGAATTAAGAGTGGACCCTAAAAGCAATATATCTATAGCTTCTTGTTTAGAGTTATCTAACAAGTTGTTTTGTATGGTTCGAGCAGCTGATCTGGCCCCATCTATCAATTTAGAGCCACCCTGTATTGCTCCTGTACCGGCATAAATTTTTGATACTTCATTTCCATTATTCACCCACATTTGCTTGAAAACTTCCTCAAATCTGTTTACATTTTGCTTTTTATCTATACATTGCAACAACATTAGTTGTATAGCAAGCATTTCTAAACCAATAAATGTTTGAATAGCATTCGTTCGGTCCAAGCAATCTAGACAGTTTGTTCGTATAACACCTTTTTGTATATTGTAAATGTCAACATTTTTAGCACTGAAAATACTTATATTATCATATTGTTTTTCAACTATTTTTTTAAATTTGGATAGGGCTGTTTCTATAGATCCAGCTTTCACTTCCTGATGATAGTCAAAAATAATCTGAGCAATATCATTATGAGCAGATTCATTGAGATGTCGTTGAAAAGCATTGCTCAGAGTTGCTTCACCTTCACTGCCACCAATTAAGCTTGACCCTAATAAATTTACAACAATGACTGATCCATAATTACGTTTCAATTGTGAGAAATGTCTGTCACATGCACTTGTTGAGGCATCATAACCTCTTGACATTTTAACTTTATGAGATCCTACTTGAATACCTGGTTGCTCCCAAAACAATGGAACTGAGCCTCTAGTTTGAATATAAGATGCTACTGAATCATCTATATATATTGCTTGCTCTGTCTCCACAAAATTTGCAACATTTCCATCATCATTACATCCTCTTACATTAAATCTTGTTCCTGCTCTTTCACAGCTCAGTCTAGATACTAACACTGCTCTTGCTTGTCTATGCCCTACATAGATTGTTCTAATTTCCACTGATCCACACATTGCCCTTGTAAGCCAATCATCGCAATCAATACCATATCTTATTAGATGAATAAATAGGGTTCTGTTCCAGAAAAATCTGTTGTCTGGATTGGCTCCTTTACTTTTTCTCTGAGCACACAGTGTAAGATCAAACAAATTATCACTAGATTTCCCGGAATTCCAAGAAAAATAAAATGTTCCCGAATTAAGTAATTTTCTTACTTCAGAAACTTTGTCTTCACCTTGTGATTGATAAAAAAGAGGCAAAAATTGAGTTTGAGTTATTTTGAAAACTTCAGTATCGTTCACCTTGCCAACTGAGCAGCAACCCGTAACAAGAACGAGGTACAGCAAGCAGCTTTCACCAGAATTTAGTTGTAATACTCCAAGGCACCCATAAGCGTCAGCTATTTTATGGTATTGCTTACGTAGCGTTTCTGTTTCTTGAGACGATAGAGACACTACCGCTTGAGATTCGAATAATAACGCAGTATCTTTATTTCTATGTTGTAAAATTATACTGTATGGATTAGGTGGTGAAGATTTTTCGAGAACTTTGAATCCTTTAGACATAGCCATTGTGGCTGTCTTTATTTATCGCCGAAGCACACTCATCCGCCCCCAAATAAAATTATTTAGAAATTCTAATAAGTAATTAGATTTTGAGTGTAATCACCAACCTATACAAGTACAAACGCAAACTAAATGTCACTAATGTCAGTTTTATGTTTTTCTATGAGAAAAATAAATTAGATCCTAGTCTTTTTGATATTGTACAAATATCATTCGGTGAATTAAAATTGCAAATTTATTTGTGCTTGTATCAATAAGGATTTTGTAATCTCTCAAAATAATATAATCTTTCATTAAATAAAAAAATCTTTATTTTATAATAGTATATAATTAGTACCAAAAATGTAATGGATTTCACCATTTCGTTATTAACAAGATATCCAAAATCCAAATAAAAAAACGATCAAATTCGAGTTAGACTCAGCTGCTGTGTGTACCAGTTTCATGATTAATCAACGGGAAGTACGTCTTATAAAAGTTGATATAAATATAAATTTATTTTTTGGATTTTTCCCTTTATTTATACTGTAAATTCTGACTTTTTGGCAAATTTCATAATTGTAGATAGCGGCGAATTTCGTACAAAATGTGGCAACAACGATACATTAACTTTCCTATCTTTTGATTGCAATTACTTACAAATTTTGTTTTGCTTGGTCCAAGGAACAATAGACCTGGAAATATGATATTAATTGCAGATTAATATCTCCACGCGACATTGAAAAAAATATCTCGACAGATAGACGCGGGCAGTCAGATATTTAACGGTTCTTTTTTGTTCTGATATACGGGACCCTAAAAAATAATCAATTCAGGTCAAAATATGAGAAAAAGTAAAAATGTGCCGAACAAAAATGAAATAACGCGCCAGGCGTTTTATCAGTTTCCTTGGAAGCTCCCAGGGTAGGTTTTTACACTTATTTGTGTTCAGATTATTTTAGGGAAAGTAAATTGCAGTTGCAGTTGTACCTCACCTAACCATGTAGATATAGATAATACAAAAGACTTCGATTTAATATATTTTATATATTTAATGTATAAAAAAATATTTTCAGCAACCGCTTACTAGTGTTACTTTAACTTGCTAAACAAAATTAAATTAAATAATTTAGAATTATATATTAATTTAATAAAAGGTGAGGTCAGAGATGTATTATAATTAAATAACCAAAAGGGTACTAGCTGCTACTATCAGATAGTTGTATAAGTACGTACATAAAAAATTACTACTTTATATTTCATGTTTTGACTTTAAAATAGGAAAATTATTTGAAATAAAATTTCACTTGGAACATGTTCGTATAATTGAGATTATCAGAAACTAAGAAATGCTTACAAACTCTGTCTTATATAAAAATGCACATTATATTTTAAAGTAATAGCCACATGTAGTAACTAAAATTTTATATTTAATGCTAGATAAGTTTGATTATAACGTCCTAAACGCGGCTCTCAATAACTATTACTACCGACTAATAATTATTTAAAATACAGTTGCAAAATTTATCTCAGAAATATATCACTCTTCTAACAGAAAATGTAAGTTTAATAAAAAAACAGATAATCAATTATAACTTGTATATTTGATATTATATTTAATAGCAAACAAAACAGATTTGATGTTTGCATTTGATGTCCTTATATTACATGAGTAAAAATTAAAGTACAATACTTAACTCTAGAATATATTATGTTTATATATATTTGTAATTTCACGCTGTATCTCAGATTAGCAAGAAGGCAGACGGAACTTAGCGTTAAGACTCGCCGTTCTCTACTAAACGCTTCATATACATTCCGACGCTCGACATAAATTATTTTTAATTGACAAAGAAATAACAAAAACACCATTTTACTATTATCTATTCGCTTGAAATTACAATGAAATGGCCGTCATAGGCATAGCACAGCGTCTAATTGCGTCGGCTAAAGATTTGATTCTCACTCGTAAGAAATCGCGGCGTTCAGCATTGCCACAATGTCTCGAAAATTGGGCAATGCGGAGTGTCTTAACAAAAGATGCCCTCTGCCTACCCTACCCTACCCAACGTTAAGGTAAAAAAAATTACAATGTAAAATTAACATATTTCTCATATAAGGCTAGCGAAGATGGCGGTACAGTTATCTTCCCAGTGGTACGTTGTACGTATTCATTGTATATCTCTTTGGAAGCTTTACTGACTGTTGGTGGTATGACTTCAATAGAACTGTCTATAGTGAAGGCGCTACTAACTGTCATTACAATGTGAATATCAGATTTGTATCGCGGATTCGATCGTCGTTCGAAGTTTACATAGCGTTTGTATCTGGAAATGAAAAAACAAAATGCTTTAGCCAATTGTTAACATTGCTATTATGACTAAAATAAATTAAAAATAAACAGTACTTATATAATCTCAACATAATAATTTGAAATATTTTTAACATTTCTGGTGTTATTCCACACTAAGGATAGAAAGATATTTTTATTGTGGAATAACACTTTAAAAATATTAAAGTATATGCCAAATATTTTCTACACGACTGTTTTTAACAATAAATAATAATCTTCAGGTAGATCTCTCCCTATAACATAAATAAGCACACATATTGTTTGAATATAAATTGAAATAAGAAATATTTTTTTGATCAGTGGTATTATTATTGATATTAAATATTGTCAATTGACTATCACAACAAAAATGTACATTTTATATAATTAGTATATCTTTTGTTTTTTGCTATATAAAAGTCATAAGCAGTACAGTCCCTCGAGTGTTTCAGTTTAATAAAATAACATTCTTAAACTGAATTATTGCTTTTATTTACCCTATACATAATGTAACAATTTTATATAAACGTATATCTTAATAAAAGTCCATGCCTCTTAACCTAAGCTCTATGGACTTAGGTTAAAAAGCGTGGATTCGAATCCGCTTAAATTTTAATTTATTAGTCAAATCAACTAAATAGCTTTGTATTAAAAAAAAAAATGTAATATGAGTCATATTAATTTATTTATTATCTAGAACCAAATAGAAAATATATATTTACTTAATTAATATAGAAACACAATAGCAACTTACAATAGCATGTCACGATTGCTGGGTTCATTAACTTTTATACAATTATATCGTTTTATAGCTGGAAAAGGTAGGCTTTCCTCAGTTTCGGTTTCTTCTAGCAATTTCTTTACCAATGTTATAGGCGAAACGGCTGGCTGTCTTGAACTAGGCGTTGAACTTGTGAGATCATCATCTGATGTTGAATCACTATTTGAGCTAAAACAAAATGTTTATGGAGAAATTTTATATATAATATTCCGCTATGTATAATAAAAGCCGAGGCCGTTTAGTAAAGCCGTCGTGGAGCAGCGGCACAAGCGTGCAGTCGCACGCTTGTTTACAGTCGTAAACGCGATGGTTGTGGGTTCGATTCCCACTCGGGAGAATGAAATATTTAATATTTCCATTTCCTCGCTCTGGTAACGAGGCAAAGCAGGTTGTCATGTCGCTGAGCTGTGATGCTTCGAGAATATGGAAAAAATTGAGAATCGGAATATCTTAAAAAGGAACGCCTATATACTTCTTCTTCTTCTTCCTGGCATTAATCCCGGCTATTTGCCAGGGTCTGCCTTCCTACTCAACCTACTCCACTTTGCACGGTCTTTAGCGTCCTCGGTGGTTAGACCATTGGCTCTCATGTCCTGCATCACGACATCCAACCAGCGCTTAGTTGGGCGCCCCAGAGGTCTCACTCCAGGGACTGACACAGCAAGGCACTTGCATCAGACATAATTCTTAGGCCGGCGCGGAAACCATCAACCAAACCGCAAACCATCTCAGGTGACGCTCTTGGAGTTTATCCACTACGTCACGGACTCCAAGACTACCTCGAATGAATATGTTGCGTATGCGGTCCACCTCAGAGAGGAAGAGAGGAGCCTGAGGTCGATCATGCGCTCGGAGAGCTTCATGGTATGACTCATAAGCTTAATGCCCCTATAACTAACATAATCTTGAACACTGTCCCTTCCCTTGTAAATAGGGTTAATGAAGCTGAGCCGCCACTGGTGTGGGATCTTTCCAGTGTTCAAAATATGGTTAAAAAGGACAGTAAGCATGAGCACACCAAGAGAGCCCAACGATTTCCACGCCCTGATCGGAATGTCGTCAGGTGCCACCGCTTTTCCATGTTCTTCATGCGTCGAAGGCATGCGTCGAAGGCATGCCCCAATAACCCTTGACCCCTACCAAGTCAAGTCAAGGGTTATTGGGGCAATAAGTCCGAGGTTAGGCGGTGGGTCGTGATGAACACCGCATGGGTGCTGAGTATTCAGCAATTCCTGGAAGTAGCTTCTCCACCTTTCCTTCACAGAGGCATGACTACAGAGCAGCGTGCCCTGGGAATCTCTGACGCAAAGACATTTTGCGATATCTTGCGTCGCTTTATCCCGGGAACGTGCCAGTTTGTAAATGAACTTCTGCCCCTCCACAGTTTCAAGTTTATCATACAATGGTGACAAACTCTCACTGCCTACCTATATACTATAACTAGGTATAGGTATACTAGGTATAGGTTCCTAGGTTCCTTTTACTCTGCTATGTACGGAAATTATATTTATAATAGTAAAAACGTGTAAATTATTATCACTTACTCGCTAGAATTATTTGAAGTAGTACTTGATCTTCCGCTTATGACTGGGTTCTTAGAGTTTGGTCCTTTTATTTGACCCACTGTGCGGCCGCGAACTACAAACGGACTTAGACTTTCATAAGAATTCGGAGCGAGGTCTCGTAACGTGTGATACATCTGTAAAATATCATTTTTTTTATATTTTTACAGGAAATTATTATGTTAAGCGTCTAAAAGAATTAAAAAGATTTATCATTGTAAATAAATATGAGGAAAAATGACATAATTGTTAAATGAATTGCATTACATTACTTGTAAACACGGTGTACTCGAAGGGGCGCGTGTGCTCGTGGTAGGGGGGTAGTACTACAAGCAGAGATCCTACTGGGTCAAGTCACCTTAAACTCGAAGCAGTCAGTAAACACGGTGTACTCGAAGGGGCGCGTGTGCTCGTGGTAGGGGTCGATCATCTCGAGCGCGGCGTCGCCCTGCATGCCGATGATCTCGCAGCACAGCTTGCGCATCTCGTTGCTCGGCCGCGGCAAGTGCTGCAGCACTTCGTCGTCCCACCACTTTGTTAAGGATCTAATGAAAATATAAATAAAGGTGGGTTATTAAGTTGAACGGATTTTAAAAAATAATAGAAAAAAACTACAAATCATAGAATACAATTATTTACAAAGTAAATATATGGCCATGGCCAGTTGTGGTGCAGGGGTACAAGCGTGTGACTGTAAATGCGACAGGTTCGATGCCCACTTGAAGAAATGAAATATTTAATATTTTCATTTCTTCAGTCTGGTAAAACACGTTATCATGCGTTGAGTTCCGTCACTCAAAAAGGCTTCAGAATTCGGCGGAAAGTAGGGAGCGGACTGTCTAAACACTAGACTCCCTCTAACTACCCTGCTATATGTGGGGTACAGCGTGAAGTTACAGAGAAAAAAAATATGTACGAATTTTATGTTTTAAAAATTATATAATCGATATGTGAGCCATTTTCATGTACACTTTCCCCGAGTCAAGACCTCATATTCGTGAAAACTCGTCGGCATATTGCTCGTAGATTAGCGATCTCCTCGCCAATGTTGTTTTGACATAGTCAATTGTCGTTGGTTTACAGGCGGGAACGCGACTCTTGAGGTATCCTTAGAGAAAATATCCAGTGGCGCGATAGATACTAATAAAGTAAACACCTACTACTACAAAAGTAGTAGGTGTGTGTACTACTACAAAAGTGATACTGATCTGCCGCTTTTCGCTATCAAAAAACATACCAGAACGAGAAAGGGATATCTCTCGTTCTATTTTACGCAATTCAACATCCCCGCCATTACCGACGACTCGATTTCGTGAATGAGGCGCGGCGTTATCGCTTTGATGGGTTTGTGTCTGCGAGCGTCATTCTTGACAAATGACGTTTTATTTTACAACGATAATTTTATTAATTATTTTGTTTGAAAAAATCACTTTTTCATTTTCGGAAAAATCTCTTTTGTTTTAATTGTATTAGGTTTTTATAGAGTAATTAAAATATAATTGGTTTTATTTAAAGTGGTAATGATAAAGACACTCTGTATAATGATTACATGTAGTACATGTATTTGTCATCCTTCTCATAAGTAGCTGGACCGAAATGCCTCAAATTTTGTGTTTATATAGTCCAAACTTATTTGAATCCAGTAGGTTCCGCTGCCTCTTGCAGCGGATATTATTATACCGTAATAGAATATCTAAAATGTAAGGTATCATGTTTATTAGATTTATTTTTGGCAAGACAATGTCTGTTATTGTAAATATTATATAATTTATTTTATAACCAACCCTTTAGTCAAAATTATTAATGATAGAAAACATTTTTTTTGATAATATCTTGAAATCTACAGAATTTTTCTTTCTACACCTTAATAATAATATGCTACAAAAACTCTTTAAAATATTAGCTCATTTCATTTTTTTTTTTGCTGAACTCAACTCACCACTGCACTTTGTACACTAAACAGGGGAAATTAAGTGAGAGTGACAATCAAACCAACAAGCATCGCCTCAATTAGGATCAAATTATATAAAAATAACACCTTTTATTTGGAATATACACCATAGTCTCCGGGTGGTGTAAGTAGTAATCGGTGGGGTATTCCCAAATGGCCGGTCGCGAGGGATCTGGTACGAAATGTCCAAGAAATAGATTCATTGTGTTTTGTTTCTCGGCGTCAGAAAACGTGTTGGAGTAGTATCGACTCAAAGTTTGCATAATGTCATTGCCGTGAGAAGACCATGGCGCTGTTTTTCTGTATGTCTTAATCCTGTGGAAATTATAAATTAATCAATAAATATAACAATGGTCACTCGTAAAATCCTTGGATAGATGTTTCTTTCTTTTTAATTAATGGCCTGATTTTGCGATGACAAAATAATCTGGCAGTGTTACGTATAGTAGAAAAAACACGAATGATATGAAGCAGTAAATTTTGAGAGATATAATGAATTATAGTTATGGTAGTGGATGTACTGGTTCAAACACTAAAACAAACAAACAAACAAACAAACAAACGCTATATTAGAAATGTACAAATGAAAATAAATAGTAAAAAAACACACACACATTGAGAACATGGATGTTCCTTATAAACATAAATATAATAATAATTCATTCCCCACACACTCGTCGCATTTACAGTCACAGTGTTTCAAGATCTTTTTTGAATGAATAAATACCTGTGTACCAATTGTGATCCTCCATATTGCAATGCTAATGTGTCGCCGTGGTCTTCATACAACCCCTCCAAGAGCCTCACGCAGTCCGAGTCAAATTCAATCACAGGTTCCTCAATAAGACCTAGTGCATACAGCTGCAATATCCAAAAAGATTATTTAGACGGAATGTGGGAAACAGAAGTGAATTAATGGGAACAGGAACTAAGATATTGTTAGTACTAGGTTTCCATGTTTTCTCTGCCTACCCTGCCAAGTGCATTTTAAAATACATCAAGACCGTCGTGGCGGTAATGCACAGGACTGTAAACGCGAAAGTTACGATTTCAATTCCCGAAGACTCAGAGGAATACTTTAATTTCTTGTAAATGGGGTGGACATAGTCTCACACTCCGCTCTTCACTTGAAGCTACATTCCCCCTACCTTGCTGTATATATATATATACAGCGTTAAACTAAAACAGAAAAAAAATATTCAACATATACCTGATGAGCTAAAACACATTTCCCAATAGCAAACTGTGCTGTATTAGTCCTGTCGAGACAATCTACACAGTTGACCCTCACCAGCCCCGTCTGAAGCCTCCCCCCTTGATGTCCTTCCACACCCATTTCCTCACCATAATTTTTTCCACTTAAAAATATACCAGTTCTCCTTACAACTGTTCGGGCTATAGCTGATAGCCTGCAAATATAATTTAATAACTATTTGTCATACTTATTTAGAAAACGTATAAAAATTTGAACGTAGCGGGACTCGAACCCGCGCCTCCTGGAAACCGACGTTCGAGTCCCGCTACGTTCAAATTTTTATACGTTTTCTAAATAAGTATTTTTCTTTCCTAAGTGTGGATTAATACTTTAAAATTGTTTAAACTATTTAATAAATAGCATTCTCTCTTGCCAGACGATAATTCTTATCTTTGGGTAGCGGAAATTTATAAAAATCTCCCTACAGAGATGCTAACAACATAAATAAGTTGTAACAAGCGTATAAAAATTTCGACGTAGCTTGATGAGATCGTATGTCTTACGCCCAATATTAATAACCTATCTCCAACGTCAATCTTAGATTGTTTTATATATCTATCCAATCTCTAGATTATTAATATTGGGCGTTAGTGGTCAGAGCACCTGGTCGGTTTCCAAGAGGCGCGGGTTCGAATCCCGCTACGTTCAAATTTTTATACGTTTTCTAAACAAGTATTTTTCTTTCCTAATATGGATTAACACTTTAAAAATGTTTAAGCTATTTGTCATCTTTTTAGTGTTATAACGTTATTGTTATTTGATATCTTTTGATAGGAGAATTTTTTTCCTTAGTTTTAAGCTTAGTTAATAACAAAAGAAAATGAACAAATATATATATTAGGCCATAATTTAGTAAAAATAAAATAAAAAGTATATCCATTAATTCAGGCTCTGTCAACTAATTAAAATACAGAAAATAAATGAAAATAAATAATTTAATATTACAGTAATTAATAATCACATGAGGCCAGTCGTAGCGCAGCGGTACGAAGTGTGACCGTAAAAGCGACTGGTTGTGGGTTCAATCCCCATTCGAGGAGATGAAATATTTACTTAAATTTATATTTCTTCGCTCTGGTGTCGAGGCTAAACGCGGCGTTGAGCCCTGCCATTCAACATGCACTGCCTCCAGAAATCGGCAGAAAGTGGGGAACCGAGTATCTTAACACTAGGTTCCCTCTGCCTACCCTGCTGTGCGCGGGATACAGCGTGAAGCTGATTTAATTTTAGTAATTAATAATTCATTAACATATTTACTTGTCAAGTACTTTAGCATCGGCTCCTTTGTTCATCCTGGCCATGTCCAGATGATAGTATTGAATAGCATTCTCTGGTGGCAGGAACTGATTAAGATATTTTACAGCATTGCTTATTACATCTGTTAAGAGAGATTCATGTTTTTTCTTTTCTCTTTTCTTTACCAAATTGAGTATCATAATTGGTGAACCATATCTTTGCATTAAATTATTTAAATGTTTTGCAGGAATTTCTGAATATGGATCGCTACGATCTATCATGATGGCTGGCTTTGGCACCATTTTAGAGATATCCTGCGACCAGAAACATGGTATTGAACCTCTCATCTGGACAAATGAACTAAATCTGCAAAATATAAAATAATTAATTGCGATTATGCATGCATGTGCATGCGCATTAATTTTGAAAACAGAGGGTGTCACTGTCACTACATCTAAAAACAGAAATATTTTTTTTAGCGCAGGCAGAGGGAACTTGGGAGCTTAGTGTTAAGGATAATCCGTTCACATTAGATACTTCCATTCCTTACTTTCCGCCGAACTCTAGAGACATTGCGTGTTAATTTTTGTATCTCGCCGCCAGAGCTAAGAGATGAAAATATTTAACATTTTATTTCCTCGATTGGGGAATCGAATCCACAACCTGTCGCGTTTACTGTCACACGCTTGTGCCCCTGCGCCACGACTGGCCTCAGAAATAAAAGGAGAAATAATAAAGAAAAAATATATTTTTTAAATTAATCAGTGAACGGAATAAAATAAATAACACATGTAAGCACACAATAATTATCAATTTTTAATAACAATTATTGTTTATAGTACACAAAACTGGTATACCTGCCACTGGTGAAGGAAGATATCATTGCATCATGAACAATTTGTTCTGTTTCTACTTCATTAGCCACATCTCCATGCATATTAGCACCTCTTTTCAAAAATCTAGTTCCAGCATACCTATTGCTTCGTCTAGCAATAAGGGTTAAATATATTGGTCGTCCAAATATATTTAAGTTGCTCTGTTCAATAAATCCATGTATTATATAAAGAATCCAATCTGGATGTAATTGGGAATGCACAACTGATAGTAAATGGCTGTTCCAAACAAATCTCCATTCAGGAACTGTTCTGACACCAAACGCTAATTTTGTATCTGGCTGACTATGTAATAAAAAAAATATTTTTAGTTTTATGCTGTATATAGCCGGCAGAGAGAACATAATGTCAAGACACTACATTCTCCACACATACACACACACACACAAATTGCATGTCAACACCTTGTTTTGTCTTGTTACCAGAGCAAGAAAATGAAAATATTTCACTCTCCTGAGTGTCATAATAAATTATGTTTTTAAATATCCCATTTAATAAGTTCATATAAATACACTTTTATTATATATATTTATTTAAATTTTGAGACACTGCACATTGAAACCATTTGTGGACTACAAAAACAAAAATAAAAATTCTCCCTTGTTCCCATAGCAATTTCAAGTCTTCTCTTAGTGATCTACTATACTCCTCAAATTTCAGATGATCAGAGATGTATGTTGTCTTTCGATTACTCAGTAACAGATGAGTTTTATAAAATTTGTAGAAGATTTTATGCAACAAAATAATCAATCTTGTGTTATAATCTATCTATCTTTTCCTTGTTATAGACATTGATGTTTATATTTAAATAAAAACAAATATATATAATTTGATTATGCCCTGCTTTGAGCTTTTTATTTAATTACTCTGATAAAAATAACTTAAAGAATATTATAAGCAAATAAAAATATATTTTCAAAAATTGTTTACCCAGTTTTATCTTGCCTCTCTTGCAATTGTTTCTTCCATGTCTCGAATATGTCTTCATCATCTTGTTTGTTTTGACAAGTGCATTCTTTATCTGAATTTAGATTGGATTGATACACAGCAGCTGTATCAGGTTTTGGAAATAAAGCTGGAGCTAACTTCCTTGGAGGGGCCACATTCATTTGTAAAGTATGTGTTACATCATAACTGTAGCTATAGTAAAAATTAGTCGATAAATCTATAGCTAGAAACATTTTGACATATCTCTGTTCGTCTGGATGCAGAGGTTTGCTGGAATCACTAGGAATATATATCATAGCTGTGTCTTCTATCTTATAAATAGAATGGGAACCAATTACTGCTATTTTTCTCCTTTTTGTTACAAGAATAATATAGTAACCTTCCAGAAAACAAATGAACCCTGTAATTTAAAGGTTATTATAACAATTTTAAAGTATAACTCTCAATTTATTACCAACTGTTGACAAGGCCATTGTGGGGAAACATTGCAGTATCTGACTGTAAATGTAACAGTTGTAGGTTTGATTCTACTATTCAGTGGAACAAAGTTGTAGGTTTGATTTCTATTCAGGGGAATAAAACAAACCACAGTATTAAGTCTCACTGCTCAATGTCTCAGAAATTTTGTGATACATGGGGAATGGAGTATTTTACTCGGGATACACTGTAAAACTAAAACAGAATCAATTGATGAAATACCTTTATAGATATATACCAACCTACGATACCAAAAGCAGACACAAGTTTATTTAAGCCAGGAGATCGTCCACTTCTATTACCAAATCCAATCATGTTTAGTAATTGATGAATTTCTTGTTTATTATATTCAACTTTATCATCTACCAGTATTAGCTCTTTTGAATCTGTTCTGTCTATTTTTAAAACACGAAATCTTGTTTGTGTATTGTTAGATCCAATAAGATAAAACCTCTGAAAATATGAACGTAAAATATGTATTCTAGTTACCAGCTATATTGAAATAAAAATGTTTCTTTATTATATAGAATTTATTCTTTATTATATAGAATATATATTTATATTCTACAATTGATATAGATAATTAGCCTACAAATTAATAACTATATATTATACTTACTGCTTTAGTTTCATATAATGCAATTCGTTGAATAGAACTAATTATTGGGTGAAATACTATGTTTTTCTTAGACATGTTGAATAAAATATTATGATTACAATTTTACAAAATATTAAAACATGAACGTCTTCTTATAAATAAAATGTTATCATTTTTAGTAACATTTATAAAAATAATTAGGATATTTAATATAATAATAATAACATTACTTTAACAATGTCAACAACCTGTAACTTATAATTATTTTTCAGTTTGATCCACGATATTAGTAATCTTAATCAAATAATGCTAAATCCTTTCAATAAGTAAATAAGAAAAAAGTAAACATAACATATAATGACTTAGACTACGATTTACGAAGTGACAGACAGAGTTGCCAACCTCAGGAAAGCAAAAACAGCAAAAGAACTTTAAGAAAACAGTAAAATGCAATAATTCTTTAGTAATTATATAAAATACTTTTAATTATATAAAAATACTTTTAGATTTTTAATGAAAATTAAATTTCAATGCTTGGCCAAAATATTATTAATATTATTAAAATTATTACCTTTATCAATATTTTCAATTTCGTGGCCTTCCGAGTTTATGTAGTAAATAATTTTTAAAATTTATACGTACATAAAAAAACGTAATTCTTATAAGATCACTTCGTTTTTCGTCTGCTTCCGTCAAGGCTGTTTGTTACCTCAAAATTGTGTGAATATAATACTTATTTAGAAAACGTATAATATATATTTTTTTTAACGTAGTGGGACTCGAACCCGCGCCTCCTGGAAACCGAGTCCCCCTACGTTAAATTTTTTATACGTTTTCTAAATAAGTATTTTTCTATCCTAAGTGTGGATTAACACTTTAAAAATGTTAAAAATATTGTGTGGATATGTTAAGCTGTAATAAGTATTAAATAACCAGATTTACGATCTCTTGGAGTTCAAAAAATGAAAAGTCAATGCAATTTGAAAAAATATATTTGTTATTTTTCCTGCATTTTGTATGAAATTCACCACATGCAAACCTTTATAGCGTACTCCTATGGACGTAACTTTATGAAATTTGACTTTCGATACAAACGAAGGAAAAAACTTAAAAATGGAACTTATAGTTTTAGTTCATTTCTTATGAAATGAGTGCATTGCATATTCGTCAACTTTAATAAAAAAGCAAAGTTCCCGTAATTTTGTGTTCAAATTATTAAAAGTGAAAAATAAAGTTGACATTATCACTGTACAAGAAAAAAACTATATGGTTACATATACTTTTTTTTCTGTAAATAATTACAATTTTTAACAAAAAAACCGGTTTCAACCAGATCTCATAATCAGAACCTAACCAAACTTTCACCAAACTATCCTTAAAGTATATCCTTTTCAATGAAAAAAGAATAATCTAAATCGGTTGGCGTGACATTAAGTTATTAGTCCATTAGTTGCGCATATAACTAATGCAAATTTAAGACTAATGTATTTGTCAAAAATGGACCAAATAAAAATGAGACCACGCAAAAAGCACTAGCTTTCGAATAAAAAAAGAATCATAAAATTCAATTCACCCAGTCAAAAGTTCTGAGGTAACAAACATAAAAAAATACAGTCGAATTGATAACCTCTTCCTTACGGAAGTTGGTTAAAAAGAGCACCAAAATCGTGGACACAACGGTGGTCTTGATGATGTAACGGAACGATTAACACAAAAGGCTCATCAGATGAGAGTGAAATTTATGCATTGTCTGGTGTAGAAGAATTGATATATTTTTTTATGGTAGTATGGTATTTTTTAATTGAAGTCTAAAAAATAAACTTTTTTTGTGGCTCTACTTTTAGTGACATTCACACAAATACAAAGCTCAGTTTAAGCCTCGCGTACTGTACCTACTTATAATTTTTGTCGATAGTAAAAATAATAAGAATAACATAATGAAATCAAATATCGTTTTATACCAACACTGTTTGTTTTGAATCCACAACTCCATTCCGACTGTTCATATTGTTCACACGCGTTTTCTGATACTAATTATGTTGCACTAAATCTAACATTCAAAAGTAAACTGTTCCGTTTCGAACATTTATTTAATTTGCCTTTTTTGCTTCTTCTTTTATATTAGTGGCTGTGGGTTCGGTTCCTACAAAAAAAAAAACTAAAATCAGCTTCACACTTTATCTTACACACAGCAGGTTAGGCAGAGGGAACCTAGTGTCCCGCCCCCTAGAACCCGCCTAATTGCGTGCCTGTTGCCTGGAGGCATTGCGTGTTCAGTGGCGGAATTCAACGCCGCTCTTTTTGCCCCGACACAATGGCGTAGAAATTAAAATATAAATTTAATTAAATATTTCATTTCTTGTAAATAAAATATTTAATGTTTTCATTTCTCCGCTCTGGTTTCAAGGCGACAAAACCGCATTGTTTACCGCCTTTACCTTATTAGTATCGTATAATAGATATTTCTTATTTAGAAAACGTATAAAAAATTGAACGTACGTTCTCAATGAACGTATGGCCTAGTGGTCAGAGCGCCTGGTCGGTTTCCAAGAGGCGCAGGTTCGAGTCCCGACGCCTAGCTACGTTCAAATTTTTATACGTTTTCTAAATAAGTATTTTTCTTTCCTAAATGTGGAATAACACTTTAAAAAATGTTAAAAATAGATATTTCGTTTCACGAGTGGGAATCGACCCCACAACCTGTCCCTTTTATAGCCACAAGCTTGTGCCCCCGTGCCACGCCCACGACTGCCATCTACTTCAACTGAACGCATAATGTAAATATTTTTATGAATAATATATAGCTCATAATATCATTTAATATGACATTTGATTCGTAATTTAAAATATGCTTATAACTTTTTACACTTAATTTTTATTTTCATAATTAACTATAATATAAATTTAAAAAGTAATATTTATGACATTTTTATTTATTGACAGTAACAAAGCGACAGTTTATATTTAAAGAAAGTGGTAGGATTTAATTTTTCCCTGTTTTTGTGTGAGAAGTTGGTGGGTAGTACGAATATAAATAACATTGTGGTAAAGGTTAAGGTCGTAAGGTGGTTAAGTATTCAAAATGATTGATTTGTTTATGCCCTTTCGATCTTTCTTAAAATTTGAAAACATATCTATTGACAATAATGTTTTTCGGATGCATTACAAATATACGGTAATAATTTTGTTAGTGTTCACTTTACTAGTTACATCTAAACAATTTTTTGGCGATCCCATACATTGTATGAATGATAGTGAAAAAGATGTTGACAAAGAAGCAATTAATAGTTATTGCTGGATTTACGGAACATATACCTTGAAAAGTAAGCTTGTTGGTAAGTGAAATAATAGTGTAATTGCCTATTATTTACCAATTAACATATATATACAGATATACGTACCCATCTTTTAATGAAGATTACATTCATTGGAATTATATATTAAGATGTTAACTATTAAATAAATCAGCTTCACGCTATATCCTGCACACAGCAGGGTAGGTAGAGGGAACCTAGTACTAAGACACTCCGTTCCCCTCTTTCTGCCGAATTCTGGAGGCATTGCGTGTTGAGTGGCAGAACTCAACGCCGCGCTTTGCCTCGACACGAATGAAAATATAAATTTAAGTAAATATTTCATCTCCTCGAGTGGGGATCGAACCCACAACCAGTCGATTTACAGTCACACTTTGTGCCCCTGCGCCACAACTGGCCTCACTTTTATTTAGAAATAATAACTATTACATATACAATAATAAGATGTAATTAATATTGGTGTACCGTTTTTAGGTATTGGAGGAAAACACAATGCTTATCCAGGAGTAGGTCCAAATAGCATTAATGATGAACAAATAAAACATACATATTACCAATGGGTTTGCTTTGTTCTACTGGGTCAGGCTGCCATGTTTTATACTCCACGTTATCTATGGAAACTTTGGGAAGGTGGCAGGATGAAGGTATTAGCATCAGATTTAGGTAAGAGAGAGACGTCTTATCAATCAAATGCTCAAACTCAAATGCTCTTAGACCATGTTTATCTTTAGTATAGAAGTTCTTTAAGTGGTTTAGTAAACGAGTAAATATCATTTATTTTTATGCTTGTTGCATATACATACATAAAATATTACTAAAATCAGCTTCACACAGTATCCCGAGTACAGCAAGGTAGGTAAAGGGAACCTACTGTTAAGACATTCCATCGAATTCTGGAGGCATTGCGTGTTGAGTGGCGAAACTTAACGCCGCTCTTCGCTTCGATATAATTATACCATTTCATTGAATCTGGATCGAACCCACAAACAGTCACGTTTACAGTCACACTTTGTGCCCCTGCGCCACGACTGGCCTCAGAAAATATTACTCATGACGTCTTAGATACAAAATAAATATTTTTAAAATAAATTCTGTTGTTTTTAGCTAATCCTATGGTCACAAAAGATTGGACAGAATATAGACGTGAAGAATTGGTATCATATTTAAAATACACCAACGTCTATACTCATAATACATATGCATTACGCTTTGCTTTTTGTGAACTGCTAAATTTAATTAATGTGGTTAGTGATTAAAACCTCACTTTCATCTAGTCTTGAAAGTAATTTTAATGAAATTATATAATGTAATATTTTTCGTATTTTCCAGGTAAGCCAAATATTCATTCTCGACATATTCTTGGGAGGCGCATTTCGTAACTACGGTGCGGCTGTAGCGGCATTTACCCATATACCTCGAGTACCTTCCGACTTTTTGGATTTCAATTCTGTAAATCCTATGGATCAATATTTCCCAAAACTTACAAAATGTTGGTTCAGAAACTATGGTCCCTCTGGTTCAATACAACTCAAGGACAGGTTGTGCGTTCTGCCACTAAATATCGTAAATGAGAAGATTTTTGTTATTTTATGGTTTTGGCTCATATTTCTTGCTTTTATTACAACATTTGCAGTATGTTTTAGGCTATTAGTATTTTCATTACGCCCACTTCGAACATTTATGATTATGGGCCAGCTCCGTTATGTTAAGCGGCATATTGTTTCACGAATAACAAAGCATTTTGGTTTTGGTGATTGGTTTATACTTTACTTATTGGGTAAAAACATAAATCCAATCATTTATAAAGATCTTATTACAGAAATATCTAAGGCAATAGAAAAGAAATCCTCTATGGTTTAAAATTTTATTTCTTAACTATCGAGATTCTTAAGAATAAAATATATAATAGTATTAAATATAATATAATAGGATAACAAAAAATATGGATAGTTAAAAGATATTCTTCATTAAATAAAACTGAGAACGAATTAAGCTAAATATTTTTGGTAAGTATTCAATAAGTTTTTAAGGTAGTAAAAGTACAATTGATTTACAACAGCAGGCTGGTTATAATTTTGGTTGATTTTAGATTTTTAGATTATTGTTAGTAAATATTACTGTTAATAAATATTAGTAGTACGAGATTTATATTATTAGTAATTACTAAATCTTAAAATTCAATTTAATAAGTGTTTTTATCATTAGAGAGTTAATTTTATAGTTTGGAAAGAATCACATTTTAAGTATATGTAATATTTTTCTGTTTAAGCACCTGTATTACACCTGAAAGATATTAAAAAACCTCTTTAAATTATTTATATTAAAAAACCTCTTTAAATTTTGTCGGTATATATATACCGACAAAATTTTTTAAAAAATCTTTTTTTATTAAATGATAATTATTTAAACAATATCCTAATTTCGTACTATAAATGATCCAAAATAAAAGTTTTTAATTTTATCTTTCATATATGGAGCTCAGAGGTCTATAAGTAAAAAAGGCATTTTGACAATTAATTCAGTCGAGGCATAAGCTGAGCTTTGCAATTGAAATGTACACAGATATTGCTCACACAAATGTGCGAGGACGGCTTGAGGCGCGGCACATTTGACGCGACTAGACCTCTTTTAAATTAATTTTAACTATTAATATAATGTTTGTTAGATTTATTAAAAGTGAATGAAAACATGGGCACTATGTGAGTGTAAAAAAATAGAAAATGTATGTAACCAAGCAGTAAAAGAAGAGAAAAAATTGCTGTCGCAACACTGCTCTTGATGATCAGTTTAGTTCTTAATTTATGGGGTTTGGTTTGGATATACCGTATATATGTTACAACATGTCATTAATATTAAAACAACAGTAGATGAACTAATATATTTTTGTCATGTTTCTTTTTTTAGGACTAATATTTGTATCAATTTTAAAAAATATATATTTTTAAAAGTTTTCTGGCTCTACTTTCGGTGATCACTCACACAAATGCAAAACTCAGCTTACGCCTTGCGGACTGTGAGTAGGTAGATGGAAACATATTTAGACTAAGTTATATTTTAATAATGCTCGTGACTTTATTTATGAAGCTATCTATATCTGTCGCGGCGCAGTGGCACAAAGTATGACTGTAAAAGCGACTGGTTGTGGGTTCGATCCCCACTCGAGGAGATGAAATATTTACTTAAATTTATATTTCCATTTCTTCGCTCTGGTCTCGATGCAAAGCGCGGCGTTGAGTTCGGCCACTCAACACGCAATGCCTCCAGAATTCGGCAGAAAGTGGGGAAGGAAGTGTTTTAACACTAGATTCCCTCTGCTTACCCTGCTGTATGCGGGATACAGCGTGATTAAAAAAAAACTTTATAGAAATATAAGTAAATATTGGTTTTCCATTTAACATACAGTAAAAAGTGATTTTGTACTCATTATATACCATAAAACATAAAAATATAGGTCAGTTCTATTTAGGCTGGGTTAGATACGCCGTATGGGTGAATTTCATAAAATGCTACTTACCACTGTTTTTTTTTGTATAATATAAATTATTATATGTTTTGTGAATATTATGGTTTGTGAAATAAAACTAAATATTTTGAGTACCCATTCAATTTATTATAGGTTACACTAGTTATAATTGTTTAAGTCATAGTCATTATAATTATTAGATTTTCTATATATTTTAGTTGCTTCCGTTATGACTTTATATCAGATTTATTATTACTAATGATCTGCGGCTTCAACCGTTAAATTACACAAATTATTAACTGAATTATTTGTTTTATAATAAATGCTTGCAGCGCACTTATAGTGAATGTTAACATATAAAACTACGGAAGCTCGCTTCATTTTTTATCACTACTCCATTCCCGTTAATCATAGCGTAATATAACTTATAGCCTTCCTCGATAGATAGATTATCTAACGCAAAGAGAAAATTTCATTTTGTAGTTCCTGATATTAGCGCGATCAGCCAAATAAACTTTTCCAGTTTATAACATAAGTATAAATAGAGATGTATTTTGCCCCTTGAATCAGCTTTGTATATGTGTAGCGTGTGAGATATTGTTTACAAGCAGTTAGATAAAAAGTTACGTTTGCTGATTTATTATGATGAATATCTTTGTGCAACAGGCATCTAAAATAAAAAAAGACATCACATAAATATATCATATATTTTAAAAATAAATAAAAATGTATTTGAGAATTTATAATATACAAGAAAATATTTGGAACAAAGTGCTACAGCAATGGACTATGTCAACACTAACAACTGTTTTTCTATACACTCTTCTCATTTATGTACAAACCTTGTCCTATATACCCATAATATGTGTCTTTTCACCCGATATGTTTTTGCATACATAGTTTTATGACTCCCGTCCCGTTTAATGTTGTAGATAAGCTAATAGCACAAAAGAGAATCTGTAAAAGGTTTGTTTTTACTATGAGTAAGACAATATATATATACGCCATAAACAAATAACAGGACGGAACAAATATTAATAGAAATATTAAAATGTTAGAACCGGATTAATTGCATACTTGCAGTTATTTTACGATAAAGATACGTTGGGACTAAATGGCAAGACGGACAAAAGGAACCTAGTCTTAAGACACTCCGTTCCTCACTTTCCGCTTAATTTTCAAGACGTGGTGGGTTGAGTATCAGAATTTCATTTCATTCACCAGAGCAAGGAATTATAATTATAATAAATTAAATCATTATATTCGTCCGAGTGGAGATATCGACGGCCTAATAAAGTAAATAATTTAATAATAATAATTTTTTAATAAACTTCACGCTGTATCCCGCACACAGCAGAGTAGGCAGAAGGAACCTAGTGTTAAGACACTCCCGTTCCCCACTTTCTGCCGAATTCTGGAGGCGTTGCGTGTTGAGTGGCAGAACTCAACGCCGCGCTTAACCTCGACACCAGAGCGAAGAAATGGAAATATAAATTTAAGTAAATATTTCATCTCCTCGAGTGGGGATCGAACCCACAACCAGTCGGTTTCCCAGTCACATCTTGTGCCGCTGCGCCACGACTGGCCTCTATAAAGTAAATAATTAACCAAATTAGAATTGATTCTCGAATAATTTCATTTTTTGAAATTATACCTACATGTAATGAAGATTTGTAGATTTGCTATGAAGTTTGTTTTGTTTCCTGTGTTAACGTATCTATTATTATAACTAATTTGAATTTTTTTTTGAGTTACATATGTAGATGTTTATGGACCCATCAGTCCCACACTGTTTCCTTAATTGTAGTTCAGAGAAGTCATGATAGTACTTATGAATTACGAAATAACTAGTAACTGATTATTTTTTTTCGTTAGTTAATGTCTTTTAACCCCAGCAGAGGGAAAAAGGGAACACCATCAGGGTTAAGTCTTCTGGCCTTTAAATTTTTCCACCATCCATGAAGATGGACGTGTCAATCACTGGGTTTAGGCGTTAGTTAGCCAAGTTGGGTGTTCTCTTCTTAGGGCAATGTTGCAAACGGACGATCTGTAGATTGTTACGTTGGCGCGTACGTGAGGTGCGACCTAACGTAGAAATAACGACCATCCTTAGAGAAGATCCAGAAGATTTTATATTATTTATACCTTCTGGATTCTTTGATTTAAGCTACAGTTACACATGCTCAATAAATTGTATGCTTACACACTAGCATGCTTTTTAAATTGACACACTTGCCTTAATTTAGCATGCTTTTTTAATAATGTTCGAGTATAAGCGTGCTCAGAGTAAATAATGGAACACACTTGCTCTTTAAAGACAGGCTGGAAACTTGGGTACTCCATATTCTATGAAATTCCAGTGTTACAATGCAGATGGTGAAACATGGAAAAGCACCCCCTCTGTGGCCTTCTCTACAGAATTAAATAAAATCATCAGTTTGATTGCAATAATTTTAATAATTTTATTAAGAAAGAAAATAAGAAGTAGTGAGGCATAGGCACCCATTCTTCCCATATACAATAACAAATTTTAGAATTTTTTTTATCATTGTGCACGTGCACCTCCGCAAGCGTCTGATCGATATAGGCATGATAAATAAGCAAACATGTTCACATGTGCTTATAGAACGTCCTTTTCCCCCGCACTGCGTGTAGCATGCTTAAAAATCGAACTATTGTCGATTTTTGAGCAAGCTCGAAATTAGCATGCTTAATATTGGCAATGCTTTGAAACACGTGCTAATATTAGTCATTGCTCAATAATAGCATGCTTTCGTCCTGGTAATGAGCATGTGTAAGTTATTAATAATTAATATTCTTTATTACTTCATACCTCCAGAACCACTGAACGGATTTACATAATTGAGGTATCATTAGTTTTGTCTCAGTAGCCCAAGTTCTTAGATAGGTGAATCCTAACAAACTATTGAGCTTGTTTTTTTCTTTTTAATTTTATGCAGTCAAGGTTTTTGTTTCTTATTAAAATTATTTTTTAATTCAAACACTTTAACAATTTCCTCGGGCGATACTTGTTCAAATACAAAGTTACGTGAGCGTGAGCGTGAACAAAAGCGTGTTAATTCTACATTGCGGAAAATTTGGGTCGGAGTGTACACTAGGTTGTTTGCGTGATACGGCGTGAAACTAAAACAAAAATAAATAAAAAACTAGTAATGTACATAATAATTGTATTATTTTTGTACAAGTTCAAGAAAACTAATAAAAAGTATAATACTTTGAAGCTTACTTTCATGGACTTTGTAGACATTTGGCCGCTGGCTGTCATAGTGATGCACTATGAGCACCAGATGTAGAAAATCTATAACAGAATCATTACAAGTTCAAATTGTGTCTCCATAGCGTTGCAATACTTAAAAAATATTTTGTAATAGGTATATAATTCTTTACTAAATGTAAATACCAATAAAGATGTGAATAATTTACTGTACAAATTTTTCTTATCGTTCACAAAATAAATATACTTTCTGGGTCAAAAGTCACGAGTTTAATTCCCGCTTGTGCTAAATAACACATTTCACATAAACATATAAATAATAACCATATAAATAATAATTATATAAATAATAATCATATAGTTTAAATAATTATAATCTTTAAAACCTGTTTAAGAAATAGTAAAATTTTTGTTGTCCATTTAATTCCTTTGTATAAATACTAGATAAATACAAATAGTTTATAGCATTTCCATTATTATAAAATAATCAGCTACTTTTTTACCCCTATAATAGAGATATTCTCGTCTCTGTATATATTATAATAGAGGGTTGAGTAACATGTCGGATACGTCGTAGTTGGATGGACGTCACGCTTTTAGGGAGAGAAGGTGCCACTCCCAGATTCACTCAAATATTTGTGTAGATGTAGATCCAAGTAGGTCAAACCTGTGGCTGTATATGAACGTCGTACTGTAAAATATGAAAATTTATGTGATTTTATAATGCTAAAATATTGTTAGGTATATAGTATACGATTGAGAGGAAACGTACCCTTAAATAAGTTCAGGTTGTGCCTAGAAACGTCAGAATAAAACTAAGCCTGCGTAATATAAAAAAAAATCGTCACGTCAAATTCTATTTCTAAACCTTTAACCTTAAACAAAAAAAAATTTGAAAGAAAAACGTTGAGCATACAGAACGTAGATAAATGTATAAAGATGTAACACAACATTAGGTCCCCGTAGTTTTCGGCTGTATCTGTAACGTTTCCATCGGTGTATTTGCATTTATTAAAATTTTAGGAGCCTGTTATATGGTATATTCATATCGAGTGTATTGTATGTGTAAATGAGTTTGAGTTCGGCTTTTCCGAGTGGGAGTGCGGGCCCGCGAGTCGCGCCTGCGCGGGCTCACGGGAGGGCGCTGGCGTCGACGTCGCGCTAGTCGAGTGCGCGTCGTCGGTTAAGGTAAACCTATTTGTTGCCACTTCGCCCATTGATACAGCAATCGAACGATCCAAATAAAACTGCTGTGCAGCCATGATTTCGATAACACCAGCGTGAACACTGTGTTTGAATATTTGTTTAAGTGATGAACTTAGGCTAACGTGGATGAATCGCGCGCGGGTAAACAACCGGTTGAGATAGGGAGGCTGCGTCTGCCTCGCGCCTGGCTGTAGTGGAATGCGGCAATTTTAACTACTGCGGACCTCGGGACCCATATACGAATTGGGATTGATCGACTACATTCCTCAGAATACGGTAAGTTTCATGATGTCTCGTAATATCTTTTTAACTGGGTATATACTTAATAAGCTAGGTAAGCTTTCAGTGATTTAACAATATTAACACTTATTTCAAAAATAATTAAATATTATAATTGATATATGTGAATTATACGAATGATATATAATATATTGTACTAACTAATAATTCTTAGATGGTTTGTTAGTGAATTGACCTTTATAAAATGCTAAAAAAACTAATGGCGGATATACTACGATATTTTGAATTATCATAAAATACGGCAAATAACATTTTAAATTACAGTTTTCCTCTTTTATTGTTTGAAAAAAAATAATATTACAAACTGAAAAACATAGGTATATATTATTATCTATTTAAATATCTCTTTGTAAAGTTTTTGTTTACGTATCATTTTTTTCATTAATAGACAAAATATAATTAATATTTTATTAAAGAATTTATAATTATTTAAAATAATTATTTTAAACATAATTCTCTTTAATAGAAACGTTCCCACGAGTATTATATTCGCAACTCTACCTATTATGTCATAGTTTGATGATTCTCAGACAAGCGAAATCGATCATAGCAAGTAAGAATAATGCGCATTAATAAATCGATTAACAGATTGTTTTATTAAAAATAATTATTGCTGTAACAGATTGTAATATTTGAAATATTACAATATTGAAGCTCTCCTTCTATTTAGTGCACATTGAATACATAATTACAATAAATACGTGAAATATCATGATACTTGCTATATTTGTAATTGTTATTTTTTTATCAGCTTCACGTTGTATCCCGCACACAGCAGGGTAGGCAGAGGTAACCTAGTGTTAAGACACTTCGTTCCCCACTTTCTGCCAAATTCTGGAGGCATTGCGTGTTGACTGGCACAACTCAACGCCGCGCTTTGCCTCGACACCAGAAGAAATAGAAATATAAATTTAAGTAAATATTAGATTTCTTCGAGTGGGAATCGAACCCACAACCACTCTGTTTTACAGTCACACTTTGTGCCTCTGCGCCACGACGGACCTCATGTAATTGTTATAACATCATAAATTTGTAATACGTAAATGTATGCTAATAGGAACTTGTACATACTACATGTTCGTCCCTAGAGATGTACACATATGATGTGACATGTATATGTATTGATTTTAAAAAATATATGAAACCTTTTTCCAGCACTATCAAATATTAATGTATGAATGCGGAGCTTCAACGTCAAATAGATCACGTTCTTTTATACCGACTTAGGAGATTTATTCATTGCTCTCAATTTCTCACGGTGAGTGATGACCGGCCACGTTTCTGAATGAAAATATCGAATATTATGTTTTTTTCTCCAATCATTTTTTATTATCAATTGGGAAATTATGCAACGATTGTCGTTTAATATTTTTATTTTTTTGTGATTGGACCTTGCCACAGCGGGTGGCATATTGTTAGTGGATCAGGTAAAACTCATTTCACATCAACACAACCACAGAATGATATATTATGGCATTTTTTTTTTCCATTTTGGCAACACTCTTAAGTCAAAAATAACTAAATACTATATACATTATTTAAATAGTAATACATTATTATTATATGTATAAATATAGAAATAGGTTAAAGTACTGAACATTTGTCTTTAGATTACAAAATATTTTTCCTATAAAATATAAAAAAAAATCGATTAAAATTATTTATTATTTTACAGAAGTAATTTTCTGTAAATTATGCTTTAGTCTTTCCAGAGTAAGTACGGCTACATTCACACCAGGTGGTCGTCACTCATCAATGACGATGAGTTATTTACAAAAAAAATACTTTCCCACGGAAATTACTTGTTCGTTCGAAATATAAACCACATAAATAAGTCTTATGATTAATATGAGGTGTTATATTACATTCATTACACATATGCATTAAAAATAATAAAAATTGAAAGTTGTAAGAATAGAAATTACTGTGTAAAGAAACATTGTGTTAATTACTGTTGATGAGTTTTTTTTTTCTAACTCGTTGTAAAGTGAAATTAGGTTTGTAAATTTTTGTAAAAATAGCAATACTTGGAATTCCTTGAAAGGCCACGCGTTAAGTTAGACACTTTATAGTTATATCTCGACGATAAAGACTATAGCAGATATAACTGTAAAGTATGTAACTTTACACGTTTTCGAACCCATAATCAAACAAATCTCCACGAGACAGTGTTTATATTCGCGTTAATTTCGATTTCTATGACTTACCTTTTAAAGACATTACATGGTGAATTCTGTTAGTTAAAATGCTATGCCTTTAACATATTTATAAAAACTCAACGTCGCACTTTGCCTCGTTACCAGAGCGATGAAATTAAAATATAAAATATTCCATTTTCTCAAGTGGGAATCGAATCCACAAACTGTGAAACGCTTGTGCCGCTGCGTCAAGACTGGCCAAGTGGAGATTAGAATGTCTTAATCTTAACAGTAAATTACATAAATAAAATCGCGTCTATCATTGTAATAATTACGATTTTTAGTCTTTCTAGATTTCGTAATCTATGTCAAACTGGGCTAAAATGTGTATTTTTTATAGTATTCTGAGTCGTTACAATGCTGTTAAGGTATCTCACTCAGATTCTCTACTGCCGATTTATAAAATTTCACTTTCTATTTTAATATAAACGTATCTATACTTATTTAGAAAATGTATAAAAATTTGGACGTAGCGGGACTCGAACCCGCGCCTCCTGGAATTATACGTTTTCTAAATAAGTATTTTACCTTCCTAAGTCTGGAATAACACTTTAAAAATGTATAAAAATATTAAACTTACCTGCTTTTTAATTCTATTTCAAAAATACACTGCTTGCATTCGAATTGGTACTTACATGTAAAAAAAAAATATTATTATTGTATCTCGCACAAAGTAGGGTAAGAGGAGTATCTAGTGCTAAGACACATCATTACCCACTTTTTCGCCCAAATTCGAAATATTGCGTGTTGAGTGACGGAACTAACGTGACGCTTTTTATTACCAGAACGAAGAAATTAAAATAATTAATTTGTCCCCAGTTGGAATCGAACCAGTAACCGTCGCAATTACAGTCAGTCTGTGTGCAGTTTTTTTCCCGTGGACTACATCTGAAGTAATATAATATTACGAGGGTTTTTTAAATTAACGCAATTATTTTTTATTTCAATTATATTTTTCAAACAACAGAAGACTTTATGGCCAAAAATAATGACCTAACAAAGTCGGTTTAGTTTTATTTTTAAATCTACTAGAACAAACAAAATAGTCCAAATATAATTAAATTAATTTCTGCTTTTTGATTATCTGCAAACCAGCGAAATTAAGAAGACTTCTTAGAAATAAATGGGACCACATAGTAAGCACCAGCTATCAAAGTTAAAAGAATCATCAAAATCGGTTCACCCAGTCGAAAGTTCTGAAGTATAATAACTAAAATAAAAAATATAGTTGAATTGAGAACCTCCTCCGTTTACAGAAGTCGGTTAAAAACACACTACGGTTAGACGTATTTACATGTTTATGAGCATAGATACGATATTATAATAAATATGCATACCATAAGAAGACTTAGCTACTTTTGATACAACCGCACTCAAGAGTAAATAAAAGACATTAAATGGCAATAAGACATTACGGGTGCTAAAAATTAGACATACACATAAATGACTGAATTCTATAAATTATTTTTAATGTTTATAAATGATATTATTGTATTTTATGTTAAATGAATGTACAGTATGTCCACAATTAAATTTAAAATTACCTACATGTTGAAATAAGAATCAAAGTCAAATATAACATATTAAAATAATATTGAGGGTTTTGTAGGTACAGGCCGTCGTGGCGCAGGGGCACAAGTGTGTGACTGTAAAAGCGAAGGTTGTGCGCTTAATACCCACTCGGAGGAATAAATGATTATTTATCAATATCTTCATTTCTTCTCTCTGGCAACAAGGGAAAGCGCGTCGTTGAGTTCCGCCACTCAAAACGCAATGCCTCGAAAAATTCGGCGGCCTGCCTACCATACTATACGAGAGATACAGCGTAAAGCTGAAAAAAAAATGTATTTAATGTGTACTATGTATGCGTATGTGAGGCGCAGGGCTTACGTACACTGGGAGCGCTCGAACGTAGAGCCGTGCCCATTACTGCACTACGGCGCTTTAGTTGTTTAGCCTACACTAGTACACCGCGTTTGAGCGACTTGGCTCTAATTGTAAATGTATGGAATATATTATAATATGCAGCAGTTCTTTTAAATTAATTAAATACTGATTTAAAAATGCACAATCATACACTAAAATTTAAATAATTTATACCCCTGCAATTAATGAAAAAAAAAAATCGTTATATGATTTGTAGCTAATGGTTAGGTACAGGTAAGAATTATATATTAAACCACCTTGCCGCAGTAGGACGTGAAAGTGATGGATGAGATTACAGAGAAGGCGATATACAATTGTGGAATATTTTTGAAAGTGTATTGCGTGAATATAAGTGTCTTTTTTTAGTTACCTTGCTCAGAAGAAAAAAATCTTAGATCAAAAATGTATCTCAATATCCTGGAGGTTTTAAGCTAAAATTAATATCTGATATCTCAAATCTCTCACTTGGATCACAGAAAAATTAAGCTTCTAAGTCAATGCAATCAAAATATACAAGCATTTGTACTTCGGTTTTGCTGTATTTTATATGAAATTTGCCGTTTAATAAAAACCTAAATGGCACTTGCCCTATAATTGTTAAATTTAGTGATAAGTGGGGAATTTACAATAAAAATAAAGAAAAAATCGAAAACTTAAATATGTAAGTATCTAAGAAACCCATTAAAACCTGTATTTGTAGTCATTCATTCCTAATAAGTGGCGTATTGTAAACTTAAGTTCGTCAAATTTTACAAATTACACTTCCTGTTGACCTACAACCATGAAATTGGTACGGAACCCTCGGCGGCGAGACTCACGCTTGACCGACTCGCGCTTCACCTATTCTTTTTAAAATGTATAAATATAGATTATAAATATTCATTTTTGCCTGCGCTTTCTTGAGGGATTTTTAAACGGTTTACTTAACCAAGTACCTGATCTTTGAATACCTTAACGGTAATTCAATTCAAAGCTAAATTTTCATTGACAAATATCATCACCAGCAGCAATCCTTATTTGAACAAAACTAACTTCCGCCAGTTTAAAAGCTTGGTTCTGAGAATAGAGACTGTATTCAAGTGTTAATAGGTTAATAAACATAAAATTCGAAAGGTGATCTTCGGGCACTAAACGAATATTTCAAATAGGATTTTTTTGTTCAACCCATTGACTTCAAAAATGTCAGGTAAGTATTAGAAGCCGACGGGAACCTGATAAGTCTCAGTAAGCCACTTTGCTGAGTTAATTATAATATTTGTTTTCAATTTAACTAATTATTATTTATTGGTCACTGGCAAAATTTAAAAAGCGTGAATTAATAATGTGTTTAAAATTATAAGAAGCCGGTTAGTAAACTTAAAATTCAGTTTCGTTTTAGCTAAGTGTAATTCGGACAAGGTATGGCGGAATTAATGAGGATTTAAATTGACTATTAAATACAAGACAATAATATAGTTTTATATATGACGATGGTACATATAAAAAGGGCATTTCAAACGAGAATGTTTACGGAAACCGGAATCAAGGTTCATCTTGCTCTTCAAAAATTAAATTAAATTATAAACATAATACATATGTACTACCCACTTTTTTAGAAAACTTTTCAAAAAACTCCTATTGGAAACAAACTTAGACGGTTGGACTTGGTTTTTAAAAGGAGCAGGTTCAAATCCTGCTGCTTAAAAAAATATCTTCTCCTATATGTGGAGTAACAAAATATGTATCACATACTTATATTTGTTTCTTTAAGAGCAATTAAAATATTTTAATCCTCTACTTTGTTTTAAATGAAGTTAAATAATGAATCAGACTGTTCTATCGCGATAAAAATATCAAATCATCTATTCAAATAATTGCAACATTAATTACAAAATTTATTTTCATATATATATATATATATATATATATATATATATATATATATCTATATATATATATAATATATAGAGAGAGACAAACTTCTAGATGCATTAAGAACGCAAAAATGATACGGAAGATTTGTTAGAGAAACTCATTACATTATGCTAGTGGGCTTATTGTTTAAAAGTTCTCATGGAGTAGTTGCGTGTAATGAAGAAACACATCTATGTGTGTGTGTCAGTAGGAATACATTAACCTGATAATTGTAAAATGTTTCCTAACTAGGTTAGCAATTACTTTTAGATATTATTGTATTATGTTATTGGCATATATTAAAAAATATGTATATACTCGTATGTATAATATGAGGCTGTCGTGGTGCAGTGGTATAAGCGTATAACTATAAATGCAAGGGTTGCGGTAACAAAATAGGTAACGGAGTATCTTAACAGTAGGTCCCCTCTTCCCTACTTTGTGCAGTATGTAGCGTGAAGCAAAAAAAGGAAAAGAAAAGTAAATGAGAATTTTTTTATACAAGTATAGACTTGTAGGTTCTTATAAATCTAAAACAATCGGATGATTCAACTAAACTCCTATTTTATCTTTAAATAACATAAATTCATACAAACACAAACCGCCCCTTTTCTTCGTATCGTTCAAAGCTAAAACGTTTTATAATATACAACCGTACCCTTTCCATTTCATACAAAACTTAGGTGTCACGTCTCCTGGAACCATCTAAAGGCTGCTCACAGACTCATTTCTTGGAGGAGACGACGAGCCTGTATAGGTTGCGTGCAACAAGAGGAGCCATTTGTAGGCGTCAAGTGTTTACTGAAGAGCGGCGGCACAGCATCGCTAATGAGCAAAAATCGAAAGCGGAGTATCTGCGTGTACCGCACTACTACTGCCACATACATACTGTAATCTCTATATATAATAAGACAGATTAGAGACAGAGACTCTATATATAATAAGATAGACAGTTATATGACTGTTGAAAAAATATATATTTTTGCAGCACTATTATACAATATTTTATACAATAAAGTAAACAAAATTGTATTGTTAGTGGAGATTACCTTCATAAATCATAACAGTTAAGTTTAAATCGTAATTAATTCAACACAGACATAAAGAACGATTTGATCTTCAAAGAGATATCAAGCAAATACATAGATTTTTTGGTTTATTTGTTCGTTTGAAATAAATCTATATAAAAATGCCTAAAAACATCCTTTCTACGTGTACTCTGTAATAACTACATATTTACCAATTGTCCATTTACCTAATAATATGTGTAACTAATTTAAAAAATGTACAGGAGTTAATATGCAAACATTACAGTTATTTTACAAATAATATTATGAATCCTTACCCAAATCAATAATTTAACATTTAAGGCTGTTTCTGAAGCAGTACATTAAATTATTAAGTGACATCAGCACATTTAACAGAGCTTTAAAAAACATAACATAGGTAAAAAGAACGTAATGTTACAAAAATATATACATATAATAAATAATTAGCTTTATGTATATTTTATGAATATCAAATATCAACATTGGTCGTATTTTTTAGTTCGAAACAATCAAAAATTCTTATAGAAATTACGATAATGTCGTAAAAAAATCATATTAGAATATTACAGATTAAAGTAATAAAAAAATCATATTAGAAGTCATTATAGTTGTCAATCAATTCTGCTTATTAAATCAATAATCATGTATTTTAAGCGAGCGAAGCCGTGGGCGGACCGCTAGTGTAGTATAATTCATGTCACTTTCGACGTTGTGTTCAATGTAAAAAACACACTGTATCTCACAACTTTACAAGTGAATGTTTTGCAATTGAATTGTCTTTCTTGCTTTGACATCATGATCATTTCACTTTGTTAAGTCAATACAATGAGGCCAGTCATGGCGCAGGGGCACAAGAGTGACTGTAAACGCGACAGGTTGTGAGCTCGATTCTCACTCGAGAAAATGAAATATTAAATATTTTCATTTCCTCGCTCTGGTGTCGAGGCAAAGCGCGGCGTTGAGTTCTGCCCATTAACATGCCACGCCTCAGGAAATCGGCGGAAAATTGGGAATGGAAGTGTCTTAATGGGAACGGAGTGCCTTAACACTAGGTTTCCAGGCTTCCTGTGCCTACTTTGCTACTAAAACAAAACACTGGATGAAATATGTGACCTACTACACGTAATGTATCTCCTACTATAATACGCAGATAAATACATACTACTACTACTAATAGGTATCAGATTTAAATGTTTCAAAATGCTTGTAATTTAATATAAAGTTCTTTAGTTTCGGAGTTCCGCCACTAAACATGCCAAATTCTCGAGACAATCCTCGAGAATTCGCCGGAAAGTGTCTTAATGGCAACGGAATATCTTCACACTAGGTTCCCAGGTTCCTCTTGCCTACCCTGTTATGTGGTGGATACAGCGTGAAGCTAAAAAATATAATATATATCAAGATTGAAAAAAACGATACAAGGGTAAAAAAAATATATGTATTAATATTTTTACCAATATTGACAGTTACAAATTGAAACAGGAACATGTCTGAAATTAGATACTTTAATTATTGCAGTTCGAGTAAAGCCAGAAAAAAACGGTTTTTTAATAAAAATCTGTAAAAAAACCAACAAAAAATATATATACCCTTCTACGCCGGACGTTGCATCCTCATAATTTTAACGTCTGATGTGTTATTTGAGTTAATAATTAATATCTGCGTTATATCATCAATACCAGTTTTTTTTCTATTTCGTACTATGAGTAGTGCCAACTTTTCCTGTACTTATAATAAACCGAGCACAAAAATAAAATATTAAAAAATTAACTATGTGATGCTGCTATCAGAACAAGAAGTGTTGTTGACTACACTTCTTGTTCTGATAGCAGCAAAGAAAGAAGAAAGAAGTGGTTGTCAAAAAGCAGCATTCTAAGTGACGTTATATCTACACTATATATGAACACTCACACAAATGCAAAGCTCAGCTTAGACCTCACTGACTGTAGACAGTTGTAAGTTATCGTTACATAATTGCAATCGATGGTGGCCTCAGGATAGCGTTGCCGCGGAACTGAGCGAGCCGGTCCTGCGTCTTAACACTTGTCACGACCGACGTGTGTGTCTTCCCAAATATGATAAACGAGTATTACGAGCGAGTGCAATACGTATTTGTGATCTTTAAACTGTGAAGGATATTTTATAATGGTAAAACAATGTAACAGTGACCATTTGTGTATATCACTTAAAGAAATAGCAGGCTTCACAAAATTTTACCATCTTTTGACATTGAACGGTACATAAACATACAATAATAAAAATGTTACCTATAAAATTATATTTTTATCTCAATCAACAGAGCCAGAGAAAATCTATTGTTAGGAAACTTTGTACTCCACATTCCGTACAATTTACTTACCTTTTTATAAAAATTAAAGGCAATTTTTTGCCTTAACAAATATTTATTATAATATTCATTAGAAATATTTTTTAACAAATGCGCCATATGTTTCACATGTGGTGAATCCTTTATATTGGTAGGTAGTATGTTGGCTTGTCTGTTACTGTCCAAAGACCATATGTTAATCGCGAATAAATTGGATATTGGAACCTTGTTACGTACAATTTAAAATAAAGTGACATGACATACAGTTTATGATAGTTGTATGGGTAGATATCCTGAGTTTTGCCACCACAAACATTTTTAATTTGAAGAACTTACATATTTGAAGATAGATAGATCTTAGATCAACTATCCGTTGCTACAGAATAAAAGGAATATATATCAAACAATAATTACAAATTAAAAAAAGACATGCAATCAATGAGATCAGTGGAAGTTGCTTACATCCTTTCATCAACTAGAAAAGAGCTGATGATCTTCAAACGGCTGAATATATTTTTTTTATCATGTCTAAGATTACTTAACAGGTCAACCACTACCTACTCGTTTGAGAAGTATCCTTTTAAAATCGTAAAATGAATTATTTTAAATAAAAAAAAAACCGACTTCAAACAATAAACTAAAAAGTAAAAAATAAATTTCCTGAAAATAAAGTGAAATGTACTTTGAGTTTGTTAAACACAAAATAATTAAAGAAAGATTTTATAATTTTGAAGTCGGTGTCGAGCTGATGCTATAAGAACCTTATGTAGTAAGGTGTTACATACTCGTATGCTTCATATAAAATTACTGAACCTGTTTGTTTCTTGGCACCGACTTCAAAATTATAAAATCTTTCTTTAAATATTTTTGCTTAACAAACTCAAAGTACGTTTTACTCTATATTAAGTAAATTTATTTTTTATTTTTTAGTTTATTGTTTGAAGTTAGTTTTTTTTTATTAAAAATAATTCATTTTACGATTTTAAAAGGATACTTCTCAAACGAGTAGGTAGTGGTTGTCCTATTTAAAACTTCAATCTTAATTAGGTACTATTTTTGTGCTAACTATTATAACATTTTGGCAGATTGACAAGAACATACATAAAGAATATTTAGAATTGGGAACTTCTCCATTTTTAGAAATCGGTTGAAAATGAGAACATCTTTTTCTGAAGTTGGTTGAAAAGAAATGCAACGATGAAGAATCTCACTTCTGACGAAAAGTAAACCGTGGTTGTCCAATTTTAACAATGTTTTTCCTTGTAACTATTACAGTATAATTATATTTTTTACAAAAAAAAAAACGACTTTATCAATTACCGGATTCCATAATCAGAACCTAACTTTCACCAAACTATCCGTCCATTTGTCGCGCCCATACTTAATGCTAATTTAAGACTTATGTGATTTTATCATACATACCATTGTCAGATATGGATCAAATTAACATAGGACCACACGGGAAGCACCAGCTTTCAAATAAAAAAAATCATTAAAATCGGTTCACCCAGTCAAAAGTTCTGAGGTAACAAATATAAAAAAATACAGACTAATTAATAAACCACATCCAAATCGGTTTATCCGATTGCGAGCTACGATGCTACAAACATTGAGATATTCTCATACATAGACATGTCAAACTCTTTTCCATCACACATCAAAACAAATATCAATCTAATAGTTTAGTACAAGCTGAAAATACACTAACCAGCAAATATAATAAACCCTCGAGGTAAAAATTTGTCAAGTGAGATTTAGAGTTTAAATTGTATCTCGAATGAACACAGAACTTGACACCCATATAGATTTCTCATCATTTTGTCGAGAACGACGCATTACTTAACATTTAACTTGGCTCTTATTCATATATTGCTAAGAATTTAAAATTATGTTTTATTTTAATGTTTAAAATTAAAAATGAATCAAACTGAACTCAATAAAAAAGCTCTAAAAGTAAAGCTCTAAAAAATTGTGTTTTATAATTATGTAAAGCTATATACAGTTAGATATAATATTATAATTATTACTTACAATTTATATTATTTACGATTCTTTAATCGGAAGTAGGTAAGGAAATCACTATTCACCCTTTTCTATTGTGGTTGCTAGGTGGTGGGTGTGTACACCCCTAACTTTAATTAAGCATGCTTGAGTTCTGTGGCATGTCCGATCCGTGACCGTATTAAGAGGCCAACACAATATGAGGCTACTCTTGAGAATGTTTCTTCAGAACGTTTCAATTACATTGCGGCTTCAGCGTCTTCCTGCAAATACTTGGTGTGCTTTGGTAAAATCTTAGCATACCTTTATAATGAAAATTGTACCCTTAACCATTTTATCTTTGTGCTAAGTAAATGTCTAATTTTGTATTAAAGAAAAACAAGATAGTGATAATAATAAAGTAATAAAGATAAGAATAAAAGGTCTTTATTCAATGTCCTGTAGAAAAAAAATATATGAACAAAAGGAATTCAGATTGTTAGTTAACTCATATCTTCGGACGAATTGAATGAAACGTAAAAAATGTTCCTGACATTTTCCGTTGACATTTAAAAAGAGAAAAACAGGAATATTTCTTTTTTCGAATAATTTTCAAAAAGTTCAGCTAAATTATAATGAAATGCCTTAGCAAAGGTTGTACATGATGGGCAAATTTAATTGATAAATAAAAATAACAAAGAACTTCCCTTAGTGTACTTTATATACCTAGTAGTATCACTAAAGTGGTAAATTAACGTGATTTTTTTTGCAAAAAAGAAACTAGATGTTCTAGAACATTCATATTGATGCCATAAAGATTCTTATACGTTTTTATTAAATATAAATGTGAGAAACAACCTTTAGCCTAATGTTGTTTGGAATGAAGAACCTATAGCTTATTATCGCGGAGTTTTCTCATAACGATCTCTACCACGCACACCTGCGTAGAGTATGGGTTAATTAACTACGAAGCTACTGACGAACTTACTTTATTAGACTTCTAGCTGTACGTATATGAACTACTGGAAACAAGGTAGGCGTCGCTTTGCTAAAAAGTTGGTCGAGTAGAGTTAAAATGAATTGAGTTTATAATTAATACTTACTACGATTTTTTCCGTTAAAATATAAATCTTTGACTCACTAAGAGTTTTCAGTTTGAATTAATAATTATTTTTTAGAAAAGAAAAAAGAATTTGTCATGATTTTTTAAATTTGTATAAACGATATTAGGGAACCTAATGTTAATACACGCCGTTCCCCACTTTCTGCCGAATGTTCGAGCCGTTTCGTTTTGAGTGTTTGAGATCAACACCGCGCTTTGTCTTGTTACCAGAGTGAGGAGACGAAAATAAATTCATTTCTGCGAGTGGAATACGAACCCACAACCATTGCGATAACACTCACACGCTGTGCAATTTTTAAACAATTAATTAAAAATAAATAAGATAATTTTTTAAAACTAAACATTTTACACTACTGAAACTGTGAATCTTAAGTAAAGAAACATTGTCCTCCATTTTCCATTATATATAGGTACATTGCGTATTGGGTGGCCACCGCTGGAGAAATAAAAAAAAATATAGATATGTATACTAAAAATAAAATAAAAATAACACACATCCAGGACCCATCGTGTGTACATTCAAGCACAGGGACGTCTCAACTGTAACATGAAGTTGTCAATTAAAATTACTTAGTTTTTTTTAGTTTCTTATTGCATTTCTCATCATCCCCTTGCTTGGCCTCGTTAACAGAGGAAGGAAATAAAAATACTAAATAATTAATTTCCCCAAGTGGAAGCGAACTCACAACCGTCTTGTTTACAGACACACACTTGTGCCTCTGCGCTACGACGACCTCCACTTTACTTTGTGCTGTTATTTATGTTTCATATTTATATTTTAAAACTGAACAATTTGCTCGATTGAAAGCGGTAATCTCAGGAACTACTGGTTCGAATGGAAAAATATTTTTTTTGTATTGAGTAGCCCATTTATCGAGGAATACTACCAAGTTATATTACATGACATTAATTGTTTCGATGTGACCCATTGTACGTATACATGTGGTCACAGTTAACTCGGTTATTTTAAATCTATCATGTGCCATAATACAACACACAACTCTCAGTTGTTCCATTCGACCAAGGGGGCGATAACTAAGTGGTGCTTGCCCTACACTGGTACTTAGTTAATATTTAAACTTACGTTTTAGGCGTTGTTGTGACTTTGCGTGGGCTTCTTAAATGTTATAAGTCATAACTACATTCCTCAACTATATTAGTTTCTATTCAATATATAAGTTAGATATTTTATCAAAAAAGCCTTTTACTTAATAATTGTAAGTACAAAATTTTGTATTTAGCCCAAAATTTGCATTTAGCTTTTACCTTTTAAAATATGACAATGAAAGGTTGTAGAAAAATACATTTTAAAAGGTTTTTTATCATTTTTTCATTAGACACATTAAAAACAAGCCCAAATAATATCACATTATTAAGTTACCTATCATTACTCAAAAGAGGACGAGGTTAGAAAGTATTTTTTGTTCTATTACACGCAATAGCAGAGTTACGTCATGGACACCTGTATTAGGTTATTACTTTGGTACATTTTACATTATTAAAATTGCATTTGTATTAATGGCGTAATATTATATCTGCAAGTACATTTATGTTAAGTTAAAATAAATCAGCTTCACGCTGTATCCCGCACACAGCGGGGTAGGCAGAGTGAATCTAATGTTTAGACACTCCGTTTTCCACCTTCCGCCATATTCTGGAGGCATTGCGTGTTCACTGGCGGAGCTCTACGCCGCGCTTTTGCCTTGACACCAGCCAAGTGACGAAATGAAAATATAAATGTAAATAAATTTTTAATTTCTTTGACTGGGGATCGAATCCATAACCAGTCGGCTTACAGGCACACCTTGTGCTCCTGCGCCACGACTGGATCATATATATGTATGTATGTATGCTAAAGGTCAAAACGGAATAAAGATAATACAAATTAATTATGTTATGACAGAACTATACGGATGTAAGTATGATAATATTGTTTGTAAATAAAATTACTGATAACGTAACTTATTGAACCAGCTATAAATTATGTTTTTGCTATAACAGATAACCTATAGTTACATGCGTCATGAAAATGTTATTTTAAATCATGAGAACTTTAGGTCAAATCGCAATTTACACCAACCACGTGTAATATATTTATTATTTTTCTATTTTTTCTTTGAATGCTTCTAAAATAATGCAATTTCCCCGAATTTATATCTTACTAGTGTCATGACCGCGGCTTCGCCCGCTATCTATTTATTAAATACACTAAATAGTGTCAGTCTTATATGTTTGCAGTACACTCAGTGGACTCTAATGTGAAAATTTAACGGACCTCCATAATTTTTTTGTTACATTTCTCACAAATTAAAAAAAAATACCGATTTGAATCATTAAAATAATTTACTCCTATTTAACAGATATAATGATTAAACAACTGACCCCAATAAGAACTTTAAGAGTTTAACTGTTAAGTACCTAACATAAAACCGTATTAATTGAAAACGATGTTTTGACTTTCTTTAGAAACGTGTAAAATAAATTACGTAGCGGGATTTGAATCCGTGCCTTTTGGAAACATTCCAAGGGCTCTAACCACTAAACGTTGTCATCAAGCTACATCGAAATTCTTATACGCTTGTTACAACTTATATATGTTGCTAGCATCTCTGTATGGATATTTTTTACTTTCCGCTACACAAAGATAATTACTTGAAATTATCAATTTACATGAGAGAATGCTATTTATTAAATATTTTTACAAATACCAAAATCTATTCTTGAGTAATTTTTTGTTAAAGTATATTTCGGCTGCAAAATTATGTAGTATGATTTTGAGAAATAAAATTATTAAGGGTAGCACTCCCATGTAACAAATCATATGAAGGTTTCTAAGAAAGCTTTTCGATTATGTAAAAATTATGACAATACATAATAAAAAATATAATAAGCTCTTATCCGGAATATTTTTTTGGGGACCATACCCCTTGGTTAAGTTAACAAAAGCTAAGCTAAGTGTAACAAAATATAAAAACAATCAACGATATTGTTCATTAAAACATCGAAAACATTTTATCTCGTATTACAAGTATGCTTATGAGGGTGTTGACTGCTCAAAACAAGTCTACGAGAACAGTTACGTTGGATAAATACTAAAGAAACAGCCTATTTTATATTATTAAACACAATAAAAAATAACATGATTTTATGTGTTCGATTTAAACCAATTGTATGAATATATGCTTATTGTCATTCAAATTTATAGTGTACGCTTTATTCGTCGATATGTATTGGATTGTAGATATAAGATTAAGAGTGTAAAATTATTACTTTAGGACTGCAAAATTCATACACGCAATGAATGTACAATACTATCATTTGGTAATTATGACTTCGTTCTCTAAATGTTTAATGGCTTAAACCCACAGAAACATGAGGTGTTGAGCACAGAAAACTGACATTGCAAGGTGTCGAGACCGTGGAATTACTTATAACATAAATATAAATTTGAGGCCAGTAGTGGCGCAGGAGCACAAAGTGTGACTGTAAAACCGACTGGTTGTGGGTTCGATCCCCACTCGAGGAGATGAAATATTTACTTAAATTTATATATACATTTCTTCGCTCTGGTGTCGAGGACAAACGCGGCTTTTAGTTCTGCCACTCAACACGGAATGCCTCCAGAACTCGGCAGAAAGTGGGGAACGGAATGTCTTAACACTAGGTTCCCTACCCTGCAGTGTGCAGGATACAGCGTGAAGCTGAGTTATTTATTTATAAATATAAATTTATTTTTGAAAGAATTTAAACGCACAAAACTACACCCAGGAAGCTGCATAAAACTTTCGTTTCTTTGAAATGTGTTCTATTTGAAGTTACGACGGGAATAAGATCGACTAAAAATATCCACTAAATAACATTATAATAAAAGCTAGAATATATTTAAATTTTGCTATTATGAAACAATTGACTAGTGTAATAATTTTATTTTAAACTATAGCGTATCGCCGGTACCTATAGAACACAGGTACTGCATTTAACTACGATCGATGAACGCAGAAACATTTTTCCTTGGGACGGAATGCGATGGTAAAAACTTGCAATCTGTATAGTCAGGCGTAAATAGCTCATCTTGTTTCTTCTACCAACGGCTAATCAATGATAGAAAGAAAATATTTTTCTGTTTTCAATGGTGATTGTTTATCTTTTGACTTAGGCTAATTCACTGCACTTTTCCTCTTTTACGTAGAAAATGTGGAAATGATTAATCGAGTCCTTGATTTGTATAGACGTATTTTTGTATAAATTTTCTTTAGCGGTTTATTAATCGACACTGTACCAATTTCGAGTCATTCGATTTAGCCTTGCTTATTTTGAATAATCAGACTTCAAAGATAACAGGCAGAATAGCTCTAAACTCCATGATAATCATTGCCATGATGAATAGCTTATTGAATTTGTATCCAGTTAAGATTTTTAGAGTAATGTGAAGTTTTTGTTAATAATTTTGTAGCATTTTAATGAGATTCTGTTTTAATCGTTGCCATAGCTTAAAGTTATGCATGTACAGTGTACATAATACAAAATATTGGTGAGAATTTTCAAGTGAAACTAAGAGGTAACGGTCTCTTTACTGTAAGTAATATAAATATTCTATTGTAAATGATCTTATAGTTTTAGGGTTAAATTAAAAGTAACCAGAGCACTTTCTTGACTGAAAGCTCAGTTTAAGCCATTGGTGAAATTATGTATACATACTTGGTCTCTCTTGGGTCGTGTCGAATTGGAAGTTTATCGAATTATGAAGAGGAGCTCGGACAATCCACTTTACCATTGCATATGTATTTATTTTGATTTTTTTTGTTATTTAAAAAAAACTCCATATTTTCCATATTTATTTCTATTACGATCTAATTAGAACGTTTTTTGCCATTTTATAGAGATGTAGGTTGTGAAACGCCAGTAATCGACACATCAAGGAAACTGCATATTTTACTTACAGATGTAAAAAAATAATAAAGTTTAAAGCAATGATTATGAGAAAAAATTATGAAATGATGTATATTTTTAGTAACATTTTTTCTTTCCGACCTAAAAATCTGTTCAAGTCCCAGTAATCGATACCGAATAATCAACTAGTACAGAAAAAATGGGCGTATAATAAACCGCAATAAACCGTATCACAACAAGTACAAGTTATCTTGTAATAAAAATAAAATAATTTTATTGTATTTATTAGAATTAGAATTTAGAATTCTTAATCTTAGAATTTAAAAAAAAGTTTACTATTTAATCGGTGCTATATCACAAATCCATATGCTGTTACTAGCCTCATAGGTTGTAAACTGCTTGATGCTATTACCACAACAAAATTAAGAGAAACTACTTAACTTAGTCTTGCCTTAAATATTGTTAAAAAGAAAAACCTTTTTTATTGTACATAACATTTATAATTATTACAATATATTAGTTTAATATTATATATTAATATAAAAATATTTTAAAATAATATTAAGCTTATTCTAAATGGTCTCCATTGGCTGCAATCCAGTCCTTTAACGGTAGTTATCAATAGCAGCTCGCATTCTTTCTGTAGGAAAATTCTTCACTGCCAATCGTATGGATGGTTTTTAGGATTCCTAATTATCATGACGTTTAGAGCAAGCCTCACTCTCTAAAACTGACCATAAGTTATAATCCAGTGAATTGAGATGAGGACTAGATGATGACCTGTCTTTAGCTCTGATGAAGTGCGGAAGTTTCGTTTCTAACCAAGATTGGGTGGAACGAGCTTTATAACCCGGCACCGAGTCTTGCTAAAAGGACCATTCTGGGTTATTGAACATGGTGTTTTTAACGGCTTAACTACTTACTCAAGAATATCTAATATAAAATCTTATGCTTTCGTACAGGATACCTTCGCTTTACCTTATATCTTTGATCACATTTTTCATACTCAAACACTACTTGGATAACTAGAACATTTTCAGTCACAAACAGAAGACATTTCATTACATCTATCAATGGTCCGGTACATAAACATTTGACTAATACCAAGCATATGGATTTTAGAAATTGTATTTGGCTTCATAACTACTTTATGTAATGTAATCACAACAATTCGGTTCTCTTTATCATCTTACTCCATTTTAATATGACAAAATATACAATACAATATATTAGCGCGAAAATAAGAAAACACAATGAACAATCGTATAAAAATGACAGATTCCAAATTCGGAACTAATATTTTGTTTATTTTGAATAGTAACAGTATTTATGGCCATACTAAGAATAGATAAATAAAAAAATATTTATTAATATTTTTACAGTTAAAAATGTTTTGAATCGTAAAAAAGAAGATATTTTTTTTAAATATTTATTTAACATATCCTTTATATTAGGAAGTTAATATTTACTTATTTGCCTACAAAATTTAAGCTCATCTGAGCTATGTGACGGCATGTAATTAAAACCGAGAAAATGAACGTAAAATTTCTAGAGCTTGTGATGTAGAAGATTTTTTTCATAATGAAAATCTTGCAGTTTTTCAATAATTTTCAAATACATTCCTGTTTTAGTTTATATCCTTTTAAGCTAATGTTGTGAATTGAATATAATAAATAATTTTGGCGTTCAGTATGTATAAACAGAAAGACAAATAAAAGTTATAGAAAACATAAAATCTTCTTTTCTGTCACCCTAAATCATTTTTTGGCAAATTATTTAACATTAATATACATATGTATAAACATTTTTAACCCCCGACGAAAACAGAGCAGTATTATAAGTTTTGACATGCCTGACTGACACGTCTGCCTGTAGAATGAACCCATTTTGATTTCGTTCCGTGCTTTAAAAGAAAAAAAAATAGAACCGTTATAGGATCGCTTTATTTTCCATCTGTCAAGACTATTTATCTTGAGATCGCGTGGGGATATCAAAATGAAATAAATATTTAGGTCCCTAGGAAAAAGCAATCAAATAATACGGGCATTTATGCATTCTTTTTGCTGCATTTTGTATGAAATTCGCCGCGGGCGGATATATCTCATTCACCTAAAATATAAAATTTTCACAAAGTGAAAACTTTAAAATAGAAAAAAAAGAAAAAATCCAACAAGTGAAAATTTATAAGTATTACATAGAAAAAAAAAACGTTACAGACTTAAATTTGTAGTTTGTTTCATACAAAATGAGTGCATACGCCCGCAAAGTTAAATTTGTCAACTTATATTTAAAGTTCTCGCCTCGTTGATCTACATTCCTGAAATTGGTACTTTTTTATTTGAATTTGACAGTTTTTGTTTGAAAAGTGACGTAATCGAAAGTCTTCTTAGCCGTGATTCAAGAAAATATGTTCAGCCGTTTGAACATCATCAGCTCTTTTCTAGTTGTTTATGAAAAAAAATGTGCTTTTTTTGTCGGTGTTTTATTATAAAGTACATATACTTAAACTAACTAATTTATTAAAATATTATACTTTCCTATAACACAATATTCAAGTAATTAGCATTCATTGGTCAAAGTGAATACACGTATTGATATTTTATTTATCTAATGGAAACTGTGCCATTTGCGTCTATACGGAAAGAGACGGACTGGCTGATGCATTAATAAAATTAGCAAATAAAATATGAGAAATACTTTCGGCTTAATATTGAAATGCACTTTTAATACTTAAACATAATGTTTAATTATTAAAATTGAGTTCTGCCACTCAACATGCAATGCCTCCAGAATTCGGTGGAAAACGGGGAACGGAGTGTCTTAACACTAGGTTCCCCTGCCGTGTGCGGGATACGGCGTGAAGCTGAAAATAATAATAAAAAAACAATATGTTCAAAAGTGTAATCACATTAGAGGTAAACCAAAAGTTTACATGCAGTTGGCGTCGGCAGTAAAACGGTGAGATAAAACAGGTGGTGAGTAAAATATGGCTCCGCATTGGCGAACGACCTCCCTGCAGCTGCACGAGTATACTGACTGCCGGTTACAGCGCAGTGCCTTAACTTATAACGATTATGCACCCTATTTTCTAAAGAAAATCAATATTGTCATTAGACATTTACTGAATTAGTGAGATATTGAATAATAAAAAAATATTCATACAGAAAACTCCTTGTATAGGTCACTGATAAACTTATAGTTCATATGCGTGTCTACTAACACACACATAGAAATAAATTCAACTTAGTTATTCTTGTTTATGGTCAATGAAAATATTTATTTTAACTAGGTAATGCTATTGTTTTAGCTATTTAAAAATAGGTCAAATATACTCTTGACAGAATTCAGTCATTTTCGAACTTTAATACATATAAGATTTTATCTTCACGGAACGAACTAAGATGCTTTCAATTTAATTTACATTTTGATTTATGTTTCTTGAACTTTTAAAATGAAATTATTTGGCCAGGTGTATATTTTTAATAAAATATAAGTTACAGCATAATTTTAGGCTTAGGAGTTAAAAGTACTTGTTATTTGTATTCCTCAATACAAAATTTAACTTGAAAATTTACAAAAACCTCAAGGTTTTTGAGTTCGATTACTACTCCCGCGAATATTCTTAGTTTAAGTTATTTGCATTTACTTGCCTTATATCCAAAACGTGCGGAAAGTGGAGCACACGGTGTTTTTTACTTAAATTCTGTCAGACTAGTCCTGCTAAATAAGCTATTTAATGTTGCTAGATATACACGCACATAAATAGACCAATACAAAATAATTCATAATAATCCTTTTTATGCTTATGAGTTATTGAAAAAAAAAGTTGCTAGGACTTCAGAGTCAGAAACCTCCTCATGATATGCGCTTCTACAAGCAAAACCGCCTCCTGCATCGGGTTCTTGACCCATCTGCCACGCGAGATGTTGGTCAAGGCTTTTCGCTACTAAGCCGTTACCTAACGACTACATTGACACTACGATAGTCGCATTGATATTCAACATGGCAGAAATCTCATCGGCCAAGTGTTTAAATTACTTTCCTGTTCTGCAAAACCGAAGGTGTCGGATTGGACAAGTTGTCAGTACAAAAGAGCAAGTTTCTGCAACTATAAAGGAGTTAACCTACCACTTTGAAAAATTTTGATATTAAGAATGTCCTCGATTTTGCAGAGACATTTATCTCACCAAGATGAAGATGAAGAGCAGATCTTAGAGACATATGTGTCACATACCTACATCTATTAATGGCCATAAGTTTGTGTTTAATATTTCCTGTTTTCATGTGGTAGAAAATTTATTATCTACCCAATTCCATTTTGTAAATATTCACAGCTACTGTAAACTTCTTAAATTTAAAAATAATATAAAATTATTATGACAGTGATAATAGCTAGCATTGCTTTTATTTTCCATTTAATAAACACCTGAAAAAAGCATATGTGATGTTGTTGCCTAGAAGCTACGGAGCGGCATACTACAGTTCTATTGGTCAATGACCTAACCGGTCTGACGCGTGATGGGAGTCTTTTCGTATGTATCTCAGACAGAATGCTTGCTACTTGCTAATTAATTTAACTCATACTCTCATTAGGAAAATATCAAATTTATGAATTAAAAATTGTGAAAAATATTTGATTCTGAAATGTGTACCAAGACAATTTTAATAATTAGTTTTATTAATACCGGTAACTCAGCTTCATGCTGTATCCCGCACATAGCAGCGTAGGCAGATGGAACCTAGTGTTAAGACACTCCGTACCCCACTTTCCGTTAAATTCTAGAGGCATTACGTGTGGAGTGACGAAACTCCTCGCTTTGCGTCGACACCAGAGCGAGAGAGATAAAAATATTAAATATTTCAAATCTTCGAATGGGAAAATTTGAACTGTGTAACTAGCAAAGTTTATAAGATTCAGTGTGGTGACAGATGGACAGCGGAATCTTAGTAATAGGGTTCCGTTTTACCCTTTGGACACGTAACCTTAAAAAAAAAATATATACCAAAGAGAAATATGGAAACGGTACCACGTATGTAAAATAATGTTTCTTAATATAAATCTTAATATAATGATATTTAATATAGAATCTTTATATAAATCTTTTTCATATGTAGAAGTTAAGTTTTCGTATATTCTTTCATAAAATATAATAAAAAACAAAAACCACACCTAAAAATAGTTTTCACCACTAGAAATTTATATCTGTGAAGAGTTTACACTACATTTTACGTTAGGAAAGACGACACGTGCAATGTAAAATGCAAATACTGAGACCATCAACCAGGCCAGTTGCGACGCGGTCTAACGGCGGTGACCTGCGTAAGTGCGTAGGCGCCATTATGCCCTGCATTTACGTTCATTCAACACGACTAACATAGATGTCACGCTGCGTCTTTGATTATTACGCAGTAACTTAAGATGTCACTTCTCATTTCATTTAGACGAATATGTTTATTTCAATTTTGTACACAAAATATGTGGCCAGTCTTGGCGCAGGAACACAAGGTGTGACTGTAAAAACCATTGGTTGTGGGTTCGAACCCCCTCGAGGAGATGAAATATTTACTTAAATTTATATTTTCATTTTTCGCTCTGGTGTCGAGGCAAAGCGCGGCGTTGAGTTCTGCCGTTCTGATGATCTGAAGCTAATTTATTTATTTTATTTTATTCACAAAATATACAATATAGCTTCACGCTGTATCTGGCATACAGCGGGGTAGGCAGAGGGAACGGGGTAGTTTTAAGACACTCCGTTCGTCACTTTTTTATGATTATTATTTATTATTGTTAAGATCGCTATTATTAAGAAATATACTTTAGATTCCTAAAAATAAATTCTATACGGTATGCTTGTATCATTTAGATAACTAGAAGGATTTCCAATGGAAATTAAAGCAACAGATTACACGCACATGATTATACGCACGATTGTGCGGGATAAAGCGTAAAGCTAATTTAATTTAATTTTTCATTTAATTTTAATTTAATATTTTAATAATTTTGTATTTACAATATAAAATAACTTTTTTTCAACTTCACGCTGTATCCCGCATATAGCAGGGTCTTCAGAGGAAACCTAGCGTTTAGACACTCTGTTTTACACTCAACGCCACATTTTGCTTTGTTACCAGAGCGAAGAAATGAAAATATTAATCAATAATAATTAATTACCCCTGAATGAGAATCTAACCCATGATCGAGGGACACATTCGTGTAAACGCGACAGGCTGTGGGTTCGATTACCATTTTAGGAAAGAAAATATTTAATATTTTCATTTTTTTGCTCTGATATCAAGGAAAAATGTGGCGTTGAGTGTAAAACAGTGTCTTAACGATAGGTTTCCTCTGCCTACTTTGCCATATGAGTTCCGCCACTCAACACGCAATACCTCCAAAATTCGGCGGAAAGTGGAGAGCGGAGTGCTTTAACACTACGCTCCCTCTGTTGCATACCCTGTTATATGCAGGATACAGCGTGTTTCTGAAAAAAAAAGCCTTCGCCAACACCATAGTACAAGCTTATAAATTAAACATAAACATCATCGAACCGAAAGCAATCGAGGTCAAGGTAGTCTTTGTAATCAATTATGCAAGTGAATATTTAATATCTTGAAAAAAATGTCTTTTAAAAATATAATTACATATATTATAATATTTAATATAATATGTGATGTCGGTCGTGGCGCAGAGGCACAAATTGTGACTGTAAAATCAACTGGTTGTGGGTTCGATCCCCACCCGAGGAAGTGAAATATTTATTTACATTTATATTTTCATTTCTTCGCTCTGGTGTCGAGGCAAAGCGCGGCGTTGAGTTCCGCCACTCAGCACACAATGCCTCCAGAATTCGGCGGAAAGTGGGGAACGGAGTGTCTTAACACTAGGTTTCCTCTGCCTACCCTGCTGTGTGCGGGATACAGCGTGAAAATGATTTTAGTATAATATGTAGGTTTTCTTTTTCGACCTCAACCACCATCCCATCCTCGGACATAATATTATGTCAAGTCTTTGATACTATATTTTGCTTAAAGATCATTTCAAGCATATGATAATGTTCAAGCTAATATAATGGTTTCATAGTAGAGAAATTTTAATAAATATTTAAAGACTAGAGATGAATAGATTTGATGAATGCGATTTGTTTGTCTCTGTTTTGTTCTTTGTGTATTTAAGAATAAGCTTCGACTCTTCAATCCCACTTCCAATAGGTTAATGTGAGAAGTGTCCCAATGCCCAATATGTATAAGTGTATAAGATTAAATATTCGATAAATGTACCTAAGCATATACTAGGTTGCTAGGTTCCCTCTCGCGTGTGGAGACACAGCGAGAATACTGCGAGAATACAGCGTGATACAGCGTGAAGCTAGAATAAGAACGTAAATATTTTGAAGAAAATTATAATGCTACGCATATATGTATACTATAGGTTGATATAAACCTAAAATATGTTGTTTAGTTACCAGGTAAGTAAAAAAAATTATATCTTTTGACAATATTATTATTTACTGCCGGATAAACACCCTTGGAAGACAATGTGTTTAGATGGAGGTCATTTAGCAATGATATGAATATGGTGACACCAGTTTTGTATGTGGGTATATGGGTAATATCATCGTGCCCTTCGCTTTGCCTATGGCATTTTAATAGGCGTATGGTTGTGATGAAATGAAAAGATATATCTTTTATGTTAAATAATTTAAAATTTTAAGAATTATTTTAAAAATATGTGTTTTAAGTTAATTAATTTAAAAGTGTAAGAATTATTTTCGGGTTGCTTTAAATATATTTTATACTTTTAGCTTCACGTTGTATCTCACACTCGCTTTGTCTTATTACTGAGAGCCAGGAAATGAAAGCGATTCATTCCTACGAGTGGAAATCGAATTCAAATCTTGCCACATCCCACATCTTTCACGGTTACGGTAAGACGCTGTGCCGCTGCGTGTAACCTAATATTTATTAAATTATATTTTTTCAGTATCTTTAATTGTATAAATTTGCAAAAAAATTGTATTTACTTATCGCTGTTTCGTTCAGTTAGATTTTGCGTTATGTTCATATCAGCTCGCTAAATAATTTTTCATTATTTACTTACCGACAATTTTATGCCATTATAAACACCACCTAAATGCCACTAATTCACGAATTAACCTTACTAAATTCAATAAACATACTAATTCAAATCCAACTATAAGTTATAAAGAGAACAGAATATATGTATGTTATTATATGATTCATATGACAGAAATATACATTTTAAATACTAATTTATAAAGGTATAAAAATTTGAACGTAGCGGAACTCGAACCCGCGCCTTCTGGAATCCGAACAGGCGGTCTGACCACTAAGCCATACGTTCTCATCACACTTGTTACAACTTATTTATGTTGTTAGCATCTCTGTAGGGAGTTTTTTTACAAATTTCCGCTACTCAAAGATAATTACTAAGAATTATCGTCTGGCAAGAGAGAATGCTATTTATTAAATATTTTTAACATTTTTTAAAGTGATATTCCACACTTAGGAAAGAAAAATACTTATTTAGAAAACGTATAAATTAATGTAAAAAATATTTAATTATAAGTTTTCTAAATAAGTATTTTTCTTTCCTAACATAACACTTTAAAAAATTTTAAAAATATATATTTTATTAAAATGAATTTTATATATTTTTAATAAGGTAAACATATAAAAGGTGTTAAAAAATTTTCATAGTCAGCGATTAATAATATTCCTTTATTTCTGCAATCATAATTTCAATCATAACACGTTGAAAGTTTTATCTCATAAATGTGGAAAGTATACAAATGCGTATACTAACTTTCATCAACTTTGTAAACATAAATGATAGGTACTCATAGGTACGGTTTTATGTCATAATACTTAAAGTTCGAACTCATAGGTTTATTTAAAGTAGTTTATATAAATTTATTCGATCATTGGATTCATTAAATAATAATTGCTGATTATTATTTAATTATAATATTTTTAGGGTTCCGTACATCAAATGGTAAAAATGGAGCCCTTATAGGATGACTTTGTTGTCCGTCTGTCAAAACCATTTATTTCGGAATCGCGAGGAAGTATGAGCTTCATACTAGTGAGCTAGTAATTAATATCAAATATTTAGATACCGTGAAGCTCAGAAAAAATTAAGCATCTAAGCCAACGCAATCAAAAATACGAGGGATTTAGCGTTAAGCTGATTTTTGATTTATGCATCAAATTTGCTGCATTTTGGTATGATATTCGCCGCGTAATCAAAACCTATAGAGTGCTCCCCGTCGAGTCAAATTTCAACAGTTATGAAATTTGGCAAGAAGTGATAACATACAATATCAATAAAGGAAAAATCGATCGAAATCGAAATGTTAAAAACTTAAAAAAAAAATATTACAAACTTATATTTGTAGTTAATTCCAAATAAAATGAGGGCATATGCCTGCAAACTTAAGTTTGTCAACTTTTATAATTGTATTTCCCGTTGACCTATAATCCTGAAATTGGTGCAGAAACCTCAATAAGTGAGTCCAAATCGCACTTTAACTTTTTTTTACAAAAGTTATATGCTAGGCTTAAAAATTTAACATTAATTATACTTTGCATTACTTTCGAAATTAAACTACTCTAATCTTAGTCCATTTTAACTTCCGGCAAAAACACCCTTCGTTTTATAAGTTCGAAGTGTATCTGTGTAAGCGTGTGTAAATCTGTATGTGTAGCTTTGACATCGTAGCTCCTAATGCAAACGCATGATTAGTTTATTTGTTTGAAAGGTGACTTAATCGAGAATGTTCTTAGCCATGATTCAAGAAAATATGTTCGGATGATTGAAGATTATTACCCCTTTTCTAGTTGTTTGTTTGCTTTTTAACCGACTTCAATAACAGGAGGAAGTAACGAATCTATTTGACTATTTTTTTGTGTTTGTCACCTCAGAAATTTCGACTGCGTGAATTGTTTTTGATGATAATATTTTTTTTAAAAGCTGGTGCTCCCCGTGTCCCATTTTAATTTGATCTAGTTCTGACAATGCTATCCGTAAAAAAATCATATAAGATATAAATTTGCATTATGAATGCGCGTGGCAAGTGGACGATTAACTCAATATCATGCCAACTGGATTCGTTGATTCTTTTTTTAATTGGAAAAGATGGGCTTCAAGGGTAGTTTGATGAGAGTTTAGTTAGGCTCTGATTAAGGGATCCAAGACAAAGTAACGGAACTCTTCAATTCTTAGGAGCAAATGAACAGTAACTCGGGCTGATCTTTTAGGCTATCCGGATATTTGAGTCACCTACCATAACATCATTATGGTCAACTAATTGTCGTAGTCGAACATGATGATGATCAACTTGAAAACGTTAGAATGAGGACTTTACCCTTAAATGGGTTGTCACTGTCATTAAGGAGCTTATGACTACGAAAGTTACTTAAGGAGACTCCTCAACTATATACAATAGCTACCCTAAGTTTTGGACATAATTAATTTATTTTGATGAGAACATTGCATCCATAAGGGTTATAAGTTCCACTACTATAGGCTATATGATGGTGACCATAGACAGTCGAAGGAATTCCTTAACGATTTACAGCAAAAAAGTTCAGTTCGTTAAAAAAAATACCTAATTAAGATTTAAGTTTTACATAGGATGACCACTACTTACTTATTCGAAAAGCATTCTTTTACGATCTACCCATTACTTAAAATTGTAAAATATTGATTTTATAACACAACTATATTTAACTAACTATATTTGATAACACAAATCATTAAATAAGTATTTTATAATTTTGAAAACTTTAACTTAAGTTTGTCAACAATATTCGCCGCGTAATCAAAATCTATAAGGGTATTTACCGTAAACCTATTTTTATGAAATTGGTCAAGAAGTGAGAACTTGTAGTACAAGTAAAGGAGAAAATCCAATAAATAGTGTTTTTTTTATATTACAGGTAAAAGCTATTACAAACTTATATTTATAGTTGATTTCATACAGCCGCAGGGCCACAAAGGTCGTCGGTTGTGGGTTCGATCCCCACTCGAGGGAATTAAGTATTATTTATTAATATTTTCATTTCTTCGCTCTGGCAACAAGACAAAAGCCCAGCGTTGTGTTACGCCACTCAACATGCGTTATAATCGCACCTGCAAAGTACGATTTGCAAATTATTAATAATGTTCATATTAGAAATCATTATGAAGGGTGAGCATTACGAACAGGAACGCAAATCTGTGTATTAAATAATAAATTATCGCGTTATTAAAGCGCTCGAGTGGGTCGCTAGTATCTAATAAAAGGATAGAAAATCAATGCTCTTTATGAAAGATTAAAAAAAAATATTCCATCTATTAATATATCAGTATTTAACAGAATTTAAACAATCAACCGAGAGAATATTTGTCCGTTTGTTCTACTACTGGATGTTGTACAGAAATGAATAATTTTGGTGGTTTAAGGTTTCTGTCACCTAATCAGTTAGTCCATAGGTCAATGACTGACTATTAAAATCGAGGTCGTAGTTTTCATTACCATCAGGTGAGGATATGCTACTACTATACTGAGTTCGAGCTGTTATTTATATACAAAAACTTATTTCGTTTTAGCTAAGTAACAATGCCTACATATCACTGCCTGAGGCTTGTTGAATTAAATATAGTATTGTTTTAAACTATTCTTATTTAAAAAAATACGTTTTATAACAGCTACAGCAATAAGAATGTCGCTATTAAGATCTCGTATAGAAATCAATTATTTAAAACGATATAACGGACGTTTGGCATGCCTACCTACGGTCGAATACGGGATCATCATCATGAATATTTAAAAGATTTTATATTTTTTTTGTGGTATACTATGTTTGTAAGATATAAGAAAAGAAACGTAATGTTTAGTAAATAAACAAAAGCATGAAAATGGATGTTTACTATACACATATTGGTACCCGTATGTTACTATTTTTAAATACAATGCATACGGTGGCGGCTACCTGCGTGTCTAGCAGACTCGTCGAAGATTTTATATAAAATAACTAATAATTCATTATATTTTGTACTGTAACTTTGTCTGATATCTAGGCACTGTATAGACTATTGTGTTTATTGATTGCTCTCAATCATTCATTTTAATTACAAAATGCTGCTATACACTCATGTCATCAATTCAATGGAAGCATTCAGCACTCGAGTATGAATTAGATTTATGTGGGATAAATTGTGTATCTTGATAAAGAGCATTTCGACCACTGTGCTATCTCTTTGATAGAATAATTATTATCGATTTGAAATTGATATACCGAATGAATCAATGTTTGCGTTAACAATTTCGCGTTAAGCTATTCACAACAATGCCTTAATAATGTTCAGGGAACATATCTCACAGGAGCGAAGATCGATACCAATAGTTCATTACTGATTAAAATAAAGCTGCAGTTATCAAAACATTGCGCCAAATCATCGCTATTATTATTCTGTATATAGTATTTTTTTTACAATATTCACATTAAAAGGTCCAATTTGTTATATATTATTACGTTATTCATAAAAAAACTTTTGGAACAAATAATAACTAAGTATTGTCTAACACAACAGACGCAAAATATTCAGGCAAAACAAATGACATCGTTACAATCTACACATTTGGAATTTTAATAATTATGTAACAAATGAGAGGAATACTATAATTTTCGTTCTTTTATAATATGAAATAAAATTAAAATTATAGAAATATATATTATATTTTTATGGATTGTTTAAATAAAGAGTATTGTATTAGGTTTTCGAATGAAGGAATGAAGACATACTAAGCAAGAGCCGCATATAAAATAAAAAAACTAACTACCTTGAAAACTATTTTTTATTGCATATAAAATAAAAAAACCGATCAAGTGCAAGACGGGGTCGTCCACCGAAGGTTCCGTATCAATTTCAGGATTAATAGGAAGTATCTACAACTTATAAAAGTTGATAAACTTAAGCTACGGGTGTATGCACTATTTTTGTAACTAACTTCCTGACAAATTTCATAATTGTATATCCGCGGGAGGTACCTACCCTACTCTCACGGCAAATTTCATAGAAAATACAGCAACCAAGCTTAAATGCTCGTATCTTTGAATTGAACTTAGAAGCTTAATTTGTCTGTGCTCCAATCGACCGTAGACCTGGATATTCGATATTAATTTGAGCGTAATACCTCAACGCGATCTTAAGATGACAGACGTGTACAGACAGATGGACAACAAAGTGATCCTATAAGAGTTCAGTTGCATTTGGCTACTTAACCTTACGAGCTCTGCTTCTAATGTGACGATAAACTGTATTAGTCAACATAAATAAGTTGTAACAAGCAATTATTTTTATTTTCTATAAACGTCGAATACTGGTGACATTACCGTATAATTTCACTAAACAAAAATAGATGGATAATCAGGCAGGTGTTAGACTATCACCATTTGGGCTATGTGCCAACAGTTGTTGTGCCAGAAATGTACCCCAAACGCATTTCCCTTATGAGAGCACTATTGATTATCTATAACAATCAGGATAAAGATGATTTATGATACATTAGTTTTTTTTATAAAATAAACGTTGCATTAATTATTTTTAGCTTCAAGCTGTACGTATCCTGCACATAGCACTCAAGACGCTCTGTTCCCATTAAGATACTTCTATTCCCCACTTTCCGCCAATTTCTGGAGGTTTTGCGTGTTGGATGGTGGAACTCAACGCCGCGCTTTGCCTCAATAACTAATATTTTTTGACTAAGTACATTCATAAGTTATAAAGCTCCAATTTTAATGCGAGAGTCCAATTTTAGTACGTGCAAATTCGTCCACGTTGATAAGCATAAGAGCTCATGCGATAAGGCCTGACATGTCAGTGTAGCGTAGCCACAGCAAGATTCAGTCATCAAATATTCACGTGTGGAGGTTGCCGTTTTACTGCCTCCCCTCTTCTGCCGCCGACCCCGTCTCAAACAACTGAATGTGCTAAAATCAATAACTGTTGTTTGACATTGGGATTAAGGTAATATTTCCATTTTTTATTGTTTTTTGTGTATCAATTACTAAACTTTGCTTACTAGGTACGTATTATGTTTACAGGGTTTTAGTATTCTTCGCTGTTAAATTTATATTTAATAGTCAAATAAAGTATAAATAAATATAATAGTAAAAGTCAAGAGTGCGATTTTTTTAATTTTACGGAAATTATATTTCACTTTCTATCTGCAGCTTCAATAAATCATTACGAAAATTATACCTACAATTCTATTTTAAAATTAGAGTTCTAGGTAGGTACTGGGCGTAAACTGCGTGTAAATATATCATAGATAGTAGGGTGATGAAGGTATTTAAGTCTATTACCTACATGTTTTGTCTTCAAATTATATAGGTATTATTACTACAAAGTAGGTTATTAAAAGTTGAATGTTATGCGCCATATTAAATAAGTATAAAGTCAAGTGAATTGAAACTGTTCCACGATGGTGTTATTGTCAGCGTTAATATCAAACTATATACTTAAATATGTGTAAATAATCTTTCTATTCTGGTTAAAAATCTTAAAGCTCCCTCAGCATATTATATCCATTCGTGTGTACGTTTGCCCATTTCTTATTTCGGTATATTCAAAGCGTGTATAGCAGGTAACGGGTAGAAAAAATATTATAACAATGCACAAAGTAAAAGCAGGGTGTGAGAAAGTTGAACAAAAACACTCTAGATCTGTAAAAGAGTGTGCCTTTTATGATAAACAGTCGTCGTTGGCTGTTTTTGTAGCGGCGGATATCAAGTCGTGGCGTGCTATGGTTTGCACAGGATGAGGCTTGCGGTCTTATGCAATGTAACTTGAACGGGATATCGCTTAACTATTTCGATATCCGCTTCTAAACTGTATGGGTTCTTTACGGATGCTATCACATAACATGGAAATTTGTCTCAACCGGTGAGATCGTCATCGTCGACCGGGTAGGTACCTGGCAGTGAAATCGTATGGAAGATAGGTTTGATTTTAAATTTTGTGTGTAGGTTCTTAACGGTTTTGTAAAATAAAATATATAATATTATTTTATGCGATATTAATCTTTTTAATTAAGTTGAGTTCTACCCCTCAATACGCAATGATTCTAGAATTTGGCAGAAAACAGGGAACGGAAGTGTTTCAACAGGAACGGAGTGCCTTAACACTAGGTTTCCAGGTTCCCTCTGCCTACTCCGCTTTGTGCGGGATACAGCGTGAAGCTAAGCGAAATATATATCAAGTTGAAAAGGACTGAATGAAACTGTAAGAGATCGCATTCTTTACCATAGTATAAAAATGACATCAGAAAAAAGAGCAAAAATTTATTCGGAATCATGAACATTTTCTTTATATCACATGTGGTGAAGGCGGCAATAGTTTAAGCTTAATTTTTTATGACGTCGGTTAGTAAATGGAAATTATAATAGTAAACAACAAGAAAGGGTCACACGTAAACGAAATATAAGCGAACAACAAATTTTCATTAAATAGGTAATGTAATGTGCACATTAAATCCGTTTAGATGAAAGCAAAAGAAACCACAAATTGGTCCGTTCACTCACTTGTACGTTAATCTTTTTTACAATTGCCTAAAATAATTGTTTGACGAAATATCCGTATTTTCTAAGCAATTAAATGCAGTTTTGATAAATTTGTCTGTACATTGTTATTTACTTGCACATTGACTCATAATTATTTTATAATTGAGGATTGAAATCGCATACGATATCTAATATAGTGTTGTTGTTGTGTGTTGTTATTAAATAGCGACGAAGCAGTATAAGAAGAAAAAAATCGTGTTCACAACGCTGTTCTTGATCATATAACGGAACAACTCGTTATGAACACAACCAACACACCAGACGAGAGTGAAAATGATGAGGATAAAAGTCCGGTGTATAAACAATTATATATTTTTATTATGTTTATTTTTATTGATGACTATTAATAAATTTTATTTTTAAAATATTATTTTCTGGCTCTACTTTTGGTGATCACTCACAGAAAATGCAAAGCCCAGCTTACGCCTCGCGGACTGTATGTTTGTTAGTTCCTGTGGCGCTGTAGAGTCTTCTTAAAGCCCGGTTTTCACCGCGAAAGGTAAATGAGCGAGTAAGGCTTAGGCGGGAAAGGGGGGACCCCTTTCCCGCCTAAGCCTTACTCGCTCATTTACTCGCAATTTGAAATAAAATACAATTACATTACCACTAAATACAGTTTTGTATTTTGATTTTCACTTGAAAATGCGAATGACAGAGAGGAATGAGCGGAGTGAGATGAACGGATAAAAGAAAAGTACGAGTATAAGTGCGAGTCGGACTCGTCCACCGAGGCTTCAGTATCAATTTCAAGACTGTAGGTCAATAGGAAGTAGGTACAACTAATAAAAGTTGACAAACTTAATTTTGCGGTCATATGAACTTATTTTGTATGAAATGATCTAGAAAATATAAGTATTATTATGCCAATTGCTTAAACAGTTTACGAAATTCATTTTGTAATAATAAATCCTACCAAAAACATCCTGTAAGAAAACAGCTAAATCTCGATGAAGCTGTTTGTTTCTGTATAAAAAATATTGAAATCTCTAGGTAATCTTACTGTAATTATGTAATTTTTTTATTAACTTAAATTTGATGTAACTTGATCGTTCACTTGTGTATCAACATGTAATTATGCTTTAAGAATCGGTAGATTTCAATATCCTTTGAAATATCTTACTTATTAATGCAGTAGTAAATGTTTTAATTTTAAAAGGAAATTTTTATTATTGTAGCTTGGAATGAGGAATTGAATTTTAGGAGTAAGCATGTGAATTTGAGGAATAAATTTGGGATTTAAGTGTGTATAATTTGGGATTTAAGTTAAAAAGGGGGGGGGGGGGAATTTTAATATTTATGTACATATGTATATATACAACTACATTAAAATCCGTTGTATCATTAAAAAGATTCAACAGCAAGTAAATACAATTGTAGGGAACGACTTTGTTTTACACTTCATAGATAAAAAAATATAAAATAATTCTAATAAATAAAAATCCTATAATACACTACAATCATATTAGTACGTAAGAATGATACAAACATAAAGTAAAGAGATCTAACAAGCGGTTTAATTTAAACATAACGTTGCATACGATCAAAAGGTCCTTTGTTACCGTCTACGAATTCAGTAACTTCTGTGATGACCGGCTTCTTTGATATTGCGCTTATTAATTACAAATAGTTTCACGCCGTCTGTTTAAATAGCAAGATAGGGTGCAAATTGTTGCATTTCTACATACTTTACAACTTTATGACATTAGAATAAAGACTTTATTTTATTAAATAGTAAAATTAGTGGCTTCTGTCATCATAATTAATTTATATTATGACGACAGAAGTTATTTTTATGTGGTACAATAGGCCTTTATGAGTATAAATATATTTATAATTATTATATTATAACATTAGGAAAAATTAAAAAAATTAAAGTGTCCCCTATGAATACGTAATTAGATACGTAGATGTAAAAAAAATCAGCTTCACGCTGTATCCCGCACACAACAAGGTGGGCAGAGCGAACTTAGTGTTAAAACACTCCGTTCCCACTTTCCGCCAAATTCGGGAAATTGGGGATCGAATCCGCAACCAGTCAATTTTACAGTCACGCTTTATGCCCCTGCGCCACGCCTGGCCTCAACATACTCTTTTAATAAAATATATTAGTTAATACATAGATGTGTTAAGTAACATATTTTTTTAAAGGAGTAAATATATAGATGTAAAGTTTGAAGTGTTAGCAAATAAAACGTACATGAAGGAATGTCAGAATAAATCGTGTGAAATGTGAATGTGAAGTTCAAAGACATGCCTAGAGACTTATTGTGTTTAGAAACAGGCGTAGGGCGTCGCCGATCAGTCATTACAAACTGACAAATTTACATGTCACCTTCAATATAGGCTAAATATTGAATCTCATTTCTGTAAAATAAATTTAGTTTAAATGCAAAACAAACGCCGTCGTCATTCTTTTGAAAAGTAAAACTATACTATACTATACGGCCAATAGACTTTATGACAGTCGTTGCGTCCAAAAGTTAGTTTAATTATGATATCTGGTCTAATAACGTTAAAAGACTGCTTCGATTGGTCTTAGATGAGAGGTGGCGATTGCTCTGTAGTCACACAAAATGAGAAAAGTGAACAACATTAAGAACCGATCGGAGATCCGACTGATTGGAGATACTTGGATAGGATCATTTTGAAATTACCGTATAGATAATTATGAAACCAGTATACACGTAAATTCCAGCAGGTTTCTATCAAATGGAGAAACTCAGCGGAGCCGCACAATTTCCGTCGAAGTTCAGTTCGCTTCAAACATGATATTTCCTGTATTAATTTACGATACGGGGTCGTCGTTGTGTTGCCACCACCACCACTAGATAGATCCCAAAAAGAACGCTATTTTAAGAGAATATAATAAATATTCCGTCGTTAATTGTTTATTTTAATTCCACTCAAAATTTTAGCTCTACTCAGTTCATATTCTAATACTAACCATACAATATTAAATTTAGAGTTTAGAATAACTGCCCTCTGCCGTTCCTCTTGACTTACAATCGAGTGTCTTAGCAATGCGAAGAAAAAGTATTGACAGAAGCTCGGCGACTCGAATCGAATCGAGGTCCACGTCGCGTCGTGCCGATATGTAACAAATAGGTATGAATAGAGTTCACCAGCGTTCATTTATTTACAGATTAGAATTACTCGATACAAAATAATTTGAATCTTATAATAAATGACATTACAATTAAAATGTAAAAATGTTGTGTTAATGCTCAGGTTATTAATTTATCGAATAACATTTTAACTACTTTGATTTGATGATCACACTTTTAAATATCTCCCATAATATCGATTTTATTGATATGATATTAAAGGCGAGGCCAGTCGTGGCGCAGGGACACAGAATGTGTAAAATCGACTGGTTGTGGGTTCAATCTCCACTCGAGGAGATAAAATATTTACTTACGTTTATATTTTCATTTCTTCGCTCTGGTGTAGAGGCAAAGTGCGGCGTTGAGTTCCGCCACTCTGTGTCTTAACACTAGGTTCCCTTTGCCTACCCGTAGTGTGCGGGATACAGTGTAAAGCTGATTTGATTTTTAATATAAAAGGCAATTTTGATGTACATAAAAAGTGCACAAGGTATCAATTGAATGTACTTATGAATGGAATGATACTGTATGGTTTTAAATTGTTTCGAGGAATATCTCTTTATTTTTTTTATTTGTTAAACATAAAAACGTTTTCCGTGGGTTATCCCCAGGAAAAGGACATGCTATCGCGGGCTTTTATTTAGAATTTTAAAGGGGAACAATTCTGTCATACATGAATATTTCGTAGCGTTAACATACTTTTAGTAGAAATACTTGTTATTATTATTACACGTGGTTTTACGTGATGTAATAAAGTCCTATAGTAGATGTAATACAGTCTGCGTCGAACAATCTAAACAACACAAAAATAATATTTCAATTCGAATCAATAGCTTCTGAGATTAACGCGTTCCACCAAAGAAACTCCACTTTATAATATTACTATACTATACTATAGCTTCACGCTTTATCCCTAGCGGGGTAGTCAGAGAGAACGGAGCGCCAAACGCTACGGTCTCTACATACCTCTTTCACCTCGTCCACTGTCATCAACCTCTTCATACATGCCCTCCGGGGGGTCCTCATGCTTTTTACGTGACCTTCCTCCAGTATCTTCGATACTGTGTTTTCGAAGGTCAACCGAGGTCTCCCCCTACCTCTCTTACCGCTCACTTTTCCATCATAAATCTTTTTTGCCATTCTTTCATCACTCATTCTTTCGATATGCCCAAACCAGCTGAGCACGTTTTTCATCATTCTCACCGTGACATCCTCGCTAGTACCTCCCATACTGTGTACCTCTTCATTGCGGATTCGATCAGCTAAGCTGACTCCGCATATCCTACGAAGAGATCGCATCGTTCACGTTTCGCTGCCGTATAACAGAGTCGGTACCAAAACTGCATTGTGTACGGCCAAACGCGCAGCTGTGCTGACGTTTCGCCGTCTCATCAATGCAGCTAAGGCTCCGTTAACCTTGTTACCGGCAGCAATACGCCTTTCCGCATCCATCTCGTATCTACCATCTCTACTGAACATACTTCCCAAGTATTATATAATTCATTCACTTGTTCTAATATCTTACCATTTACACTGATCTTGCATTCCGTCCTTTCTTCATCCCTTTCATAATATTAATAAAGATATAAATTTCCCTTATTTGTAAAATGTACAATAATTTAAAATAACTGTAACAAGTCGTTGTTCTCTCACACTATTAATACAGTATTATTTATTTAAGTATTACTTTTTCTTAGTAATATACCATTGCGATTAGCATTTTGCATTCTTTATTTCGTTACAACTGACATGGAAATAATAATGGAATAATCTATTTTAACAAAACTTTTTATGTACTTACATGAAACCGGATAATTTTCAACATACAAAAATACTTTAGGTACATATGCACTCAAATGGAAAATCACAGCGTAGAGAAAATAACACTTAAATCAAATTTAGTTACAACCTGTTTAAACATTATACTTAAAGTACAAAACATGAGTTTTGTACTTATGTGATCTTTCTCATTTATTATTTGTACTGATAATCCGAAAGTCAACTTTTTTCAACTTTTTTACCGTTCTCATGTCAACGTGCTTGAATCTGTGGCATTAAACTAGGTACTATATATTTAAATATGTTTAATATATTACAAGTACAAGTACATAGGTATATTAACGATTGTTATATATTTCTCTAGGTATTTTTATATTTGACTAGCGACCCACTCGCGGATGGCCCGTTTAAATTTATTCTATATATATATATATATAGCTAAACTATACAAAATCTTTCCTATGTATTATTCTGATATAGGTATAAGCTATGTTACTGTAAAGTTTTATCTAAATCCGTTCAGTAGTTTTTGCGAAAAAGAAGAACAAACATCCAACCTCACAAATTTTCAAATTTATAATATAAGTAAGATTAAAACTATACTAATCGATGATAATATCTGTGCCCATTTTTTATATTTTACATATTATATATAATGTTGCTACGGTTTTCATTAAATTTTGTCTAAAGATAAAATGACCACGTTTTCTGATGTAACCCACGTTCCTGGGAGACCGTGAAAGCTAGGATTAATCTGCTTGACCAACGACATCCAGAACTTTACGGATGTTGGTTTAAAAGTACGTATTTATTTTTAGACAACATTATTGAAGACAAATTGAAGATTTCATATTAATCTAAAAGTTCAATGTTTAAGTAAATAACGTTTCACTACAAATATAATACATTCTCGTTAAACATATAAATCAGATTCTGGCAGGAAATAAAAGAATTATTTAAATTTATATTTTCATTTGTTCGCTCTGGTGTCAAGGCAAAAGCGCGGCGTTGAGTTTCGCCACTCAGCACGCAACGGCTCCACAATTCGACGGAAAGTGAGGAACGGAGTGTCTAAACAAGATGTACCCTCTAACTACCCTGCTGTGTGCGAGATACAGATTTAAATATTAATTTTTAGGGTTCCGTACCTTTCAGTTTGCTGTCCCTCTGTCTGTCTGTTTGTCTGTCAAGAGTCTGCCAAGTTTATCTCCGGAATGCTTGGTGATATCGAGTTGAAATTCAGATCATATACTCAAATCTATGGTCTCTTGTTCTCCTAAAAAAATCGCATCTCTACTATTTTACTTAAAAAAAATATGGCCATCTTTATCGTAAAAAATGCGAATTTCCACACTAAAGGTAATCAAAATTAATAGGGTATTTCCATTTGATCTAGAATTATGAATTTTGGCAGCTAGCATCTACAGGTAGTAGTAGATTAGAAAAAAAAGTATACATTTGTGGTTAAATCCTAAAAAATAACAGCCGTTAAAGGGGGGTAAAATTTGGTATTAAAGTCGCTAGTTCAAGTGAGGTGTCAGATATAAGGGCTCTGGCTAAACTAAGCTTGAATTTCAGATAAAGTTCAAGACCTCCAGTTTTTGTACGGAACCCTCGGCCGGTTACATTCGATCATGTTGAGTGGCGGAACTCAACGCAGCTTTTTAATGTCACTAACAAAGTATTAAAAAAATATTTTAAATATTTATATACAGTGTTTCATATAGAAATATTTATATAATCTCAATGTCATTCGCCCCGTCAGTGCTCCTCCATTCCGATCACGGAATGCCAGCGCGTTAATTTTCGCAAAACCATTCCGCGAAGTGCTGTGTTATATAAATTGGAAACCCGCATCCGCGGAAATTGTATTACGTTTTTACGTACCAAATTATATCATATGATGTATACACATATTATAATATCATATTATGTTTGTACATAATGTGATGTAATTTGGTATGATGGTTGAGACATCGTGTCGGAGTGGCGAAGTCACAAGCGTGTGACTGTAAACGCGACTGTTGCAGGTTCAATTCCCACTCGAGGAAATGAATTATTATTTATTAATATTTTCATTTCTTCGCTCTGGTTTCAAAGCAAAGCGTGGCGTTGAGTTCCGCCTTTCTACTCGTAGTGCCTTGTAAATTGGGAAAGTGGGGAACGGAGAGTCTTAACACTAGGTTCCTTCTGCCTACTCTAATCTGAAAAAATGTGTATAAATAATATGTATACTTACTGTGCTTATATCTCGTACAATTAAGCTTCTAGATAATGATTTTTTTTTATATTTATGCTATATTCCGCACGTAGCAGTGTAGGCAGAGGGATCCTGGCAACCTAGTATTAAGGCACTCCGTTCCCAGTAAGACACTTCCGTCCCCCACTTTCCTCCGAAATCTGGATGAATTGCGTGTTGAGTGGCGGAACTCAACGCCGCCGATAATATTATTAGTAGTGTATTTGCATTATTGTACTTAAGAATTATTTATTAAGAAAGAACTTAGTGTAGACCTTTCATCCTCCGCTTTCTTCCTGTATTCTAAACATCAACACACGAATTAAATATTTTTATCTGTAATACAAAGTTAAATTTCCCATTTTTCGGATTTTTTCCTGTATTTGTACTGCAAGTTCTTACTTTATGCCAAATTTCATAATTATAGGTCTGTGGGAAATACCCTATAGGTTTTGATTACACGGCGAATTTCATATAGAATGCAGCAATAAGTATGCATGGTCGTATGTTTTGATTGCGTTGATTTAGAAGCTTTGATCTTTTCTGTGCTCCAAGGGACCGTCAACTCGACTATTTGCTATTAATTGCAGCTTGACATCTCCACGCGATTTCGAGATATAGTCTTGAAAGACGGACAACAAACTGATCCTATATATACAACTAAACCATTGAAATAATTTTACAATCGATATAGACGTAAACATCAAAATATTTTTTAGGAAATTAACAGTAAGGTGGTTTTTCAAAAATGTTTTTCTTCTCAAGGAGGACTTTACATGACTTCAGAATTAGATGGGTCCCAACTGTTTTGATTATTGTCTTGTCTTTCGAGACTAGTAAGGTTAAGACGAATCGATTGACGTTAGAATCATCAAAATCGCTCAACGCTGGTTTCAAAAACACCACATAGATAGTAGATACATACATATACATATATACATAGATAGATATATTACACTCGTTTGCGTCGCGCAGTCGGGTAAAAAGCTGTATATCAGATTCAAGTAAACCAGTAAACCAGATTCAAGGGTCTTGTTTTACCATTTTGATCAAAGCATAGTAAAGCGAAACGCACGCAATCAAAGCGTTGTGACTTGTCACAAGTCGGTAATGAACCTATGTACCTATAGGTATGTAATAATTTTTTATTTTCCTTATCGCATGTATCACAATCTTGTAATTGTAGTGTAACTGACATAATTATCGGGCACAACGATGTATGTGATGTGATTGTTGTTCTTCATAACTAAAATATCTTATTTTGGAAGTTATTTTCTTATATACTGACATATTGAGATATCATAATCGAAAAAAACTACATTTTGGTGAAGAAGAAATACTTAAGTCACACGAGGTATATGGAAGTGTTAGTTGAGCCCGAAAAAGGGGCAATGGGCGACAAACAGCAGGCAGCAGGAGCCGCGCGGGCGAGCGGAGCACGTGAGCCGCTCCGGGGACCATTCATGTGAGGGCGGCGGCCTGCGCGCGCACCGATCAATACCGACCGCGGCGGGCAGTGCCCGGCCCGCCGTGCGACCTCCCGCACGCGCCCTCTCGCGCCCTCGCGCCCTCCGCCTCGCGCCTCGCGCCTCGCAGCCGTCGGACCCATGACCGCCCTCCACAGATGACGGAGCCCGCAACCACAGGACAGCAGATATTTCCCCGCACCCGGATCCCTCACCGCGCTCCTGCACTGGGACAAGGTACGGAAATCGATACCAAGTGACGACGCTGACCACCCGACCACCCGCTCGCTCCTTGCTCTCGTGATTACCCAATTACTCTTTATATCCATGTGATATCTCGTGTCTCGAATTAAACATTAATAACAAATAACCACGTTTTACTCTAAATTCATAATGTACTTAATTAAAAATGCAGAATTTTGCAAAAATATAGATTACTTCGGCTAACCGATGCAAAAGAAGAAAGTGCTAGATTATGTGTAGTTAGAAGAGACAAGGAAGGAACTCTTATATCTTTTTTGCATTGAACGACGCTAATATAGATGGTAATGTACATTGAATAATACGACAATGAATTCCTAACTCAAAAATGATATTAAAAATATTATTTCAAAATTATATAATACATAAAAAATGATAATGCAATAGGAGGAACTGAATGTGCGAAGTGCAGGTATGCTTAACTCGTCTCCTTAGAGCACTGATCGAGTATACATAATATAGTGTAATAATCCATAACATTATATGGAGAGATATCAAGACACACGCAAACGTAGCCAAGTCAAAAAGTTGGAAACGCACAATGTATATTTTACACGAACCATTTCGGGCTACTTTTGAGCCATTAATAACTCGTAAACTATTTATTCTGCATGCATGGAATTTAGCACATTTATTAAAGTTCTCTTATTTGTATAATAGATCAATTTTAATAATTAAAAACACCACTTTTATGACCGACTCACTGACTCACTAATTTAAAAAAGTACTAAATAAAAACAGCTTCTCGCTGTATCCCGCATACAAGACAAATTTAAACGTATGCAGGCATAGGGAACCTAGTTTTAAGACACTCTGTTCCCCACTTTCCGCCGAGTTGTGGAGGCATTACGTGTTGAGTGGGGGAATTCAACGCCGCGCTTTGCCTTGACACCAGAGCGAAGAAATGAAAATACAAATGTAAATAAATATTTAATTTCCTCGAGTGGGGATCGAACCCACAACCAGTCGATTTTACAGTCTCATTTTATGCCCCTGCGCTACGACTGATTACAAAAATACTACTACCACAAATACTATTAGTAATTACTTTACAAAAATATCAAATGAGAACCGAGTTAAATATTAAGCAACGCATCGTTTTAACTTCATCGACAAAAGTATCGGAGATCTTTATGGGTGCCGAGTTCAGTGTTCACTCGGCATATAATTCAAACTCAAACATTAAACTTGGGACTCATTTTACATTATGTCTTTGACGGGATATATATATGTACACTAAAAATATATAAGTTTATTATTATAAAAAATGTCGTTCTACTTATTATTATCATAACATTTAGTATACACATACATAGTACATATGCCTTTGTGGAAAATATTTTATATATTGTGACAATGGCTTAAATGTGGCAAATATAATAGCGTCAAATTAGATTTTCTAGTAAATGTAACGAACTATATATGTAGCGGCCTACCGCGAAGTACAGTACATGTGTTATAAAAAAAAAATAAAAAAATACTACATTTTGTCACGCGGAGTCAAGCTGAGCCATATCGTATAAGAAAAATATAAAATGTCGTTAATTAACATTCCAAATAACATATATTAGTTAATAAGTATATAAATAACTTTTTAGGACTATATTTCAATTATTCTCACATATTAGTCTCACGTAAACAAAACATTTCTTATTTAAACCACAAAACTCAATGTCGATGGCCGATTTTCATAAAAACAGTCTACTGTTACAAGTCAAAAGTAGCTTAATAAAACCACGTAATATCAAAATCGATAAGTTGATTACAGCAACACGAACGTTTGTAGAAGGCAAGAGTTAAACTATATACGAATATTTTACTAGAATATCGTGATGTAGTGCAATTATTGAGTCGTGGTATATAGTCCAAGGACAATTTGAGTGTGTATTCAGGTATAACATTAGGGCAGGCATTTACTATGGAATAGTTACATTGGTTGGTGGGGGCGCATTTCACCATCGTTGAAAGAGTCCGGCGGGTTCTGATGAGCTTAATGCTTTTTACGTACGGAAAATTTTATCAGGCTAACCTTATTTCCTCAATAGTTTATTCCTTTTATTCTTGTTAGATTTTAAGCATCCCCTTTGCCGCATACTAGAGTGAGGGAGAGCCTAAGCATGACTATGTCTATTTTCCTTATATTATACAGATTTTAGCTTATGAGCTTATGTACCTATAACGTTTGTACCTATGTTTCTTCATACTAAAAATAGATCTTATTGAGATTACGATAGTGTACATCCAAGGCATTCAAAATTTTCACGAGGACGAGAATTTAGAACGCAGACCCAATTATAATAAATAAATAATCATGTATTATAGTTCCAGCAGCCGATGCCGCGAGCGGGTCGATAGTATTTTATAAACTAAACAGATAAAATATATTGATATTATATGGATTTTTATACTATGTTTTTAGGATCCCAGCCTCAAAAGCTGAAATTAACTTAAATTTACCAAATTTATTCGCTGCGTTATCAAAACCTATAAAGTATATTCCGTTGACGTACAACTATGTAAATTTTGCCTAAAGTTGATACGGAACCCTCAGTGAGTGAGTTTAACTCGCACTTGACGGTATTTTATATTTTATGGGAATCGAGTTCGGACTACGAGATTAACCAGTTAGGATTGTTATATATTATGTATCGCACTCATAAATATAATATATTCTTTAGATAGATAAAACTACAGACCAGTTGTGGCGAAATCGTGCGACTGGTTGTGGGGTCGATTCCTACTCGAGGAAATAAAACAAATTAATATTTCCTCCCTCTGGTAAGGAGATTAAGAGTGCCGTTGAGTTCCGCTACTTTACACGCAATGCCTCCAGAATTCGGCTGAAGTTGTGAACAGAAGTGTCTTAAGGGAAAAGTCTTAACACTAGGTTCCCAAGTTTCCTCTGCCTACCTTGCTATGTGCGGAATACAGCTTAAAGCTGTAAATATTATTAATAAATATAATTATGTTACTATATGTACAGCGTATATGAACATTCGAAAGATATTTATATATTAATATTTGGTTCTGGATGAAACGCAGATTGAATATAAAACCATTTATATTGGCTAGTTAAAAAACAAGTACCGGGTGCTGCGCAGTTTACTCGTATAATTTATTCAAACATATTGTGTTTTATTCTACTAACTGAAATATACAAATGATAGGCATGTACGTAAATCTATAGTTATTTTTAGGCAAACCATTGATCTACGGTACGTTTATACAAATATGTAAATCAAATCGAAGTCATGAAAAATTGAAGCCATTATGACACAATGGACAGCAACTGACCAAAATGGAATGGACGTGGGCCGGTTACATTAGACTTCCAGAGCGGATCTAAAATGTATTATTATCACTTCTCTTTTCTGGTACAACAACACACGGCGTTGAGCTTCGCCACTCAACACGCAATGTTCCGAATTGAGATTCATTCGTCCGTTTTGATCTCTGTTGACGAGGGATGAAGCGTCAAGCTGAAAAAAAAAAGAAAATATATAATATTTCAACATTCCAATTTGGAAAAGAATGAATATATTTCGAAAATAATTTTATTCTAATATGAGATAGTAGAGAAATGGCTTGTACATTTATTTTATTTAAAAATAGAAGTTAGAGTTCTACTCTATCCGAAAAAGTTTCTGAAGTGGACAAAAATAGAAACTGGAGTAATATATTCCCAACATGAGCTCTATGTTTAAAACTACAAATTGTCATGTTTTTAAACGTTATTCATTAAATGACTTAAACAAAAATGACTAAATAAAAACGTAATATACTTACATATTTTCAGTTAACATATTTTAGATTTTATATTTGAAGTAAACTAAATTTTAGTACTTATTCCCCAAGGTGATGCACCGAGAATGAGTCGCCGCGCGCGGCCGTGACATGGGAGCGCAGGCATGGGCTGGCGCGCCGAGCAAACGCCGCACATCGCCGCCGGCCTGCTCCTCTTGCTGCTAGTCTACTTGCCGGGTAAGTTATTTTTATTTAATTAATTACCAAAACCTTTTATCCTATCCTGCTAATAATATTATAATTGTGAAACCTTGTGAGGATGGATGTTTGTTCCACTTAAAAGCAAAAACTACTGAACATATTAAAATTAAACTTTACAGAAGAATAGCTTATATATACGTCAGTAAAACACACAGGCTACAATTTATGTAAAGATTTTATGTAATTTGGTTATAATATAACATTAAGATTAAGCGGTCGAAGCCGTATTTAGGTCGCTAGTTAATGTACATATTTTAAAGTGAATGCTATTCATATTACTATATCGTGTCACGAACAATTTATTTCTTATATAGATACTATACGAAGCATGAATATTGAATGTCCTTATAATATTTTGCTATTTGGGTTATAGTAAGCCTCATCTGATCATACCATTCTGAACATTGGACACGATCATCTTCACAAGCTTCAATATACATATTATACTCATTTAATTATAAAATAAAAATGTTTATATTTAACAATAAGCCACAAATGAATGAATGAATGACCGTACGTCAGAAGTAAAGGACTATCGAGGTGACTTTTATTATAAAATAAATGTACAGGCTTTATCTACAATTTGACCATGTACAACATTTTTATATACTTACTACTTACGACACTTACTGGTTGCTTCCAATGGAATACCAAATTAAGATCCAATCTATTACAGTAACTTGTCACCAAGATCACCAAGATGCTGTCCACATCACAGCAATCCTGGGGGAGAGCGTTGTGTTCAATTGCCAGGTGGACTTCCCCGAAGACATCCCCGTGCCGTACGTGTTGCAGTGGGAGAAGAAGGTAGGCGAAACGGTACGACGGCCAACACTCCACTCTTACAATACAACGCTGCTCATCTATCGTGTGTGTGTTTCTGTTCAGTAAAGGTCGGCTCGTCCCCGCGACGCGCCCCGCTGAATGTAAAGTATATCTCGTGCTTGTGTCGACTGCGACACCTCGTACTGTCCCGGGAGCCGCGGGCCGGGGGCTCGCCCCGCCGCCCCCGCCCCGCGACACCCCCGCGCACGCCTTTTGTGTAAATGCCTCTTCTGCGTATTGCCTCAGTGACAAAGGCCTTCAGAGCGAGTCCGAGAGAGCAGCAGACCCCCGTTGTATAACGAAACAAACACACACTGTCACATGCCATACGTTTACAAACTTATGTTTACGATGCTATAATACATTTTATTTTGGGTGCACCGATTTATCTTTCTAAGATAGTATGGGAGCACGTTGTAGCTTACACGGCTGACACGGGGCACGCGCACTCCCTCGCGCACTGGCGGCGGTTCTGTCTGTTTCTCTCTTCCTGTGGCTGTGGGATTCGCCCACTTACTTTCCGCAAAATTAGTTTAACGTAAATAATATAATCATTACAATTAAACCCATATAATAAACTAAATGCATGCCGTAGCTTTTATTTTTCTTACGGTTACTTTATGCACGCATATGGTCTTGTTTATGTATTTAAAGAGTTACTACTTAAAATGTTACAAAGGATTCTTCGGACGAATTCGAATTAAATATGTTTAATAAAATGTGACGCGTTCATCTGTGTATTTAAGTTATTATATTACCATCGCATGCTTATCTAGTGCAGTTATTTTTTTGTAGTTTAGTATTGTCTTGTGACAACTATACACTTGATTGTTACGAGATGAGGTTAAATGTATGTGAATTGATGTTACGCAGAAGCAAAACACTAGCGTAGGGGTCGTATGTATTATCCGTATGTGCGTCGAGTCCATCAAAGTAGTTAGCTAACAAACCGTTGGAGCTGCCGCGCCAAATAAAGAGCATCAACTAATATATATATGTTGGATATAGGGTCAGGACATCCCCATCTACATCTGGTATGAGAGTTACCCAACACACAGTGGAGAGGGCTATGAGGGTCGTGTGTCGCGAGTGGCTCCAGACTCGCCATACGGTGCCGCCAGCCTCAATCTCACTAATATTAGGGAGTCTGATCAGGTAAACGTAATTTATAGTTTGATATACAATTTGATTTTTCATTTTTAGAGATCAATTTGTTGACGTTATTGCTTTTAATGACTCGTTCCACTCACCTCGTAACCTAAAAAGGAATAACATCTTAATTATAATATTTTTATTAAAAGGGTTGGTACGAGTGTAAGGTCGTGTTCCTCAACCGGTCGCCGAATCAGCACAAAAATGGGACGTGGTTTCACCTCGACGTACACGCGCCACCACGCTTCTCCATCACACCGGAAGACATTATATACGTCAATTTAGGTTCGAATTCTTATACTTATTTACCTATTTAATTTTTTTTGTCTACTTAGTGAAATCGTAAGTAACCTTCAGGGTCATGTAATATAAAAAAGAAGAATCGTAAAATTTTATTGATAGGTACCTATATATGTGTATATATAATCGTAAAGCCGCATATTTTTGTGTTACGAAAAATATCCGCGAAATTATACTATTTTTCTTCTATATTGCTTAATTTTGAACAGTAATGTTCATATTTATGATTAGTAGAGACATCTTAAATAAGGTACTTAAATGCTTTTTGAAAAATTAACAGGTGATGCTATTATACTCAACTGTCAAGCGGAAGGCACACCAACGCCTGAAATTTTGTGGTTCAAAGATGCGAACCCTGTGGAACCCTCAGGTACCGTGGGCATCTTTAACGACGGCACGGAACTCCGAATAAGCAATATCCGACACGAGGACATAGGAGACTATACATGTATCGCGAGGAATGGCGAAGGACAAGTATCTCACACGGCGCGGGTGATTATCGCCGGAGGAGCTGTCATCACCGTAAGTGGAGACTGAATCATATCATAACTATTATATACAGAAACAATAACAACACGATAATGCTGATGAGTTCTATTCTGTCCAGAAATATTTATAGGATAAAAATGCATGAAATTACGTATTATACATGTTTAAGGCTATAACTACACAACTGTAACTTTTATTAATAAACTGATTATTGAGTTTTATGCCGGCTTTTCTTTGCACAGTGATGCCTTCAGAGCCGGTGGTAGGTTTTTGGTTATTGGATTTGAGTGCTGCCAAATTTGAACAAAAAATATTTTCAATTACTTGACATACTTTGTTTTTTATCTATATATTAATAGATGAAGTAAAACTTTTGTACTTATTTTTACGAAAATTGTGCGGACGAAGGAGTATGAAATTTGCCACACTTATAGTTTATATAGAGACAGGTTCCAAAATGTTATTTTTTTAAAATTATTAATTAAATAAAATAATTTATTAAATAAATAAAATAATTTTACCATATATTTTACATTTTTGTATAGTGCTATACATGTTGCTATATTAACGCGTATTGTACGCGTCAATTCGTTCTCTACGATTGTATGAACTGCTAAATAATCTTCTATATTGAGCATCAATATTTTATAACTAGATTGTTCTTTTGTATGTATGTAAATAATAAAAAAAATATTTACATAGAGCATCTATGTATTGTTAGATGCCACCAACGAACCAGACCAAGTTAGAAGGTGAAAAAGTGCAGTTCTCTTGCGAGGCGAAAGCTCTGCCGGGCAACGTCACCGTTAAATGGTTCCGCGAAGGCGCCCCCGTAGCGGAGGTGGCGGCGTTGGAGACCCGCGTCACGATACGGAGGGATGGTGCTCTGGTTATAAACCCTGTTGCCGCTGACGACTCTGGTCAATATCTGTGCGAAGTATCCAATGGCATTGGTGATCCACAAAGCGCTTCCGCTTACCTGAATGTGGAATGTGAGTTACGGCTTTGTTTTAAAATAATTAAAACACTGACTTTTATTTTTTCGTTAATATTAGGGTTTCGTATCTAAACGGTAAAAGGGTCCCCTATTACTCAAACTCCGCTGTCTGTCTGTCCGTCTGCCACCAGGCCGTATATGATGATGATGATGATAATGACAGATGATGTAATTTTGTTGCCGCTAATTATAGCGGCAACAAAATTATATATAATTATTGTTTTATTCCGCTAATTATTGTTTTATTCTGTTTATTATTTGTTATTAAACAAATAATAAACAGAATAAAACAAATATTTAAAGGGACCATACAACAAACGTGTATTTTTTGTCGTTTTTATATATAATGGTACGGAATCTTTCATACCAGAGTCCGACTGGCACTTAGCTGATTTTTTTAAATATATATATTTTTTAAATTACTTGTTATGTAAATATACTTATCGAATTTATACAACTCTGTGTCACTTTATTACATAGAATATGGTCCACGTAATACAGTATCCGTGTAAATTGCATACAAATTTTGCAGATCCCGCAAAAGTGACATTCACGCCGACCGTACAATACCTCCCGTTCCGCTTGGCAGGCGTCGTACAATGTTACATAAAAGCGAACCCGCCTCTCCAGTACGTGACGTGGACGAAGGACAAAAGACTGTTAGAGCCTTATCAGACGAAAGACATAGTGATTATGAACAATGGCTCACTCCTGTTTACACGAGTCAATCAAAACCATCAGGGGAGGTACACTTGTACGCCGTACAATGCGCAAGGCACGCAGGGCTCTTCAGGTAATATGCCAATTTGTATAGCAAAACAATATGGAATTTGAAAAACATTTTTAGTATTTTTTTTTATATTTTCTTTTTCTTTTTATTATTTGATAGCACTTAGATTTCAAGTACTTGAGTGCCTACTCAACTCTAGAGGAGTTTAATTAAAAGTTATCGTTGTAATACGAGTGGAAAGGAAATAATGTAATTAAAATGGTAATCGTGATTTTAATTTTCTTTTACTCAACAGATAAACGGTGGATTTTACTGTCGTAAAAATACGTTGCCAAATATGTTATATTTTTAGGCAAAAACGATAGTTTTTTCTTCTTTCATTCTGTTTAATACAGAATATTACATTGTCTTCAGTAACGACAGTAAGTCAATATAGCATATATTGTTATAGGTCCAATGGAAGTTTTGGTCCGAAAACCACCGGTATTCACAGTGGAACCAGAGCCTTTATATCAGAGAAAGGTAAAGTAAAAATGTGACACATATTGCAATGGAAGATTAAAAAATTTTAAGTGAGAGGAAGTCGTGTACCATACGAAAAAGTATTTGAGTGATTTGTAGGGTCGAAGCCCATACGGAGAAATGATTATGCTTTATTTGTTTTCCATTCCCCGTCCTGGTAGACGAGACGCAGTGTTGACTTCCGCTACTCAACGTGCAACGCCTCGAAAATTCGACGATAAGTAGTGAACACAGTGTTTTATCACTGGATTCTCTCTATACCTAACCTACTTTACGGAAGAAGCGTGGAACTGTTATAAATTATTTTCATTTTTCCGTTCTAATAAGACAAAGCGCGTCATTGATACCTGGCTCTGAGCACGCAATCTGTCAAAACTCACACGAAAAGTGTAAAACGGTGTACCCTAATATTAAGTTCATTAGTGCGGAAAAAATGTGAGGTTAAAATAAAATACGAGAACAAAAGATTTTCAGTCTTTTCTCCACTCTCGAATTCCCTTGGATATTTACACATTAATGATATGTTTTAATAATGTAAATGAATATCGTATCAACATTTTTAAATTATTATCATTTTGTTTTTTAAATATACATCGCTGTTACATCTCTCAAATTTCAATACTTAATAAACAAATCTTGTATTGTATGAACTTTAACTAGATCTTCTATATTACAATTCATGATAAAACTTATATTTTTGAGTGAAAGCTGTGGCGATGCATCTCTTTGTAAGACATTCTGAGTCACGAAAGAATGGTAAATAGATTTACGGAGCAACAGTGAGTGGTAAGGGAGACTGAGGGAGATTTTGGTTGACTTTTGAGAACACAGTATCAATGATACTGGAGAAAGGTCACGTAAAATGCATAAGCACTCTCCGGAGGGCATGTATGTAGTGGTTGACAGTGACAGTGGACGAGAAAGAGTTATACAGGCACCGTTCTACAGTTATACAGTCACCGCTAGGCATAAAGGATGAAATTAGAAAATCTATGATGTAGCACAAATAATTTAACCAGGTGGGCGAGTCAGTGGAGATGCACTGCGGCGCGCAGGAGGCGGAGGGCACGCAGCGGCCCAGCGTGGCGTGGCGGCGCCGCGACGGCCTGCCGCTGCAGAAGACGCGCGTGCGCGCGCTCGGCGGCAACCTCACCATCGACACGCTGCGCCGCCAGGACTTCGGCATCTACCAGTGCGTCGCGTCCAACGAGGTACACTACACTTCATTATGAACTTGTCCGTCACTCATTCAGTCTCACTCGGTGGTGGAAAAGTTTTATAAAAAAATAGTATTTAAAATAATAATAATATTGATAAAGGATATCTAACCGCTGTTTATTGTTTGGAACAAACAAACGTTCGACATCTGCATATTTTTATCAACAGCAAATTGTTGCCAGCAACTCTAATTTTGTCTAAACTTTTTTTTTTTCTTATATAAATTTCAAGAAATCCTTTTTTAATGTTTTCGTACATTGTCCGAGACTTATATGCTAAATTTCAACTTTTTACGTTCAGTATTTCACTTTTAATCGAAGTTTTACATATACAAATAAAGCTAAGTTAATATGACAGTGGCTATACATTAATAATGAATTGAGAGGCTACCTAGTCTTTAACTTTTATGACAATTTATAACTAGTCAGAGTTACAATTTAGTTCTATTATTACAAAAGCTAAAACAATAAATTGTGTAGATGGCAGTTCTTATGATAAATCAAAACTTAATAACAAATCTTCTAAATTATAAAATAAAAATATAGGTAAATTTAGGTCTAATGAAAATAAAATAAATAATTTCGAAGTGACGTTTCACTCTTAGGTAGCCACAATAGTAGCGGATACGCAACTAGTGATCGAAGGCACTCAACCGCACGCGCCGTACAACGTTTCGGGGACGGCTACGGAGTTCCAAGTGACGTTGCGCTGGCAGCCCGGGTACGCTGGGGGGCCCGACTACAAGCAAGACTACACCATCTGGTACAGGGAGGCCGGGTACTCCGAGTGGACGAAGGTTCCTGTGACGCCGTCTGGTGCTACCTCTGTGAGTATATTTTGTTTATCTTCCCAGTATATAGCACGTTAGGCAGAGGGAACCTTGTGGTAAGGACGGAGCGAAGTGTCCGATCCCCTGCTGCCGCTCAATTTTCAACACATTGCGTGTTGAATGGCCGCGCATGATCTTCTTACTAGACCAATGAACGCGTTTACATTTAGACATTGTGTCGCTACGTCACACCGACTTCCGTTACACAAACACAACATAAACTTTAGAACATGTTTTGTTTTTATTAAATTCTTAGGCCTTAACTATTAACTAAACTCCGCTTCGATTTGCAACGCAGGCAACGTTATAAAGTTCTTTTTTATAGGTAACAATAAACCGGCTTCAACCAGGGACCACGTATGAATTTCAAGTAAATAGCAAAAACACAATCGGTGAAGGAATGATGAGCAAAGCGATTACAATCAGAACACTCGGTAAGATTTAACTATACAAAACAACACTATGGCTAAGTAGTACATACTTATATGATTAACAAACATTAACAAATTTATAGTAGTAGCTATATACAGGGTGGTTACGTGTTAACGTAACTGAAATAACCTTTTTTGTAGATGTAGGAGCCAAACCGAAAGCGACCCCCACCGCACCGGGGCCCGTCGATGAGAAGATATTTCAAAATGCACCCGAGGGATCTGGTACATGAAACGCACTAATATTGTATTTAGAACTAACCTTCGTAGAGTAGATAATATTGAAGTAACTGTTGTGTTAACTAAGATAATAAAATGCAAATAGATGTTATATGAAATTGTGTAAAAGTAATGCTCAAATCTACAGTAAGTTCTTTTTTTGTCTTATTTTGATTATCTTTGCTTCTCTAAGTTGTTTTTTTAAGTCATAAAGACACGTCATCGATCGGATTAAAATAGTTTAATATAAAACGTGCAAGAAACCAAAGCTTTTATTCTTTGTTTTGCTTAGATAAAATATACGCCGTTAACTTGGTTAAAATTGATTACATCATTTGAAATGTAAGTTTATTTTATTCAGGTCCGAAGTCAGGTCCACCGCGTAACCTGACGGTGACGGAGGTGCACAATGGGTTCCTGATCACGTGGCAGGCGCCGGTGGAGCGCTCGCACTTAGTGCAATACTACACGATAAAGTACCGCACCGACGCGCAATGGAAAACGCTCAACCGAGGGCAGATACGGCCTGAGGAAACTAGTTATTTAGGTATTTTTTTATTTATATTCAGGTTTTCACCTTTATAGGATAGCAAGTAGGCAAAGAATCTAGTGTCAAGTGTCATGACATTCCATATTCTAATTTTCGTTTCAATGTGGGTCAAATTGTGGGTGAAATCCGAAAATTAACAGCGGTCAAGTTAGACCAATTTCACATTTGATTTAACTCACAGCTTCATTTGCTTATAGAGTGTAAAAATGGAGTACAAATATCATATATTAGGTCATAGACTATTTTCCAAAGTGTGTTATCGTTATAACAGTGTCAACTCTGCTCTCTATTTTTCCATTTATTTTCTTATAAGGGATACATGCTAGATCGTGAAGCCTAACGCCACATTTTACCAAACAAGGTATATGGCAAAAATTTTCTTCTATTGGTTGAAAAACATTTTGATAATGTATAAGCTTCGCGACAATTATTCTTTCTATTGACGAATATATTGAAATCAGCACTGAAATAAATGTCTAAACGTGGAAATATTTTTCATTTTAGTGAAAAACTTAGTGGGCGGAAGGACGTACTACTTCCGTGTGCTAGCGAACTCGGCGACCAGCTACGAGAGCTCGGAGGAGGTGAAGTTCCCGGTGCCGGCGCGCGTCAAGCACAAGGCGATCACGGCGGGCGTGGTGGGCGGCATCCTGTTCTTCATCGTGGCCATCATCCTGTCCGTGTGCGCCGTCAAGATATGCAACAAGCGCAAGCGCCGCAAGCAGGAGAAAGGTGAGACCCGCGCGCGGCCGCCGCCCGCCGCCCCAAGCCTACTCTCTCTTCCTGCGGACTCATGTCGGACAATATTAAATGTACATTGTCATAGATGAGTTTTTTGTGAGCTTAGATAATAGTATGGAGAAAAGTCTTCAAAAAAGTACGCGTTTACCATATTGTCGATAACAAAGCAAGCACCGTCGTCGCAAACTGTTGATTTGTTTATTCATTATAGATACACATATATCATTCATAATACCCTTTATGTGTTAAATATTTGTTTATGAATTATTGCATGTCATTTTGTGGACTTTACGCATACTTTGTATATTTCAATAAAATATTTTATTTTTTACTAAATGGATATAGGACTAAACCATTTTAATCAATCTTATTAAAGTATAATTGGCTATCAAGTGCATTTCAATCTTGAGGCGTGATACTATTCATTAGAGATTTATACACACCGCTTAATCGTTTGAAATATATAATAAATAGATTGTTTAGCTGTCTGTCACATCCATTATTTCTTTTTTAAATATAAAGTAAATATCTTGGGATTCGTGTAAAATAATGTCTTAAGTTTTCTTCTCGCTAGTTTATGCTTTTATATAAATGCTTGTCCTTACTTTTTGCTTTTCATCCACATGCTTTGATTTTGTTAATGATGTACTATTGGTTTTGTTTTTGTGTTTTTGTGATCATCATTAATTAGCTTTGTGTAATAGAACATAACAAAATGTACTTAACGCTTTTGTTTTTTTAGTTTGTTTTTGCTTTATAACATGAGTTTATTCATCATATAAAACAATAATTTAGAATAGTTTTATTATAATAGAATATAATATCTTAATTGTGTATGTTAGCCTGTAACCGCCGAGGTGAGTTTTTTTGTAGCACTAGTACTACGTGGGGCTTGAGAGACCGCTTATATAACATAAAATTTTATAGTAAATTTATATGAGATACACGGACATTGGTTTTGTTGTTAATTTAGGATAACTAAAAATGAAATGAGAGACATTTTTTATCAACTTTATTTAATTTTGGAATTATATAACTTAACCGTTGGCTCCGTTTTTAAGTCTTAGACTTGACTCTGGTTTTGAAAGGACTTCTTTATAGTTATTGTCTTACTTCTTAGAGCTTTTTGTGTGCGGTTTTTATCAATTATCTAAGAGTTGCATATGTTGATTGCTTATTTAATTTAAATATTTTCCTGGCTTTACATGTGGTGTCCATTGATTTGATCTTGAACTGTATTTATAACTAAAGCCATGGAGTTGTAGTAATATAGCATATAATCATAAATTTAACCCTCTTATCTTTACGTTCTCCAATACTACTTATTCACTTACTATTTTTAAATTCTGTGACAACTTATATTTATTTTCGGTCCTAAAATAACAATAGAAAGTGGCGACTCTTCATCTTCATACGAAAATAATGAAATAATTTCAGTCCGACGTAATGGCTGGCATCAGATTTGTATATCAATATTAGTGGTACATAATCGTGTTAGTATATAATAGTGTTGATATCATTTACCGTTGTTGATTTGTTGGAGTCTTCTGCAATCAAGTATTCAATTAAAGCAACGTTTTGTTTTTCAGTAGATTTAAATGACTTCATCTTTTGGAAAAATATATTTTTTATTTTTAAAGTATACTACATTTACTCCCGACGTAAATGTAGTTCACACTTAAAATTTTCCTTTTAATTTCTGAAGACAACAACTTTGTTTTGTTCGTAGCTCAAACAAAAAACTAACATTTGTACCGACGCCAGGCCCGGCAGGTCGCGTTCTAATTTCATAGTCACATAACATTTTGAAATTGTAGTCGTCGTTATTACTAAACTTATTTGCTTTGGCACTATTAAACTCGCACCCACTGATGATCATGGGTCTCACCTACTCCGGGAAGAGCTGTAATAACTTATCAATTAGCCATGGCTTCACAGGCCCCACGATAGTTAAAGGTTAAAAACATAAGATAAAATATTTCGTAATCTCAGGGCTAGTCAAAATTTCAAATTCGTTATTATTATTCATAGTAGAAAACCATTAAAATCTAGCCTAAAACGATCAAAAACTGTTAACAACTATTCCTAATAATTATAGAATTAAAAAACATAACGACGTATTAATCTAATAATTTAAACATTAGTATAAAAGAATATAAAATATTTTTCTATTCATTATATAATAAATATAATTTTTGAAACTCATTTCTTTTATGGCACTATATTTATTCAGCTTTAATATTATTCCTTCGCTCTTTAAACATTTTTTTTTATTTTCCTCTTGTGTCATTCAATTTTATTCTATCACCAGAAAGGACTACTTTCTTTATTTACTATAGATACTATAAAAATAGCTTGTCAAACAATCTATAAATAATATTTTTAGTAAAGTAGTCGTTTTTTGTGAATATCGCTTTTAAATTGACAATATGGTGTGTGGTACTACTGCCGGTGAGAGGGCTTTAGAGGTGAAGGTTCGGGGGCGGGCGGCGGCCGCGTGCGCTTCCACGAACAACCAGTCGACACTACGTTAATGTCCAGAAATTATTCGGTTGCAGCATACAACATGGTAGCCGCGCGACTCACAGACCTTCGCGCCGCTGACAGCACTCAAGTGCCTTTTAAAAAGTAAGCGCTCTTAATTTTCTAGGCTTTTGTTTTTTTATGTGTTGGCCGTTGTGGGGTCGTGGCGTGTGACTTTAAACGCGTTGGTTGTGGGTTCGATTCCCACTCGGGAGCATGAGCGGGAGCGGAAAGTGGGGAACGGAGTGTCTTAACACAAGGCTTCCTCTGCCTTCCTTTTGTATCTGATACTGCGTAAACCTAAAAAAAATACAGTTGATGTTGAGGCTGCTTTGGGTGCGCTTCTAGTTGAGAATAACAAATCTTCTTGTTAGCGGCGTATCCGTCAGAGCTGAGAATAGCTCTAATAGGCGAACTCTAGGACTCTGTGAGAGTGTCAGTGTTAAAGGAAATGAAAAATTATGAGTATGTGCTAATCCAGTATGGTGACAGAAGAATGAATGAGTTTCCAAAAACTTGTGTGCTTTTGTCGACTTGTAAAAGGCGTTTGACAGGGTTCAGTAAAAGAAATTATGGGAGACCCTGCTCCGGTATAACGTGAGCGGACCCTTTTTGCTAGTTAAAAAAATATACAGCACCACTTTAAATGAAACGACAGATTTAACTACTCTATAAGCCTAATACAATTATTTATTTTTACTTAAAAATGAATAAGTGATTTTTTTCAAACAAAATAAATAATAAAATTATTATTGTAATATAAAACGCCATTTGTCAAGAACGATGCATGTGTACATAAACCTATCAAAGGGAAACCGCCTCATTCCGAAATCGAGTCGTAGGTATTGGCGGCAAACTTTAAAGTTGTTTAACGTTTAGTAGTATTTTTATAGTAGTATGTGTTTACGTTATTGGTATCTATGCGTTGAGTTATCTTGATTATTTTCTTTAGGTATGGATTTAAAATATTTTACCCTATATGCTGTTCCCGTAAAAGGAGCACTGACACTTACATCCTGTATAAAATAAATGTTTTTATTACAATTTTCACTTAACATTAAGAAAGCGATTGCAGCAGTTTCTTGACAACTAGTACGTAATGACATACATATAAGTATTGGAATGAAAAAGGTTTATTCCTCCGTGCAGGGAATCTACAATTTACACTCACACGCAGTAGCACTGCGCCACTGGTGGTGGCCTCAATTATTAACTAATAAAAACTTATTTCATTAATTATTGTTTAATTTTTCACGCTGCTTATAATAGGAAATCAGGTAAGGACAAGGTGTATTTATTTATTATCCTAACGAGTATATTTAAGTAAGGACAAATAGTTAAGGTAGTTTATTTTTCTTTCAGATTTAGAGAAAGCGGAATATCGAGTATAGTCCAATGTTTGCGATTCACGGCCAACTGGATCTGGCCGGCGTCGCGGTGCGGCGACGAGCCGCGGCGCTGGGGCGGCGTGCGGCGCGTGTCCGCCTCCCCCGCGCCCTCCCTCTCCCCCTCGCCCTGCCCCTCCGCCTCCCCCGCGTCCTCCACCGACGACGGCGGGTTCCTCCCGCGCCTGCGCACGCCGCTCAGCCCGCCCGCCGCGCCGCCGCTGTTCCGCGCCTCCTCGCCCGCGCTGGCGCTGCGCTGGCCGCCCTGGCCGACCTGGCCCTCCTGGCCCGTGTGGGCGCCCGCCTGGACGCCCTGGTCCCCGCTGCACATCTCCGACCTCAGCTCCGTGCCCTTCCCGAGCTCCGCGGACGGCTCTTTTCCCACGCCGCCGTCGTTCCGCTCGCGCCCGCTCGTGGCCTCGCTCGAGGGGCCACACACGCGCCTCTGCGCGCTCAGCCGGCCGCGGCCCCGCCCGCCGCCTCGCCACGCGCGCCCGCGCCCGCCCGCCGACACCCCGCACGAGGCCTCGCCCGAGAGCAGATCCTCCTCCAGCGGGTTCGGGAGCAAGAACGCGTCCTCCTCTCAACACAACCGCAGCAGCCGCACCGGCAGCCTGGCGGAGTGGCGGCCGCCGCCCTACCGCCCGCCGCCGCCGCCGCCGCGCCCCGGCTCGGGCTCCGTGGACGTGCACTACGAGTGGGACCGCGCGTCCACGCCGGCGGGCGGAGTGGGGGGCGCGGGGGGAGCGGGCGGCGTGGAGGCGCGCGTGCGGGCCATGAAGGAGGAGTTCCTGGAGTTCCGCAAGCGGCAGGCGCAGCGGCGGCGCTCGCCCGCGCCCGCCGCGCCCCTCGCCGCGCCCCTCGCCCCCGCCGAGACCGTGTGCTGAGCGCGCCGCGGCGTTACGCGACACGACTCGTTACTTATGTTTATATCATTTTTTATGTTAAAGTACACTTCCCTACATTCATTTTATAAGTCAATTTAACAAAAGACTAATGACGCGTAGGTTGTATGTACGATTGTAATTGTTATGTATTTATTTGTTTAAGTAGCGGTAACGATCTAATTTATATGATTTAGGGCGGAGCCACCGTCGCTCCCTCGTTTCCGAAGAACTCCTTTTAGTTTACTTTTATCATAGTGTTAATATCCCACCTCGGTCGCCAGTCTCGCTGGCGCTGTCGAGACGCCGCGCGCCGTTCGACCGGAGTAGTAACTCAATGTACATACGTGTATATGTGGATGCAGTGGCGTGTTGCCGTCGCACTGGCTGCTTACCAATAACAAAATAATGTCAATTAACGGTTCGATGTAATTGTAACGTTTTCAGTTTTAGTCGGAACTGTTTCATTGTGATATTTGCAATTTTAAGCGATCATATCGAGAACTCGCGAGTCGTCACCGAAAGCTTCGTTTCTTAACCGAGAGCGTATGCGACGCGACATACAAGCGCGCCGACACGGCCAGGGCTGTAGGGGCAGGCAGGCAGTGCGAGCTGACGTTCACCTAAACGCTTTAGGTATGAGTGGGGAAGCATCCACAAAACCGCTCATACCAATATTATATTGTAGTTATTATTAACTAATTACGTACAATTAAAAGTTAGTGAGACCCCGCGCATTCGACGCCGACGGGCCGCGTCGAGTGCGCGCGCTCGTATTATATACACACAAATAATCTTAGTTAGACTTAGGATTATATTACATAGATCGAGCAAGGACCGTTATGACTGTTTTATGTTTTGAAAGGATATTTTTTTTTCAAGTACAAATTTATATTTTTATTCGTTGTGTACCTCCTTTGTTTATTTTTACTGTACATATGTAAAAACATATTAGATATTATATTATACACTTATTTATTTAGGTATTACGTGAACGAGGTTCTAATGAACTAAGCCAGTAAATGTGAGGCACTAGTATAATTTTATTTAGAGTTTATTATAAAAATGACTTCTTACACTAAATATACTGAACGTAACCAAGTGGCACAAACGCTATAAAAAGGTGCTCAAACAAATTATGCATATTCTGACCAATCCAATATCGATATTCAATAAGTTCGCTGATAATATCCTGGATTTCCTTAAAGCGGTATCTTTTTGTATACATCATTGAATTTAGAACAAGACGCGAAGGCATATTTTACTCAACATCTAAGTAGCACGACCACTCGGTTTCTTAAGCGATCCCACCTGTGAACCTAAAATATTATTTATTGTTCAGTCACGTACGAAGACTGTCGTTAGTTTTATTAGAATTATTTACAAACTAAACTAAACGTTTGATATTCCTTGCATGTATGAGTTTTACACAATTTTGTATATCTTTTTTTTTTGGGGATAATGTTTCGAAATTTCAATATCGTTAAGAACCTCCTAAAATATAAGTATAAAATGTACGCTTTAAAGAAATTGAAGTTAAATTACTCATACAAATAGATAGGTAGTATATTAAGGTGTAGTGTACTCGTATGTTCGTGTGGAGTGTGAGTGCGCGAGACATCACTCAGGTCACTGCCGGTCGATAGATTAAGCTGCGATATAACGTCACTTCTGTAGTTAAACTAAATCGTTTCGATTGTTTTCGACGTGCATGTTTTCTAGGTAAACCTGCCTAGCGTTACATTTAGCTCGTTAGTATCAACTACTTGTGCAATAAATTATCCCACTGACCAACTGAACGAGGCCCCCCGAGGCCGACTCAGGGGGCCTCAGATTTAAATTGACATCATTTCAATCAATCGAAGTTGGTGTGTATGCCTTTATTATTAATAGTTTTATGTAATAACTTTTTAATTTTATTCAATTTATTGTTATTTTATATGTTTAATGTTGCAGTTGATATTGTTTTCTATTTGTGACAATAAGTTGTTTTCTATTGCAAGTGGTCTATGGGTTATATTTAATTTCTATGCAATACGTAATTCCCCGCGCTCTTAAAAAGCGATTTCACACTGAAAGTATTTTGTAGTAACGTGAATATGAAACAAAAGTAAGAATCGATATAGCTCAAACCATGTGATATCTAGTCTCCATTATGAATTAACCTTCCCGATCGTAATATATTAAAATATTGTAGTAATCAAGTATCGAAATCAATTTATTACACGGTTGAATAATTCTTTAGAACTTGATTTTAGAAGAAATTTTGAAATTTAATTTACAATTACATTATAATACTTTATTTGACTGCAAAATTTTAAAAATTATAAATAAAGCACTAAGTCAGTTGACATTTTCTATAGACTAAAATGAAAAAGATAGCAATATACTAGATTAATATAATAACTTTTATCGTATATATCAGTTTATATAAAAATATATGAGAGTAATTAACTCGTATGTGCACATTGGCAAAATATAATGTGGTGGAACAGGGGCACCCATGTTAAAAACTTAAGGCATCTTGCACAATATCTCAGCACAGTAAGTGACATTTTCTTTTCAAAATTCAAAATATAGAAACCTCTAGCACTTTTAAAAGTTACTCCAGCGCGACCAATGCCTATGTAAATAAGTATAGTTCGCCTCGGTGTGACGAGCCATTTGCACATGCCACAATTTTTTAACTTGATATCCTTTATTTTGTTTTAGAATATTTTTAGTTATAAGTGTTGAGATCAGTGTTTACTGTGTAAGCACGCAAAGGATTCAATTCAAAAAATAAAAATACAATAACGTTGCTATGATTTCATTTGTGTCTTATTTATAAACCTTATTTACCATTTCTTGGCGCGGTGTTGAGTTCCGCCATTCAGCTCCCATTCCTCCCGAATTGAGCGGAATGTGGGGAAAAAAAGTATCTTAATGGGCGCAGAATGTCTGAACACTAGTTTCCCGTATTCCCTCTGCCTATTGTGCTATGTGAGACACAGCGTAAAGCTACTTACATGATATGGCACAAGCGTATGACTGTAAGCGCGACGGTCGAGGATTCCATTCCCACTCGGGGGGGGAATTTATTATTTTATTTAAGTGACTCAACACTAGGTTCCCTCTGAGAAATACTCTGTACAGTAGGCACTGGGCTAATGAAATTTAAGTGCATTTAAGTTTCAAATGAGGCCAGTCGTGGCGCAGGGGCACAAGCGTGTGATTGTAAACGGGACAGGCTGTTTGTCGATTTCCACTCGAGCCACTGAAATAGTTAATATTTTCATTTCTTCGCTCTAATGTCTAGCTAAAGCGCGGCGTTGAGTATCGCCATTAAACACGCAATGTCTCCAGAAGTCAGCGGAACGTGAGGAGCGGAGTGTTTTGACACTAGGCGCCTGCTTACCCTGCTAAATACGGAATACAACGTAAAGAAAGCTAAAAGAAAAAAAACTAGTTTTATACACTACAGGCAATAGAGACCTCAATGACGGTAGTTTGTTTATGTTTAAAATCATCAAGTTACTTGTTTTATTTCAGAAATGGAAGACATGACAAAGTTAGCTAAGGTTAATTTTTAATTTGTGAAAAATATTGCTTCTTAATTTTACCGTAAAATATTTCTTATCTGCCAATGCTCCACCAGCAAAAACATAAAGCATTTTACTCTAGCGGAAGTCATTATATGATAGGAGTACTTAAAAATGCCACCATATTCAAATTCGTACAATGCTTACGTTAAATTTTATTCTAACAGTCAACATTGAGAAATGCTGTCCCATCAGAAATTAACTATAACTTTTTTGTGTATTTTAGGTAAGTTTAGTATATAACTGTAATTGTGGTGAGGCTTAAAGAAAAAAATATTAATTCGTTTGAAAATATTTCAGAATTCACTGTGTTCAGATGTGTCTCCATCGACTATGGCCCTGGATACGGTACTGAATGGCTTTACTTCATAGATGATTATGGCATAAATCATATCATGAACTTTTCCTCCATTCCTCAAAACACTCACGATATGTATTTCGGTGATGCATATTTTTATTTGTATACCAGGTAAAGTACCCATAGCGCTATAATTATTTAAGAGGAAGCTTACTAGTATTTAAAGGGTACGTATACAAGAATCTAAATTACTATGGTGCAGTTGAAAAGCTTGTAGCGCAGGTGTATAATTTTGAATACGATTAATATTCGAGAGAATGTTCATATTTAGCTTAGCGTGACTAATTTCGAATCGTTGTATCTCGATATTAGGTTCTGTCTGTCTTCTCTGTCATATATGAAAAAATGAGAAAGCTGATCTAAAGTCAAGGTTTACTAAAAGGAATGTAATAGTGAGTCTTTTGTAACGGCTTAATACGGTTTTTATCTTCTAAGATACATATGTCACTTTCAATACAAGGGTGCGATATTAAATACGATAATTACTATATCTGAGCTTCTCTTCTAGACAGAACGTTCACGAGCCTGAAGAGATTGTGATTCCTAAAAATAATGATACTTTTCATAGCGTTAATTTCAATAACTTGAACAATATCAGAGTCATAACACACGGATGGCTTTCTACTGAGAACATGACTTGGCTGCAGAATATAAAGAACTCTTTTTTGAGGGAATTCGATTTAAACGTAATAACCGTAGACTGGAGTGAATTATCTAAAAATATAGTTTACCCATATGCGGCATTTAGCACTCGCTACGTTGGAAAAAAAGTGGCGCATTTACTTAGAACTATTAATATCACTTACAAACGCACAAACCATGTTCATTTGATAGGGCACAGCTTGGGAGCACAGGTTATGGGCTATGCTGGCATGTTTCTAGATGGAAAAGTTGATCGCGTTACAGGTACTATATGTCAAAACGTAAGTACATATCTACGTCACAATGAAGGTACAGTACGGTCAACCAGTCGTGGCCGCCCTGAAGTTAGCTGCAGACGGCTGTGCAGATAAGATTTTTGGTCTTTTCTTACTTTTGAATGTTTTCTTTCCGATTGAACCATACCTATTAGTTTAGAAAACGTAACTTCAGGGCGGCCACGACTTGTTGATCGTACTGTAACTATATTGTACTTCAACAACTACTGTGTGTATAGGCTTAGATCCCGCACGGCCACTATTTGAAGTACCAAAAATGCCACCAGATTTTAATCTCGATGCAGGCGATGCGGACTTTGTAGATATACTTCACACTTGCGGAGGGGTTTATGGATATAGAGAGAGCCATGGTGATGCTGATTTCTATCCAAACAATGGACGGCCCATGCAGCCAGGATGTGACGGCGCTCGACAAGTTGCCGGTAAGTGTAGAAATCCAATTAACCTTATACCTATTGAACGTAAGAATTATAAAAATTATAGAACCAGGTATAGATTACTATAGGAATATTTTTTACGAAACATAAAAACTAGATGACAATTTCAATATCTTTAAACTTAAGTTCCGACGTGACTTAAACTGGAACTTTTTGAGATAAACACTTAAGAAATTATGGACATTTCAGCTAGTGGATTATAATCCGTGATAGAATTAATCAGTTTGTTAACATTCACTCAGGGATTGCTGAATACTAAAGTGAGAAATCATCTCACTTTAGTTTAAAATATATATTTTTAATAAACTGAGGATTGGCCTGGTCTCCTGGTATATGTGAACAAATTTATTTTTACCAAGAGTTTTACATCCTTTTTTTCTAGATTCGTGCAGTCACGGAAGGGCAAATGAAATTTTTGAAGAATCAATTGCATACGATGCTAGTATTGGTTTCCTAGCTTATCCTTGCGAGAGTTGGGAAAAATTTGAAGAAGGCGAGTGTACTGAAAGTCCAACTTCCATGGGATACCCTGCCAACGTAGAAAGTAGAGGAAATTATTTCTTACATACACGGAATGAATCAAAGTATGCTTAACATTTTAGTAGATACATTTCAGACAACATTAAATTTAAGAAATATATGCATTAATAAAGACTTTTCTTTCATTATTTACCGTTTTATTCTATACCCTTCTAACAAGACTAAGATTACGGACGATTTTTTCAGCTTCGCGCTGTTTCCGCACACAGCAGGATAGGCTTCTGCCTACCCTGCTGTGTGCGGAACCTAATGTTAAGATACTCCGTTTCCACTTGCCAGACTTTTACCTTAGTGCCAGAACGAAGAAATGGAAATATTAATAATTCATTCCACCGAGTGGGGATCGAACCCACAACCGTCGCGTTACAGTCACACCCTTGTGGCGCTGCTTCACTATGGCCTCAAGATATTTGTCTTGACTTAAAATTAATAATCAGACATCCCCTTGAAATTATTATAAATAATATGTATCTACTTATCTGATTTAATTAGTTCTAATCACATCATATTCTCAAATTTAAGTCATTACTAAATAAAAATAAGCTTTACATAAAATAAACTAAAATAATAAATACATGTAAGCACGTAAAGAAAATGTGTAACTTTTTAAAGTTATTGGGTATCAGGGTAAGTGTTCTCTCAAAATAGGTTTTAAGTGAAAAGAAAATAAATTACATCATTGTATAATTTTAGTAGAACTTTAAAAAAAATACGTTTTGCAGTCTAATTTATTATTTTAGTGCAGCAGTAATTATTTTATCACAAAAAAAAACAATAAGATAAGAATTTGTTAACATAATTTCAATGTCCATACACTATAGCTGTCAACTGTATTGAAGTGTCATCCAAATTAAACATTTATGAACGTATATGATACCAGACTTCATTAGAATCAGATATCGCAGATATATCAGTTAGTCATTTTACATTTTTTTTACAAATATACAATATTAGGGAAATTTTAAATTCGCTAATGTATATGCATCATGTATACTAATAATAAATTTCAAATAAATATGATGGAATACAATGATTGTTATGAAATTATTTGAATACCAAAATATAAATCAAAGATTAAAGAACAAATTTAAAATTTCACAAGATAAATTATTAAATTTAAAGTAAGATTCTAAAGTATAAAATTTAAATAACAATGTAATACCTAAATTAAAAATTACTTTAAATAATACGTGACCTCGACACTAATATAAGATACGGATTGGTTAATTTTCATATTGCAAAATTGAAAGCTATTCTTAGTTTTTTGTCCTAACAAAATTGTTTGAGAAATTGTTGAAAATAAAACAAAATTATTTATTTTTAATTATTTATTAAATTAAAAAAATAACATCGCAAATAGTAAATATCAATGCTTGTCACATTGACAACAATGTAAGAAACAATGCACAGTAGACTACTCTATACAATACGATATGTAAGAAAAAATAATGTAAGCTCTAACAAATATATTTAAAAACTATGACATTTTAACAATCGTAGGAACTTTAAAATTATAACAATACTTATTTCATTTACGGACGTATATAACTAAACTATCACAAATTTTTGCAATCTGCCAATCTGAAAAGAAACAAAGCTGTTAATAATTAAAAGAAAAACACATTTGTTACATTTAATTACATAATTATTTACTCAGATTATGTAAGTTTCTGCATTATTGCATCAGTCGGGAAAAGAAGACAAAAATATAAAAAAATCATCATGTTTTACTTTAATACACGAAGTTTGTTCTTTTAAAAATTTAAGTTAAACAGAAATAAGTTATACCAACCTTTATAAATACTGCAACAACTCCGAAGCATTCTGTATTGTGTTGTGTTCTTAGTTTTATTATGATTTTGCCAAAATTCGATGGAAAAGAGAATATAAATTGAATTATGATTATTTTTTTGTTTTAATAAAATTCTTTAAATTTATTTTTATAGTATGGAATCACAATTAAATAATTATATCGACAACACAACCTTACTATTATCAACATATATGATTGTCATGTGAGGCAAGTCTACTGTAAACGTGTTACAGTTGAGAAAATAAACATAATAAAATATTAATATATGAAAATTAAACTACAGCAATTTCTTACATAAAAAATTACTGAATAAGAAATGTATACGGTCTATTCAGGCAAGTATTACGGTTGTCTATAAAATCAGAAACATACGAGTAATTGTCACTTTTATAAAATAAATATTTTTATGACATTTTTGTATAATATAAAATTATACAAATACTTAAATAAATGCAAAATTTTTATATAAGATCAATTATTTTGTTTGGAAATTTGTAAAGATTAAAAGCAATAGCCACTCCTGTGGAACGTCGCGCGTCGTCCGCCGCAGGCTCTGCGAACAAGATTATTTTGTTTAGGTATATTCTTATACAATAGCCAGTAATGTTGAACTACTATTATTGAGACGTAAAACTTCATCATTTTAGCATTTGCATCGTTTGATTCTTACATCAAAAACGTTAATAATAAGTGCACTAGAAATTTTAAATTATATCAGTAGTCTGTCGCTGGAAACCGGAAAAAAAGAAAGACAACGAATACCAAAAAGCTCGTTACGAACACTTCAATTAAACTTTAAAATATTATTAGAATAGGTAGAGGTAATAAAATCGATGAACCATATAATTTTAAGGCTACACATTTATGCAGATTATTTGTCAAAAATGATGAAGTCCTCGTCAATTCAGATTATATTTTATGCAGCATTATGCATCAGTCGGGAAAAGAAGACAACATAACTTGAATCATCATAATTTTTTATGTTTTGAAAATATTTTAAATTTATAAAAAGAAAAGATATCCTACCTCGCATAACAAGACCATCTTGTTACAATGTTCGCGATGTAGGATGTTTAGACTACCTGAGGATTAACAACACGTTAAATGTTAATAATAATTTAGAGAGGACGAACGTTAAACGTTATAATAAATATATATTTTAAGGTAAAATATCCTTTCTCGTTTTATCGCAAAATATAATTGTTTTATAATGTTAATCTCGTATAAATTTACTATTAATTTTAGTACATTATGAAGAGATTTGGAGATCTTACCTTTATATAAATACGAGACATCCACATCTAGCTAAATACTGACACCTGTAAAATACAAACCTATATTAGAAATGTAAAACGAACAATGTATTTAATTTCAAAGAGAATTTTTGAACGGTGACAAAGATCTTGATAAAAATAAGTGAAATCTATCTTTAAGTAAGTGATTGCAAAAAATATTTTATAAAAATACGAAATGAAAAATTGTTCAGGTAGACCTCATCGCCAAGTAATAAATATCAAATGTAAATTAATAGCAAGGATGTTTAAGAGAATTTATTTATATTTCACAAAATACTTCGTCCATATTTTTTAGGAGGAAGTGAGTTTATTAATTATTTATTTGGCTTAACTGTATGGATCCCAGAAACGCTGTTTGTTACCCATGGCGGTTTCAGATATGGAAAATAATAAAAGTAGGTATCTGCATGTAGGTAGTTATTTGTGATTTTTCGAAATTTTTTATATACACCAAACTGTTGAGAAAATTGTCTAAGTAGGGAAAAAATTAAGTAAAATAATTCCTTTACCTGGTATATTATGAAAAATTGCTTAAGTTTTTATTAGCTGATTAAAAAACTATTTTAGTTTTATCACACAACGCCGCCTATCGGCGAGACTAGTTATAATATCCATCTTACTATGCAGAACGAATTTTTTATTATTTTTCTTTGGTCAATGTTAAAATATTCATATAATGTAAAATATATTTACATGTACAATGAACATTAACTTCGATAGTAATGTTAGCTAAAATTAAAGACTCCATGATTTGGATAAATACAACTTGTAAACATTTCCCTGTTTTACTAACTTACATACAGTAAAAAATAAAATTCTTCAGTATTCATATTGCACCAACTGAAAAGCCAAAGCTCTTATTATACTTAGGAGATTGAACTTGGCAAGTAAACAAAGTGACGGCACTAGAATAGGATTAGATAATAATCAATCAGTCGTGGGCGAACATATAATAAGCATTAAACACAAGATACCTAAAGATACCTTCGAGATTAAAAAAAACTGTATGTACTTATAAATGTATTCACCACTTATAGTTGTGTTGTTCATCCAATTATATTTTTACTGTTGTATCGAATTAAGCTATTTAAAGAAAGATAAATGTTAGAAACTATTTTAAAATAACAATATGTAGACTTTGTTTAGTATAACATACAACCATGCTAAAATTGCTAAGTATATTTTACTTTAAGTAAATGAATTAGTAGGATATATTTTAATTTATATCCCAAACAGCAAGTGAAAACAAAGAAGTTTATTTTGAAGATATAAAGTTTGCAGTAAAATTTAAGAAACAATTGGAAAAAATGTCAATTTAAGGTTATACAAGAATATTTTTCATAATATGCTTGACACATGAGGAAGTGGCGAGTTTTAGACACGCCTATATTATTTCTCGTATCCGATCCTCTTGCGTCTATTGATGGATGAAGACGTTTCAATTTAAAAATATTATTGCATTTATGCTAAATATTAGATTACTCTATTAAAACTAAATATAATTATGTACACACACGATTTTATCTAAACGTACTTTAAGGACAGTGTACATAAAATTCTATTTTTTCCCTTTGTAATGTCTGAACGAAGCCATTTAAAGACAAGATACTGTCAAAAAACCTAAGGGGTCATATTAGATTAACTTACCACATTTTGTCATTATGGGCTCATTTCTTCTTTGAAGAGACGGACGGAAAGTCGATTCTCAACAATCTATCTCAATCCGATGAGGTCCTTATAAATTTCTTCTTCAAGATCCTCGGCAACGTGATATACTTATGAAATGCTATGCATACTACAGTACGACTGCCATAAAGGCAGTGCAGGCAGCAATGAGCAAAAATATATGGAACCAGGGACCACCCTCCAACAGTAACATAAGATGTATGTCATTCGATAGGTTATTTCCGTAGGAACAACTTTTGCGATGACAATTTCGTTGTCACACTTGTCCGTTCAGAGATATAATAGTTATAAGTTTCGCGTTATCTTGTTGTTAAGGATCTAAATAAGTATTTCATCAAAGTAAAAAAAAACATTAGATTAGCTGATGGTGACAATTAATTATTAATATTATTGCATTCATAAGCAGTTTAATATAATCTATTCCAAGATCTCTATATATATCATCTACTGTAATTTCATTTAAAAATATTGCTGGTATTTAACTGTTGGCCCATACCGTGCCATACGCAGGCGCGCTTGGGCAGGCACCAGGACGAGATAGTGTGCGAAATAAAAGTAGTAAGTACAATAAAAAATATGTTAACTATAATGATCTCAAACTTTGTGCCATATATCTAAATGGACAACTGTGAGAACAAAGCTGTCATAACAAAAATGGTTCTTATTAATACGACCTATCCAATGACATATGTTTTATTGGTATTAGATGGTGGTGGTTCCAATGTGCCCATTGCCCTTTATATTTTACTAAATATATGGACTAAAACTGATCAATTATCAAAACTACACTATATTTTTAGTCTAATCAGACGAAAGAAAGATTAAGGGCCAGTTTCATCGCTGGCGGATGGATTTAGTCCCGGATAGCCGTATCTGCGAGACATATTATAATTTTTAGTGTCACGGATCTTGAATATATACACATTTGATATATGCATTAAATTTTTACAAGCTTATTTGTAATTTAAAAATGTCACAAATCGTATTAATTGCTACGTACTATTATCGTTCATTAATGAAAAAAATACTCTGATATAGATATATAGATAGCTTTAATAATTAGATAACTATTTGAAACCTTATTCGTAACCGGTGAAACAGGCCCTTAATGACATAAAAAGCTTTATTCAAGCTAATTGAAAAGCAGAGGAGAATGGGTCAATTCAAAATCAATAATGTAAACACGACAATAATAATATATCTTTGTAGAAACTATAATTGCGAAAAAATGATTATATTCCTTGATAAAATCATTGATTCTGACGAAGCTCTCCGGAAAACGACAGTGCCCTCCAGTCAACGCCTTGTTGACTCGGGAGAGGGCACTCTATAGTTAATAAAAAAACATCTAAATTTGGTCAACAATATAGACAAATACGTCAAATATTGTAGTACGTCAACAATCGTGATGATCACCTATTGTTTAAATATTATTATTAATATGCTCAGGATCATTTATACCAGTACTTTTAGATAAATGATACAGAATTGGAGAGAGCAGAGAGGAAAGGTATTCAATTCAAATAATAGATTTATATTGATAATAAAACAGCAACAGCACCTGAAAAGCATTCAAAATATTTGTTATAACATATAGAGATAGATACACAAATTTAAGACAGTGCATTTGTAAGGTGTTTGGTGCACACAACAACGATTTATGCTAAGTTGTTCTATTATAATATATATTGTTCTTTCGAAATACAGTCTATTTTTTATCCCACGGAACCCCAACAGTAATAAATTCTTGTCAAAGACCACTGGAACACAGTTGTATACAAAATTGTTAATGTATTGTCAGTGTTTAAATGATACGGAACAGGAATGACTAATTAATAAAAAAAAATGTTTTAATTCAATAAAAAAAAAATGTTATATCGGTAGTTCTACAGACATAATTTTTTTATACGTTCTGGTTGCTGAATTCTGTGTAATATAGATTATAATGTCTTTCAGTGTATCCTAAGCAGAACTGTAAATTTTTTTTATAATTTTCTATCTATTCTTATTCTATTTGTCTATGATGGTTCCGTTTCTTTTTTACATTTTTTACTTTTATGGATCCTGAACTATCTGAAGAGTTCTCTATCTAATGGTCAAAGGAAAAATAACTTCAATCAATTTGCAAAATACCCTTTTCCTACCATGGTACTTCTCAGGCTTTTAAATTATACGTGAAATCGCTTCCAACTCATGTCATCATTCTGATCCCATGTTATTTTTAGTTTGATTAAAATTCAGACTTCTACTTTCAGACTGTTTCAAACCACCAATTTAAAGACCTCTTTCATCAGTATTCGACAAGATCCTAAGACCAGGTTCTTGAGAATTTTCCTATATTATTTGAAACACAAACTATTGAATGAAAATAAAAAAATATTATCATTCAATGCAAAAATAAATAAAATTTATGTATTTAATAATTTTAAAATATATCTTACCAGGACTCTGCTTAACGTGGCTATCATTCGGCAAACAATTTGGTTAATATTTGCAAATTCAATATTGAACAGGATAAAAGGAACTTATGTAAAATCGTGGAGATAAAATGTAGGCAAGATTTTTAAAAATATTTGTGAAGAAATAAGATAATAGCTATTCCACCATTCACAAGAGAAACTAATAAAGTTAAAAGAATAATTTATATTTCATTTATGAAATCCTAAAACCTAGATGTAGAAGTGAGTAAATCAGGATGCAATTTGTATTACATTTTGGTCGAGGAACCACAGAAAAGGAACGGAGAGTTTTCGAACCGTCATTTAAGTTCAGAAAATAAATTAATATATCTTATTATTTTTAGTGATCAACCAGAAACAGTTAAATGTAACAGTAAATATTACAAATTATTAAGTTTAATACATTCTGTTCATTATATTTTGGCTGAGCCACCAAAAGTTCCTTAGTTTGTAGAACTACTGGTATGCCAAAATGGTGAAAAAGTTATTCGTGATGGAAATATGATGCTACCAAATACATTATGTACCATAATAGTGTGGATTTAGATTTAAAAAAAGTACTATTATTTTTTATGATGAGTCAGTCGTATTTACCAAGACAAATGGCTTCACCATAATTCGTCCATGTTAAATGTGAAGATTGAAATATCGCTGAAATACAAAATATAGTTACATACCTATTCTTCCAATCGATTTAGCAACCTAATGAAAAATTGATATAATAATTAATAAATATATTATAATATTTGTTTAAAGTGGCGTGAATAAAAAAAATATCATTTTTTCCACGTCTCCGCATTTTGCGGGATGAGGAGGAAAGTTGTTCTTGACTTTCCGCCTATTTAGAGGTACTCTACAAGGTATCAAAAAAGATGTCGGCGGAGATATCCAAGCGCGATGACGATACATGCTGATATTTTATCCGTATTTATGTAAAAAGACAGTAAGCCTCATTGTATGTATTTCAATTTCAAATACGGCACCTACTTAACTAGTCGATAATAAATCAATCTACTTAACTAAAAATAATGCTTTTCAAAACAAATAGTTTAGATTATCATCAATTATCAAAACATTATAACAAATATTAGTCGTATTCAAGCGTGTTTGTGTATTTTTTAAGTTAATTATCTTTTTGTAGGTTTCCCTGTGATATTGATGCGGACCATATCCTCCCGAGCCTCACCCCGAATAGAAATAACATTTTTTACCTCATATCTTCCTTCATCTTTAGGACAGATAAGCAGAGTACCTTCCAATTTATTGGGTTTAGTAGTTCCGAAGTTTGGATATTATTGTAAGTAAAGAAGAAATAAATACCCGTCTTGTCACTTAAATAGTAATCTAACAATAAAATTAAATATAATTAAAAAATTACAGTCAATTATACTTTATACCTATAACGAATTTCAGTTGACCAAGTATCCATACACAAACATGGAACATTTAAAACTGAAATCTGTGAAGTCTAACAATTTTAAACTGCTGCCTTTTTGCTGTTTTATTGTAAAAATATGTATAACTGACAAAATTCGAAATTATGAAATATATCTATATAATAGCAGGGTGGCGCAAATGGAAACTAGTGGTAAGACACTCCGTTCTCATTAGACATTATGGTTTCCCACTATCCGCCGAATTCTGAAGGTATTGCGCGTTGAGCGGCGGAAGTCAACGCTGCGCTTTGTCTTGTTACCAGAGTGAGGAAATGAAAATATTTCAATTGCTCAAGTAGGAATCGAACCCACAACCTATCGCGTCTACAGTCGCACGTTTGTGCCCTTGCGCCATTTCTTTCCTTCTTTTTTGAATATAAATTTATAGCTACAATTTAAGCATGCTATATCAACAAAATTACAAGAACCAATTACAGTAAAATCTCACTTATCCGGCACTATTCGGCAAAGCAGACGAAGGATTTTTTAAATTTTAGGATATATGGACTATATAGTAAGCTACATAAGTACAAACAATATATTTTTTTACTAAAAAGAAAATAATTTATTTACATTTATTTTTTAACATGTACCCGAATATGTCTTATGATTAACAAATTATTAAGTTTTGAAACATTAATTTGTGGAGGTTTATACCGTTCAACTTGTTGGTTGTTGTTTGAAAATCTTTTTCACGTGTTTCGAAGAATTATATTTGAACGGGGTACCAGATTATTGAATGATTCAATAGTATCCGATTACTTACATTGTACTGTACTTCCCATCCCATCCTGCGTTAATATTTAATTAAATGTAAACAACGTCACATTCTACCCACCAGCGACAAAACATATTATAGAAAGAAAAAAGAAGATACAAAAGACTTGAAGGCTCGAAATTTTAAAGGTCTTTTTTTGCACAGTAGGAAACGATGGTAATTTTTCACTTCATATATTATACTATAATGGTGTTTCAAATATTCACCCAAATTTGGACAAATATTTTAAATAGAATTATAGCAATCTTATTTATATTTTATGCAGGTCCATCTAACCGGGCTTTTAACATTAAGCAAATGCAAGTTTACTAACCACGAGCTTACAGTTTCTTAATTTGTTTGAAACCAAAATTTTTTTTTGTGATACAAACACACTTGTCTTGCCTTGTACTTGCTTCCTTATCGTTAAAATTATCTTACCTGTACGTTTGTCTATTCAATGCTCAATATTTTTATTGATTTTTCTATTCTTTACTAAGTAAAGAAAAGGAAAATCAATGAAAATAAAAATAAATCTATTTTCTTATATGTATATCAGCAAAGAATGAAATAAGAAGTTTTATCAAAAAATTAATAATAGCGATAATGATCACGTTTTAATTTTTACTATTCAATATCAATAGCCTGAGAGGAAGATATTATAGAATTAAATTTTATTATTATATGTACAATTGACATCTTTCATTAAATTATTTTAGTTTGTTAAATAAGTTTGAACAGCTTATTCTCTGTTTAATGTTACTTAATATAAAATTATAATATTATATATACAAATAATATAGATGTCGATGTTTATCAACAAAATTGTTAATTATAAGCACACTTTAGTTAAGAGTTAACTTAGACTAATGATTACATCATTAGTTACTGTGGCTGCTAACGACGTTCATGTCCCATGGATCGCGACCCATATAAAAAATCTATAATACAGTATACGTTATTATTATCCATAATTTATTATTAAAAAGCAATTCTTTGGAATTCATATTTAAATATATATAATATATAAATGAACATAATTATTTTTGATAATTATAATAGAAAATAGTTTCATAAGACATGAACTTTCCAAGCACATTTTCAGATAGCATTAAAGCTTTTTGTCATCATGGTTGAGTGACTAAACAATATACTTACTTATACTATTTTATAGAAATATAGTTAGTGCTAAGAACAAACCAATAAAAATTATGTTAATATAAAAAAAATATCCAACAGATATAAATGTTATCATGCTAACATAATATAATAATATTATATGCTAATTCAGCGGAAAGTGGGAAACGGAGTGTCTTAACACGGAGTTCCCTCTGCCCTGCTGTGTGGTGCGGGATACAGCATGAAGCTGATTTAATATGAATGTTATAACTTTATATCTATATAATATAATAATACTTACCTGTATAAAAAAAACCTTTTTTTTCTGACGATTCAAAACTAACGAAAATGAAGTATAGTTTTTTTTTATATTTTGCGTAGTTTTAAAAACAAACTACTATCTTAATACAACAAAATTTAATTATTTAATTTTTTTTCAAATTCGTTTATTGTTTTTCGTGTTTTGATTTTTTTGACCATTTTAAGATAGATCTTTACGTGCTGAACGACTGTTCGTATAGATTACTATAAGAACGGTTTTCCGCTACATTTACTACGACTATCTTAACTTCAAATTAAATTCTGGGTAACTTTAAAAGGAAACTATTTAAAAATATTAGATAAATTATCTAATCGTCATCACATCATAATCACCAGTCGTTTCTTTTAATTATGGTTATTACGCAAAGATTTATCCCTACAAAATGTAATTGTTAGTTCATAGAAACACTACAAAGTAATCGCTTATTAAGTAATTATTTTTTTCATTTCAAATCAATATTACACTTTAGTACGGTTGTTATTATATTATAGAATTTTTGTTAGCAACATGTGTTGGTAAGACTTCATTGTATGTAACGCGTGTACGGTATCAGGAGACTACCAAGAGATGTCACCTAAGAATAGAAGAAGTCCTCATATTTTAAATTTGTACAAATGGCCATGGTCTGATGACTACAAATTTTATTAAAACTGCACTAAAATTTCGATGGCTCTGAGTTTACATCTTGCTGTGTTCAGTACATCTATTTTATATCTGCGATGTGATAAAAAAAATAATATTCGTTCTTGAGGTTCATATCTAAATTTTTATGCGTTGTGCCCTAAATGTGTTTCTTTTTCTCTTCGTCCAAGTCTGTACAAAAAATATTTCTTATTGCTTATCCACCTTTTTCTGGTTTTTTACTCAATTTCAACATCGTGTAACGTTGCTCAGTAAGTATGCCATTACAATGTAATTTTGTTTTAGGTTCACGCTTCATCATGTCTAGCAGTACTGCAGGCAAAGAAACCTTTGAGTATCACTCAGTTCTTCGTTTCGTACACAAATAATAGAAAATCTGCCTGTTGAGTGATGAGACTCGACGCCGCACTTTGTCTTATTAATGCAAGGGATTTAAATGAAATTGAATTGAATTGATACGAGAAGAGATCGATCTCAAAAGCATCCCATTCAATTCAAGTCTGTCACTGTCGTGCAGAATTGTCTTTAAAATTTAAAATAAATAAATAAAATAAATAAATCAGCTTCACGCTGAATCCCGCACACAGCAGGGTAGGCAGAGGGAACCTAGTGTTAAGACACTCCTTTCCCCACTTTCTGCCGAATTCTGGAGGCATTGTGTGTTGAGTGGCAGAACTCAACGCCGCGCTTAACCTCGACACCAGAACGAAGAAATGGAAATATAAATTTAAGTAAATATTTCATCTCCTCGAGTGGGGATCGAACCCACAACTAGTCGGTTTTACAGTCACACCTCGTGCAGCTGCGCCACGACTAGCCTCTTTAAAATTTAATTATGAAAATTTCATACAATTTGGATCACATTATCAAAATTGAGTAGAATTTTTTATTACAACTATTTATTTATGATAAATTCAACCCGAGTGTTTTAATTTAATAATTGACAGCTAGTATTTTACTAGATGCTATATTACAGCAAATACACAACTCATAGGAGCATATCACGATGTCACAGACCACTCTTGCCCTTGTTTTTGCTCATCACCGTAAATAAAGGGTCCAGCAGAATGAGCATATGAAAAATGCACTAGCTTTTAAATAATCTTGTGAAAGAATACATAAAATTCAGAATAGGGACACACGATTATTTTGTTCCTAAATCTTACAGTAAGGGAGTTGTGTCGGTTAGATAGTTTAATGATCAAGTTTCGTTTTCCTGGTATCTTCGTAACTTTATACGTATGTACATATGCTCAACCACTTCGATTTTCTTATAAGGTATGATAGCTAAAAGATAAGTAATATGTGATTAACATATACTGCTTTGGTAGGTATCAATTGACGAGGTGGTATATAGAAACACCCTCAAAAAATTATCTTCATTTACTATTTTCAATATTCGAATAATTCTAAAGATATCTTCAGTAATTCCGTTTCTGAAAGGGTTAAGAAAAAATTGGTGTTTCGCTATTTTGGATTTAAAGTAAAAACTAATCCTGACAAAAATTATTAGACGCCAGTGTCATTTTCATCTGCTTATGTTGATGGACGTTTTACAGACAAAGTTGTGATATGTGATTTTAATTTGAAAAATGGAGATTTATGATTAGGTAGATTTGATATTCACGTTCAAATGTTAACAACTATTTAAACTAGCGTTGCTTTTATTATGTTAATGAAGTAAAAGAGGTTTATTAAGGTGAATTTTACCTATGAACAACTAAATAATGAAAATATTTTAACTCCATTACAGCATCGCTTATCACTAATATAAATTTTAAAATATTATTGCGCAGAAATGATGTACATTTGCAGTAAGTTCTCATATCGTCACGAGCATGACTAAGTATGGCACTACATGAAATATTCAATTTATTACAACAAGAACGGAGGGGCCGTAAATAATTTATACGTAAAATGAATGGTTAAGTGGCTAAATGTTTTTTTATTTCAATATTACTGAACTAAGGTAGAAAAGGAAACTATTACAAACTATCGTGTTTATATAGTAGAAATTATTTATTTTATAGAACTTTTGAAAAAATTACAAAGTTTTATGATCCTAATTTATTTCTAATTAAACTTACATAAGATTACGCAAACATTATCGCAAACACAGCTTTCAATAAAACTTTAGCTCTCACACATGTTGACTCACATTCTTCTCACAAACTATCTATTATGTGAAATATTAAATGTTATTTTTTAGTAATTTTTAAAACCTAGTAATAGTATTTAAGAAATCTACGCCGAATAAGTCCCGTTAGAGACGAGGCGAAAAGAAGCAATTATTATATCAACGTATACTAAAAAGACAGATAGGTATATTAAATATAACTTATAAACAGTAAATATTTTAGAAAAGAATTTTCTGGTTTAAATGAAAGAAATAAAGCTATTTAGTTTCTTATTTTTACAATACAAAATAAAGTGAAACAAAGAAAAACAAATCTCAGTTAAAATATTATGTTATATATGTGATAACATTTTGTGACTTCTCGCCAGCTTGCGAGTATTCGCCGTGAACCAGTCCTCATGTTACACACGTCATTACTTGGTGTCGTCTGGACAAAACGCAATTTGAGAGAATTCACTAACTATAATAAAATTATTTTAAAATCTGACATGTAGTCATTCCAATATTAAAAATTGGGCTGTAACGCACATGTGTAGAAACTATGTGCCTACTTATATATACTATTCATACTCTACCAACCTTATAACTATAAAATGTGAGTGCAGCAAGCCTAAGATGAAATCATTTCGAGCTAAAACTGATAAACAATATGCTTTTTAACATTTATGATTAATATATAATTTATTTCGCGTTTATATTTCTATAACTAATTGTACTATTTAGTACATAAATGAATTCATCCACAAGCCACGCATCTCATCTCATTGTAACGCAACCTTTGGTTACTTCAAATTGGGATTGCACTTTGACTTGAATTTAAGAATGGATGACCAATAAAATATTAAAATGAACGAGTGTCCTGTGACAGTAACCAAAGACTGAATTATTCAGGGGAGCGTAGAACCTATCCCAGGTGTATAGAGCCGCGGTGGGGCGTTATTTAAAAGCGCCGGCGTTTATTAGGATAATCATCCATTTGGCGCGGTCCTTCCCAACCACCGCGATTCTGCGGCATGTCGTCAAAGCCTCCACGTGGCATGTCGTACTGGTCTCTGAAGCCTCCGTCCTAAAGTGAGCAATCAAAAAACTGTCCAATATTTCTTGTCGTATGTTGTAATAGCGTTGGCAAAATAAGTTACTACATATTTACGCACACCTTTATAATAATTCGATTCAAATCAAACTCGGTGGAGTAATAAATACGTCATGTGAATAGGAATGAACGTTATGACGTTTGTATAAATAAATAAGGCGGCTTTATGTGAAGAGATTGTGAAATTATAATAACTAAATTAGAGATTTCGCTTATTTATCGGGGTAGGCAGTCCTATCAAAGTCAGTGAATGTACGGTGTTTATAAATACTAAATTTCTTAAGCAAACGATTTAATATCAGACGATTAATTACGAAGCAATTAGCATGTCGACTATCAGCTTAAAATAACGATTTATATCGCCTTTTGCTCATAATAAGCACACATTATAAGAAACTTAAAATAAATATGAGTAAGTAACAGCTTTGTGTAATTTGTGAAATTCAAATACTCATTCATCAATTTGTAATAGAACCACAAACAACAACAATGATATGTGCATTTTTTTAATAATATAATACGACTTGAACGACGACGATAAAAATAATAAATTACATATAAACTAAAACGTATAAAAATATACGTAATTTTAATATATTTTCTGTTTGTAAATTTCAGAGAAAACAATGAAGTAAAAGAATAAGATTATACGATATTTAAAGATTTGTGTTGATTTTGCGTGCATATTTTACCTCGCCCACTTCATGCACTGAAGTGCACTTTTAGGCCGTACAGAAGTTATAAAGTAGGGTAGGGTACCCACTCTCTTTACAACTCATTGATTTTTAAATATAATATGCAATTATCCTAGTCATAATAACGTCGGTTCCGTATCTTAAAGTGACCTTTTGATAGAATTCTACAGCCACGCAAACCCAGCATGTAGATAGTGCCCATCCACGAAGACACGCCCCATTATTTTTAACCAAAGGGGTTTGGAGGTGCGGGGAGACTGACACTGTGGCGTTAGTCTCGAGTCGAGACTGACGCTCTGACGGACTCCATTTATCACTCCTAGATAATTGATGCGTAATAAACACTGCGTGTTTATTTGCAACTCCAGTCAATTCCCACGCTTTGTCTTACGGAAGTGGAAAAAAAACTATTTAAATATGGTTGCTTGCCTGAGTTGGGATCGAATTCACGACCACCACAGTGACAGTCATCACACTGTCTCACCGTGTCACGGTGTCCTAAATTGTCAATTATTTCTATCTATATATAATAATGTCAATTATTTCTATCTATACATATAATAAAGCGGAAAAGTTTGTTTGTTTAAGCGCTAAGATCTTTGGAACTACTGGTCCGATTTACTTTTTTTTTATTTTGTATAAAGCTGCATTCTTCAGAAGTGCTATAGGCTATATAACATTACGGTGAACGCTACAGAATTGCTTTAAAATTGCTTTAAGCACTTTTCGAGAAAATGTAAAATTAAAATAATTCAACGCTCTGTTTACGGCCGCAAGCCTAGGCCTCGAGCCTAGGCTTGCGGCCCACGGGGGGCGCCCTTGCCGCTGATGACGTGCTATCATACAACCAAGTAGTGTTCATAATTAAATGTATTAATGTGTTGGCAAATGCAACATAATCAAAGTATTGATAGTATGCGGGCGAAGCCGCGAGTGGGCCGCTGGTTTGTTAATAAAATCTGTCTAGTAATTTGAAGATGTGTTAGTATAAACAGACAAGTAAACATTTTAAAAGTCATATATTCATATTCTATTAGTTTTAGATCCCCTTACATTGTTTTCTCGCAAATATATTCCATGTACAGACATTTTTTTATTGTTTTATAACAGTATAAGATTACCATTAAAATAGTAAGTTACTTCAAATGTATTCCATGTAAAAGATTAGGAGAGAAGAATTTTAGTACCCTTTTTGGATAAAATATAAATCATGCTTGGTTGATTTTATTTTTTAAGTAGTGTTCGTTAAAATAATGCTAAAAATTGCTTGACATATCGTTTTTACTTATATGTTGGTTTTCTTTTTTACCTCCACGCTACGGATGCCTACATGTATTAGAATCGTAGAGTTAAGACACTGTGTTCCCTGCTGTGTAACGGAACTCACAGCAGGGCTTTGTCTTGTTACCAAACCGACGATATTAAAATAATGCATTCCCAAAAGTGGAAACAGAGCCCACAATCCTCGTGTTTACATTCCTGCTCTGTGCCACGACAGCCTTATTTTAATTTAAAAAAATAAAATAAGGCTGTCATGGTCACACTTTTCCATATAGCGTCATTCAATTTAACGACAAGCCTTAAAGCGGTAGGTACTTGGAATAGTTTAGCTTGTTTTCCATACATTGATATTCTTATATATATCTTATAAAAGCAAGCACTCTCAATTTCTTGTTTTTAAGTTTAAAACTCAAAACATCATTCCTCTGCCATGTCACAATCACAAAAACAAAGTGATTGCTTTAAAAATTATTATAGATTTATTGTTAATTTAATAGTTACAACAACACATATCTCATATATCTCTGAGATCTATTACCATATAATGTGTACATTGTTATTTCAAAAATATATATTTTTATTATTATTAGGGTAAGGTGGCTCAAGTGTGCGCAGTCCCCATGAGTACTCGAACCTGATATTTTCAAATATTGTTAGCAAAACATACTAACTTCAGTTGTTTTGAGTGCATCGGAAAAGGATGCTGTCATAGAAATTGCGCTAGAAATTACTGGATTTTGGAGGAAATATTTCTAAAATATGATTAGCTCCATTAAGTTAGGATAATTGGTAGTTATGTGAACAGCGTATCCCATTATTGGTAGCTTTTACGAGGCTTACACTGAGAGCCATTGTTTCCGAGTGTTAATGTGCAGATCCAGTCACTTTTTTTTTGGGGGTTACAAAAACAACATTACGTGATTGATGGACGGCCCCAAATTGGTATTTTTCTGATGCATCATCATCGGGTACGATTTATAAAATATATTATCTCTTTTTTTTTTTAACATTTTTTTTCTCATCTCTAATACTTACGAAAGTGTGGAATAGTACTTAAAAAAATGTTAAAAATATTTGATAAATAGCATTCTCTTTTGCTAGACGATAATTCTTAGTAATTATCTTTGGGTAGAGGAAATTTGTTAAAATCTCCCTACAGAGATGATAATAACATAAATAAATTGTAACAAACGTATAAAACATTTTACGTAGCTTGATGAGAACGTATGGCTTAGTGGTCAGAGCGCCTGGTCGGTTTCCAAGGGCACGGGTTCGAATCCCGCTACGTTCAAAATTTTTATACGTTTTCTAAATAAGTATATATTATCTCATTAGTTAAAGCTCCAATTACTTAAAAACTAAAATATCAAGAATATCCCGGAAATATTCATAAGGCCTTTGTCATCAGTCCATTGACTAATCTTGCGCCAGAGGACTAGCGGGTTGCCAGAGAACTGGTGTTTTGTTGCCAAACAAGGTAACAACTTTGTTTTACAATCAGTACTTTGCTACCTTTGTCAGTAATTCGGCAAACAAATTATATTTCAAAAACAAATGGGTATCTCGAAAAATATTTTTTGGAAAAAAGTGACTGGCCACTTATAAAAGAAAACCTAATTGACAATATAAACTACATTTTAAAATATATATAAATGTTTAAATATAAAATAAACAAAATTGAGACATAACTTGGCTAATTTTTGTGTCATCCACACACTTTCCACTCTATGAGGTATCTATACTAATATAAAAAACGAAAGAGTTTGTTTGTTTTAACGCTAAGATCTTTGAAACTGGTTGAATTTACTTTCTTTTGTTTTGAAAGCTACATTCCTCAGGAGTGCTATAAGCTATATAATATTACGGTTTATTTCTCAGTTAGCCTTAAATAACGAAATAATAATTAAGAACGCCATAGGATTACTTTAATCGCATGCGCTGCAGAAATAGTTAAATATATGGAAGTACATTGTATTACAAAAATATTTAAATTCACTAAACTAGTTTAAAATAAAGTCCGCGACAGTATACAGGATGGATGTGTCAGCACCACTTTAAATGAAACCACAGTTTTAACTACTCTATAAAAGCCTAATACAATAAAAAAAAGTAGTCCCAAAAATGAAAGTGATTTTTTCAATATTACGCCATTTGTCTGTAGTATTTTTGTAGTAGTATGTGTTTACGTTGTTGGTATCTATGCGTAACTACGTCACACGAAATACCTATCCATACCTGTAGGTATGGATAAACATCGTGAAATGAAAAAAAAATCCTACGTCTGAACTGTTGAGGTATCTTGATTAATTTCTTTAGGTATGGGTTTAAAATATTTTACCCTATATGCTGTTTCCGTAAAAGGAGCGCTGACACTTCCACCCTATATCTATTTTTTTTAATATGTCACAATAAGACATTTTGTGGCAAAAAAATATCTGAAATTTGCAAGGTATTTCATCGGTTTTTATTTGACAATGTCAAATAAATACCGATATTGAAACTTACGAGCTATAGTTATTCCATCATCAAGGAAATTTAATAAAGATAAGCTCCGGTTTTCATATGCTGTAATTTAAACGTATACTTGTAGAGAAAATGTAATATTAAAATAATTCAACATTCTGTTTACGTAAGCCTAGGCTCCGTCCCACGGCGGGCCGTCCTTGCCGCCGATGGCATCCTCTCAAGCCTCAGCCACGTAGTACTTGTTCTTTCTCAAAATATTAAAGCAATTTGTTTATGATTGAATGTATCAATTTGTTAGGAAATGCAAGATAATAAAAGTATTATAGGTGGTATGCGGTCGAAGCCGCGTGTGGGCCGCTAGTACATATATAATTAGATGAGTATTTTACCGTTTTATAATCGCAACGGATTTGGTAGCTTTAGTTGCTATTTTTACGTTTTAACGTTAGTTACGAAGTTTGACTTTGACTTGCCTACCCCGAAAAAGACGAACATAGTTTGCATATATAGCACTGCTGCATGAATAGAATAAAAATATACAAATATATGTCAATGATTCGAAATATTCATAATGATGAAAGTTCAATAGCATCTTTACGTGAAAATATAAAAAATATACAATTTTCGTTACATATAAACCAGTTTAATATATAATAGAAAACGTAAAATCTGGTTTCATTTTATTATGTTTTAATATTTATATAAATACATTATATTAAATGAATTCATCAATTTCTGAATAACCTGAATTTTAAATGCTCAAAATTTACATGAATATCACTTAAATTATATTTGATGAAAAGTTATATAAAAAACCGTGTAGTAGATTTCGATATATATAATTAAATCAGTCATGATATTGCGAAAAAACTGTTTATTAGTATTATCTGTAATGAAATTGTTATTTTTTTAAACATTTTTCTGATATTTGGTTCTATTTTAAATTTTACTTCCTGAATTTTTGTTTGTATCAAGGAAGTCAAGGATTGATTGTGGAATTCATTGATTGATCAAGGAATTAATCGCTTCATTCATTAATTTAATTTTTAAACAAATTTGTAAGAATCACTAAAAATAGTTTGTTAAAAAATTGCACATAATCTGTATCAAAGGCATTTGTTAAAATTTTTATGCTTCAATAAAGTTATTGCACAGTAGAAAAGATTTGCTTTTAATTTAGGTATAAAGTGTACTTACCATCGGCTGCTGGTGATCAAACATGCCCTGTTCCTGCCGATCGAGCATGGAGTTGAGCCGCTGCGCCTGCAAAGAGGGCGGTCGTGTAGTGCGGGCGCGGGGGCGGGGGTGGGGGCGGGCGAGGGGCGGGCGCGGGGGCGTACCTGCACGAAGAGCGTGTTCTCCTGCTGGCGGCGGCGCAGCTCGTCGTCCTGCAGGCGCATGCGCGCGGACAGCTCCTCCTCGGTGCGGTGCAGCTGCGCGCGCTCGGCGTCGCGGCGCTCGTCGGCGGCGCGCTCCGCCATCTCCCAGCTGCGCTTCTGGCGCTCGCGGTCCTGCTCGCGCTGGCGCAGCTGCTCGCGCAGCAGCTCCGTCTCGTGCTCGTACTTGGCATACTCCATCTGGGCCTCGAGCTTCTCCTCTTCCGCTGCCAACTCCTTCTTCAATGCCTCCTCCTTCTGGCGATGAAGCTCGTGCAGTTGCTTCCACCTGGTTCCGTACTCGTGCTCGAAGCTACCAGATTCAGAAAACCGTGGACCCATCTACAAATGACAAATTACAGTTTTAGATAAACCTACATCACTTTTTTTAATTATCATTTTTCGTTTATATTCATACAACCAATAGTTTCAGTTGTGCAATGTCTATTCTATCAGGCAGCAATGTTATAATAGGTACTTTAATACACACCTCACGAGCGCGCATATATTCTGGATGTTTTTTGGGCAAATTTTTTTCAGGGTATCCATCAAATTCATCTGGTTCTTCATAATTCTCCACAATCACAGGACGAAGAGATCTTGGAAAATATAAAAAAATGTTATATTTAAATAAAATAATAAAGAATGTACATTTTTCTTATAGTTGGAAAACTTACGAAGTCAAGAAGAAGCATCTTTCACCACAATTACGAATAGCAGCTAATGCACTGGGTTTACGCGCAAATTCCACAATACCTTCTCCAAGAGTTTTCCCCCTCTCATCTACTTTAACATATGCTTTCTCAATTTTACCAAAGATTTCAAATGCACGATAGAGTAATTCATTAGAAACGAATGGTGGTAGATTTTTTACACGCACCGCACTATTATGAGGGGCAAACCTAACTCTCAAATTTCTACCGTTTCGTAGTTTACCATCCAATTCACGTTTTGCCTTCTCTGCATTGACTCTATAATCCTAAAAAAAATTAATTATGAATAAGTAAACAAATTTTATTAATAAATAAAGTTTAAGGAGAGAGTAGTGTTTTACCATTTTGATAAAACCAAAATTCTTTTCTTTATTAAGAAACAATTCAGCAGCTTCTCCAAACTGATTGAATAAATTAATAATCTCTTCTTCTGTGACATCACTTGTAAGATTACCAATGTACAGACGGCTCCTTCCATTAAATTTAATTTCTGGTTGTTCAATCGGAGGCAAATCAACCAAGGGTCCTACCAAGTCCTTCAATTTGTTAGCCAGTATTTGTTCCTAAAAAAAAACATTTATCAATTAACATTAATACATTAAAACAATAAAAAAAGAATCACACCAACACATCAACATTTTACTATAACAGTTACTGCATATAATGCAAACAATAATAATTAAAAAAAAAAATATATATATATAGTTTTTATTTTATCAAAGTTGTTTTAAATATTTCCAAAGTCACAAAGAAGTGAGTGGTGAGAATAAAACTGAATAAGTAAATGTTTAACTACTCATTTATGTTAGAATTTCAATCAAGTTTTATTAAAAAGCAACATTTTTTCTCTCGAGTTTTAAACGGCAGGAAAAACAAACATTATCAAGTTGATATTGTTTAACATAAATTTTCAAAAATATTAAATGATAATAAAAACACTTAATTTTTTTTTGTATTTAACAGCAGGGGTACTAATTTTTTTTTTTTACATTGACTTTTTCGTAAGCAAAGCTTTATAGCAAATAAACTGAATTGTGTTTAGTTTGGGTGGGATTAATTGAAAGTATAAATTTTTAAAATATTACATATCTTCGAACTAAAAATAGTAGTAGGTAATAATAATAAACTCTTTAATGTACACCTAAAAAACAAGTACAAGAGTGCAAATTAAAATATGTGCAATAGGCAACCGTATAGCTAAAATAGCAATTTCTTCCAGGTACATTTATTACAAACCAGGAAAAGAAAGTTATGGTGATAAAATACTTTTTTTAAGCTTCACACTGTATTGCACATGTAGCAGAGTATACAGAGCGAGCCTAGTATTACGACACTCCGCTCTTTTCGCCCAATTCTGAAGGCATTTCGTGTTCAATAGTGAAACTCAACACAGAGCGCTTTGCCTCAACATCAGAAATGGAACTATTAAATATGGCCCCTAGACACTTTACGTATAGACGTAAGCATAAAAAAATCATTAGTATAAAAAATCTAATATATTCTAATCATAATTAAAATTAATAAACTTTAAATAATGTACAATGAAAGTTAACATACTTCTCTCTGTACAGGTTTTCCTCCATCTTGTTGAGGTCCACGATTAGACATTCTTTGTTGATTACGAGCAGGTCCCTGTCCACCTGGTCCACCCGGTCCGCCTGGTCCCCCTGGGCCACCATGCTTCTGGTTAAAACCCTTTGGGCCAAAGTTACCTTGCCTGTTACCTTGATGGCCACCTGGACCCCATGAACCACCCTTGTTACCTCCAAAGTTACCTCCATTCATGTTCTGCAAAATTAGTCTCATTAAGTTGGAGAGAACCATTCAAAAATATATTCATTTTAGGAAGGCAAATAGTTACATTTTGATTGTGTTCCTGCCCAATGTCCATCAGTCTGGGAGGAGGGCCCTGCACAAGTACAAATCAATCACATTAAGTTGTGACAAATACTGGTATACTTAAAAATAGAATTTAAATTTTTGTACCAAATTCCCAGCAAATAAGTTATTAAAAATAAGGAAAAATAAAACATATATTTAGGTTAGCAAAAATCATAGACAGAGTTCACAGAATTGTCTAGTAGAATAGAAGTTTTAAGTTTAAAAAAATTATAATTGTTATTATCAATTTTAATATTATTCTGAGCAGGCACAATTATTTCATATATATAGGTAATGAAATTTAATCAATCCCTATTACATACCTTTTGGAAAGAGCTTTGATTGTTCTGATTTTGTTTAAGTTCATTAGACATATTAGATTTATCCACTTGATCCTGTGAATCCAATTTATTCATGTTACCCTGGTTTTGCGGTTGCTGGTTGGATTGTTGAAGTTGTTGTGGTTTTTGTTGTTGATTTTGTTGTGGTTTTGGTGGTTGGTTTTGTTGTGGTTTTGGTTGCTGGTTTTGTGGCTTTGCTTGTTGGTTTTGTTGTGGTTTTAGTTGTTGTTGTTGTTGCTGTGGTTGCTGCTGAGGCTGCTTTTTCTGTTGTTGAGGTTGAGCTGGCGCATCTTGCTCTTTAGGTGGTACTTGAGCTTGATTTTGCTGCTGTTGAGGTTTTTCATGTTGTTTTACTGGCTAAAATTTAAAATACTTATTAATAAAAATAGTCCAAAATATATCAAAACAGTATAATTTTTAATGGAACAAAGAAGTAATTATTATAAGTTCTATAATAAGGCATAAAAAAGGTATGCCTTATTGTTGAGATATACTATTCCCATGCCAGATCATCACATTCATTACCGAAACAAGCGGCGATTTGACCTCCGCGATAACAAAAGATATACAGATATTATGACAAACATTAATTTACAAAAGGGACACCTTTTTCATATATAAATGCATGCACGATAAGTAGAGCATACACAAGACATTTCTGGGATGGAAAAACAAGATGGCGGTGAAGCTTAAGACACTTGATATATGTACTTAATAGTAATGTTTTAGAATCCACGAATGCATTGTAGTTTAAGCAAAAAAATTAAATACTGACCTCATTCTGAGGACGTTGACCTCCAAGATTATTTGGTCCTCTTTGATTGTGTTCAAATCGAGAATTGCGGAACCCACCCCGATTATTGCCTCGTCGACCACCTTGACGCTGGGGCTGTGGTGGACCTCCAAATCCTCTATTACCGTATTGATTCATATTTTGCATTTGCATTCTGAAACGATATCATCATTTGAAGAAACATTTATATCGGTGTAAGTCTACTTGTATAAATTAAACACAAATATTACCTTAAACTTAAATAACAAGTATTATTTTAAAGAACTGTGCCAAATAAACACGATTCAAATAAATTAAACAATTATTAACACTTTAACACGTAATAAATAATTCCGTACAACAGACGAAACCGCTACGCGTTAATGAAATAAAATGGCGGAATGACGAGTCGCGTCTAATGAATCAATGACGCGACCGGAAATGCTACTGGTTTAACATAATACCAACTGCAAAAATTTAAATATGTGGGCAAGGCTTTGTCTATGGTACAGATACGTAATAGGGCTGTTCTCCTAAAAATGTTATTTTTAACCAAAAAAAGTGTAATTTTTAAAACCAGCGTGTAAAGACGTAATTTTGCTGTGAGATGTAAGCTTGGACATTATAATACACGTTTATTTATTTTTTTTTTTTTTTCAATTTATTACCATTTAAAAATTAATACTAGAACAACAATACATATAACATCTAAAAAACCAAAAAGGTTTGTAATGATGTTAAAAAAGTGATCTTAAATTACACAATTCTAATTTGCAATAAAGTTAAATAATTAATAAGATTTCACAGTTAATTTATAAAAAAGTTAATTAATAAAATAAATAAAGTTAAATACTATTGACAAAATATTTTTTTAACACTTTTTTTATATTTACTTTATTGATAACATTACATACATTTAATGGGAGATCATTTACTATTCTCGGTACGAGGTAGGCCGAAGTGCGTTCGCCGTAAGCGTTGTTGGCTCTTATTGTCCGTAACTGCTTTCTAGAGACAGTTCGCGTATGTACAGGATGTTCAACGGCAATTTTAATTTCATTACAAAAAAAGTATTTTTTTAATAAATTGAATTTTAATTGGCTATGTACAGGTAGGATTTTTAATAATGTAAACAGTTCTGATTCATTGTTATGATATTT
>JAAIXJ010001738.1:960396-1146340 GCA_013403705.1 Heliconius hermathena
ATAAATAAAAACAACTAAAGAATATTAATAGAAATCGTTAAATTTTAGATATATTTTATTAACTCTAAATATAAAATTTAAGTTGAAGTAGCTTATTTTTGTACTGTTCTATATGCTAAAAACAGTAATATTATTTATAACGTTTCCATTACACTGAAACTAAATGCCATGTAAGTGATATAGCAAGAAGATTCAGAAGAATAAAATCTTAGAAAAATTCACGAACAAAATTTAGGTATTACGTAAATTTTTAGTCATAGCTGGTTTAAACATTAAAAATTCTTCACACGACCCATCAGTGAGTACTAGTACTATTAGAAATATGTCTAAGATTCAGGACTACAGCCTGAAATCAGACCCATTCGTCTACTCTAAAAGCTAATAATCATTGTCTTCGCCTACTTTTCTTCCAGCGTCATTGCCATCTTTTACAATTGTACTAGCAATGACGTCGCAACCAATGATGTTTTTACATAAAACACGTTGGAATTTTATGAAAAACTTATTCATAGTACGTGAAATTTGCTGGTTACAGATTTGTTCAAAATGACAATATAAGTATATATTAACGATTGCCGAAACATTTTAAATCTATAAGTAGTAAATAAAGATATCAATGACGATTCATGTGCTAAAATTAGGAGAATCCAGTTTAAGACTTATTTAAAAAATTGTTAAAGCATCCGTGGCGTCAATTGGACCGTCGGAAATTAAAGCTCTGCATGCTAACATTATTATAAGCCAAAATAAACACTACGTTAGATAACGTATTTTCGTGGCAATATTTAAAACAAAAGCTCGCTCGATCAATGACGCTATTTTTATGAACTTTTTTTGCGATCGATTTTTGTGTAGCTACACCTAAATTATAAGCACGTTTTATTATTAAAAACTTTAAGTATGTACTTATTTCATTAAAAATAGCAAATAAAATTAATATAGTTTATTCACGAATATTTTTGAAAAGAAATAAGCTAAGAACACACCAAATCTCCACGTAAAATATTCAATTTTTTGAAGGTTTTTTCTTAAAATATATTCTTGTATATACTAAATCATCAAACTTGTCTAGACGCCTTGTTTATTACTTAGTTAAGTATTTAATACGATATTCATCTTATTAAAATTATTTACTATTAATGAGTAATCACAAGGAAATTAAAATTTGAGCGTTTTGGAGAACTGCCAAATACCGCGTTAAACCGTTTGTTGGCAGTTCTACGAAACCCAAAAATTTTAATTTCCTTATGTTTACTCGTTAAGAGTAAATTATTTTAAAAAGATGAATATTATATTAAATACTTAACTAAATAATAAACAAATGGTCTGGACAAGTTTTATAATTAAGAGCTTACAAAAATATTTTTTAAGAAAAAACCTTTAAAAATTCTATATTCTACTTTGTACTTTGTAGTCTAGTTGTAGTTTACGTGCCTTTTTAGCAGGCCCGGTCGATTTCCTAAGGGGCATGTGCACCCTTTGCCCTTACCCTTTGGGTATATGTGTTCTGTGGTTGAAAACGGCATGACAATTATGGCGAATAATAATTATTAGCTTTTAGAGTATAGTTTTACTTTATGTAAAATTATTTGTTAGTTTTTAGGTCGTTGTTGGGAATCGGTTTTTTTATTCAAAATTAAGACGCCATCGTGGCGCAGTATCACAACCGTGTGATTGAAAACGCGACAGTTGTGGGTTCAATGCCCATTAGAGTAATTTAATTATTAGTTATTAATATTTTCATTTTTTCGCTCTGGTAACAAAGCAAAGTGCGGCGTTGAGTTCCGCAACTCAACCCAAAATGTTCAAATATTCGGCGGAAAGTGTCTTTAATTTTTTAAATTCCGTCTTTTACCCTGCTATATCCAGGATGGGCATAATCTTTCCCTGGGTATATGTGTTCTGTGATAATGAAGCACAAAAGATTAAAAAAAATACTGTCAAATGTTAGAATTGTGTATAACTTGATTTTAAATTCAAACTTCAAAGATTTTGCGACATTCTTATTATCACTCTTAACATATTTATCGTCGATAACTTAAAAAATGGAACAAATCGGTGAAGAAGAACCATCATTAAATATTGATACTAAATTTCCTATGCTTCCGTACGAAAAACAAATTTTTATTGATATATTTGAAAGTGATGCTCTTTTAATTATTGCCAAGTAAGTAGAGAATGTAGATTAATATTTTCAAACAAAAATAATTAGTTATATGGTACTACTAATAAAGAGTAGTACCATACCCACTTAACACGCAATGCCTCCAGAATTCGGGGGGAAATGGGGAACGGAGTGTCTTAACACTCACTGCCTATCTTGCTGTGTGCAGGATACACAGTGAAGGTGTTTTTTTTTGGTTTTTAATTTATTATTAATAAAGTTTATTTTCCGGAGGCCGGTCGTGGCGCAGCGGCACGAGGTGTGACTGCAAAATCGACTGGTTGTGGNCTGTGTGCGGGATACAGTGTGAAGCTGATAAAAAAAAATAAATAAGTTTATTTTCTCTTTCTTATAGAGGTCTCAATTATAATTCTATTGTTTCAAATATATTGTGGACTTATAAGGATGCTGCTAATTTAGTGTTAGTATTGAACAGCAGTGAATATGAAGAAAAATATTTCTCAAAAATATTCAATTTACCTGTATTGCCCAATACTGGTAGTGAAAGGTGAGTTCCAAAAATATATTTTAATGTGTAATATTAAAAGAAAAAAATGATTTTAAAAAGTATTTGCAATGGAATTCTTTATATTATTTTAGGGAAAAAATCTATTTGGAAGGTGGCATACATTTTGTAACAACAAGAATTTTAGTTGTTGATATGTTAAAAAATCGTGTCCCTATATCTCATGTAACAGGTATTATTGTTTTAAGAGCTCATACAGTTCTAGAATCTTGTCAGGAAGCATTTGTACTGAGATTATACAGACAACAGAACAAGGTATTATATAAAATATATTCTTATAATAAAATATGGTGTATGGTGTGTAAAAACTGACATAATTATTAAGTTAATTTTTTTAGACTGGGTTCATTAAAGCATTTTCTCATTCACCTATATCTTTTACATTTGGCTATCATCAAGTTGAGAAAGTAATGCGATCATTATTTGTAACAGAATTATATTTATGGCCAAGGTAATAAACATTATTATTATATATTTAATTTTTTCATTTAACTCACAATAATTTATATTTTTAGCTCCGTGAAATGGATTATTTTTATTTCTTTGTTCTGGTAACGAGACATTTACTTCTACCACAATGGGTCTGGCATTGACTTCTACCACAATTATAATATTTAACTCTTTTAGGTTTCATGGTACTGTAATTAAAAGTTTAAAGAGCAGGCAAGCTGAAGTTATTGAATTACATGTACCTCTAACAACAACCATGAGTCAAATACAAACATGTCTGTTAGATATCATGAATTACACAGTAAAGCAAATAAAAAGTATCAATAGAACACTGAATATGCAGGTATGTATTGTTCCGTATTATATACAAATATTTTATAAAAATACACCAGCCAAGTGCGAGTCAGACTCATGCATCAGGTGATCCATACCATTATCTACGAAAACAGCATAAAACATGTTTTTTTTTTATATGTAAGCCCCCTTCAAATATTTGTTTTATTTTAATTTAATTATTTATTTTTAAAGTTATTCTGTGAATATTTCAAGTGTCTACTTGTCGCTGTAATCAATATCAAGCAAAAACGAGTGAAAATTACGTTTATTATAAGCCCCTTTAAATATATATTTAAATCAAATTAGCCTGGAGGCATTTTGTGATAAGTGGCAGAACAAAGAAATTAAAATATTAAATATTTAAATTCCCTGAGTGGGAACTCACAACCTGTCGCATTTACAGTCACATGCTTGCATCCCTGCGCCACAACTGGAATCATACTTTTTAATTACATATTTATTTAACATTGTTTTTACAATGGTAACAGAAATAAATAATATTGTAAAAAATTTCAACTGTCTAACTATTAAGGTCCTTGAGATACAGGTTGGTGACAGAAAGGAGGACGACAGCAGAATCTTAGTAATAGAGTCCTGTATATACAAAGGAAATTTAGTGTTTAAACATTGTTTCTCACTCACTATCCATTTTTTTGTGACATCGCAATACTCAAACCCGCACTTCGTCTACTAATGCAACGAAATGAGTGATGATCAACCATCAATGTTACAAGCCTGTCCCATCTTACCACAACAGCTTTTTTTAGTTAATTATTACATTCATTTAATCATAAACTTATCTGATTAAAACTTGTAAATTTATGTTTCAAGGAAATTACATTAGAAAATTGTATTACAAAGAAATTTCATAAAATCCTTCAGTCCCAATTAGATTGTGTTTGGCATCAACTTAGCACACGAACAAAAGAATATATTCAAGATTTAAAAATACTAAGAACCATGATTATGTAAGTGTATAATACAAATTTTTTTTTAGCCTTAGGCTTTATTCTGTAGAAGGGGTAGGCAGGTATAATATGTTTTTTATGGATCTGGATATATGTGTATAATAAAATCCACAATTTATTTCCATATTTTCAAGTTTGCCACTATAGAAATCTAAATTAACTTAAAAAATTAGCACTAAAAAGTAAAATTTTCTACAATGTTCAGAACTTTTTAAAGAAAAGCTTTATGGGATTAATATCAATTGAATCTCATGCAAGATCAATGTACAGTGCTTCAACAGAGCCTTGCTTTTGTGTTAAAGTAGAGCCAAAAAAACTTAACTACTTTAAAAATAATGTTTATTATTAAAAACCAATTAAACAAATTCTAACATAAAAAAACCATTCTTCTACTCCGATCATTGTATCATAATTTTTACTTTTTGTATCAATACAAGAGATGTATGGTTGTCAAAAACCAGTGTACACTACACCATATGTGAACACTCACACAAATGTGAAGCTCAGCTTAGACCTCGTGGGCTGTAAGGCATAATAAAATTGTAACATAGATATTGAAAACAGTAACTGTTGACAATCTTGCAGCTCAGCTCTTCTTTTTCCTTTTCAACAGAACCACCTTCTGGCCAACAGTAACTTTATTTATACTTATTTAGAAAACGTATAAAAATTTGAACGTAGCGGGACTCGAACCCGCGCCTCCTGGAAACCGACCAGGCGCTCTGACCACTAAGACATACGTTCTCATCAAGCTACGTCGAAATTTTTATACGCTTGTTACAACTTATTTATGTTGTATATGCATCTCTGTAGGGAGTTTTTTTACAAATTTCCGCTACCCAAAGATAATTACCAAGAATTATCGTTTGGCGAGAGAGAATGCTATTTATTAAATAACTGTGGATTAACACTTTAAAAATATAAATTTTGATTGCTTAACACTTTAAAAATATTAATTTATTTATGTTTGACAATTCAAAAGTGGTTACAGAAGTCCATTAGACTACTAATAAACTACTACTACTAATAAGTTTAAATTTAAAATGAAAATATACTTTATATTTTAAATTTAACCTTAATGTGCCACTGTGTGTATCGCTTAGTTCCGGAAAATGACATTGAATATTAAGTAACGGAACTCAATGCCGCATAATGTAATTATATTTTAAATAAAATATGTATGCTTTTTTTCAGAAATCTTATCCACGATGACTCAGTGTCATTTTATTCATTAGCAATTAAATACAGAACACCAGAGTATGCTAAAATTAATTCTGGTTGGATCCTCCTCGACTCGGCTGAGCAGTTGTTTAAGTTGGCTAAAAGAAGAGTTTTCAATTACAGTAATGGTAAGAATTAAACTTTTTTTTTCCCACTTTCTGACCAGTTGACAAGACATTTGCTTTGTCTTGCAACTGGGCGGAAGAAGTCATTCGTGGCGCAGGGACACAAAGTGTGACTGTAAATCCGACTGGTTGTGGGTTCGATCCCCATTCGAGGAGATGATATATTTATTAAAATGTATATTTCCATTTCTTCACTCTGGTGTCGGGGCAAAGCGAGGGAATGAATTATTTTTTCTTAATAGTAGTTTAATTTCTTAGCTCTGGCACCAACGCAAAATTCCGACGTTGAGCTCCGCCACTCAACACGCAATATTTTAGAAATTAGATGGAAAATGGGGAATAGAGTGTCTTAACATTAGGTTCCCTCTGCCTACCCTGCCATGCATGAAAAAGCGGGAAGCTTTTGTTTTTAGAAGCATTTTAATAATTTTCTTTTCAAATATAAACCAATATGTTTTCACTACAATATCTTATAATTTGTTAAAACAAAATTTGTTACTTATGTGAATAAATGTTACAGAATTTGATCCAGAATCGTCGCCCAAATGGAAAGTCTTGATAGATTTACTTGTAAAGGAAATACCTACAGAAGTTAGAAACAAACAAAATGGTTCTTTAAAAAACACAAAAATATTAATACTTTGTCAAGACAATAAATCTTGTCATCAACTTAACCAACTTTTGACTATGGGTGAAAACAGATACTTATTTTATACAGCTTTTACGAGAGAAATAACGATAACAGCAACATCTACGAAATATAAAAACTTAAGTAAACAAATACTTATTAAAACAGATAAAAAAATTGAACCAGGAGGTTCTTCGGCAAACGATTTGGAGACAAAAGAAGAAGGTGAACAAAATGTGGATGTAGAAGATTTTAATAAATCAAATTATCTTTTAACTCTCACTCAAGTGGAAAATACAAGTAAGAAAACAAAGGCAGATGAAGACATGTTTGAATCCCTTTCACAGGTTTGTGATATGTTTGAGCTACACGCAGTACGGACCATTTGTCGTTGCCGCTCTAAAGTTAGGCTTTCTGAACTTCTGCTCATTATACGCTCGGGAAGGAAATAAACAAAAGTTTGAAAAAAAATCTAAAATCCAATTTGCGCAACCATCTACAGCTAACTTCAGGGCGGCCACGGACCACTCGTCGACCGTATTGTACATATAGAGTAAACCAAACATACAGCTACTAAATTAATTGTTTTCTCTTCTAATAGTAAACTTTTTTATAGAATGTCGTACCATTTTTAATCTAATATTAATTATTAATATTTTTGTTATAATTGAAAAGTATAGTGACTGCCCACAGCAATAATGACCGCAAACATTCAAAATGGTAAATAATAGATGTGTATTATTCACATTTATGCCAAAATAAAAATCTAATACATTTCATTTTCAAGTATGTAAGTCCTTATGATTGATTATCGTGTTTAACTATTGTCACAAAATAACCCAAAAGTTTATTTATAGTAACTGTTGCCGATCTACCAATTCTAATATTACTATAAATTAATCAAAAAATAATCTAGTGAATTACAATCTAACTAACAACTGGCAGTCTGTTCCTTAAATGGGGTGCGCCCACGGTTTCGCCTGCTTAAACTTTACTATTGTTTGTTATAAGTGTATTTAGGGAAATTTGTAATTTATCTTTTGTGATTTTATAATGAAGTTTGGTTACAAAACTAAATAATATAATAATAATATTAAGAAATATTTGATATATGAATAAATATTAATTTCTTATTTCATATCTATTTGGGCAATGGGTACTCGAGCGCGGTAAAACCGATCGCACACAATCTTTCAGTGAAATCTTCCGATTAAAATTGGTGCAGCAGTTGCAGAGATTAGCCCGGAGACACAGAAACACAGGCAGAAGAACCAAAATTTTAAAATAATTTATAATCATTTATTTATATCGAGGCCAGTCGTGGCGCAGAGGCACAAAGCGTGACTAAAATCGACAGTTTATGCGGAATATACTGCGGGATACAGCGTGAAGCTGATTTATATTAGTGTTTAAGTATCATGCAAATAACTGTATGCACTTGGAAAACACATTTGTTTTGAAGTGACAGGCAGACACTTTAATTTTATTTCTATGTATAGATTTTTTATGTATATACTCTTCAACATCAAAGCAACTATATGTAATTAGGTCTGGCCTAGTAGCTATGAATTGGAGTAAAGGTGTTCTGTCTTCCTGTTATTAATATATTAATAATATTTCATTAGTACTATCGCAAGTTTTAATAAGGGAAACTTTTAAATTTAAATGTTTCTTATATTATAATATGCATAATTTTTTTATTTTCAGATTGATGCCCTGGATCTAACACAACTCGAAGTTGAAAAACCAATTATTTGCATACAAACATTTAAACAAAATGGCAATCACTTTTCATTAGAACAAACACTACAATCATTAAGACCAGAATATATTATTTTATACCACAGCGATGTGTCTGCTGTGCGACAAATAGAGGTTTTTGAATGCAAGAAGGAACCCGACGAGCCGAAATGTAAAGTTTATTTTGTTATCCACGACAAGACAGTAGAGGAACAGGCGTATCTTACTTCACTGAGAAGGGAGAAGCAAGCGTTTGAAATGCTCATACAAACGAAAAGTGTTAGTTATTACTTTACTATTATAAATATATTTTATAATAAAAAATTATGGACTTGCACAGTGTTTGACTACAAACGTGACGGTTTTGGATTTCGTTCCCACTCGGGGGTATCATTTATTTTCATTTCTTTGATCTGATAACTAGACAGAGTGCGGCATTACATTAGATTCCCCCATTTTATATATGCAATGTCTCAAATATATATATTTTTAGGTTATGGTAGTGCCATCTTACCAAGATGGGAAAACTGATGAATATTTTAACATGAATATTGAAGAAGAAGACACATCAACTGATACAAGGAAGGCAGGTATGAACAAACCAAATCAATATATAATTTAAATAATGTATATATTTATGGAGAATGGAAGCGTCTGCGTTCCTTTAACGGGAGCAATATATAGGGTAAAATATTTCAAACCGATATCTAAAGAAATTAATCAAGATACATCAACAGTAGATGTAGGATTTTTTTTTCATTACACGTTTTTTATCCATACCTGTATTTCGTGTGACGCAGTTACGAATAAATACCAATAACTTAAGCACATACTACTACAAAAACACTACTAAGCGTTGCCGATCTGCCACTTTTCACTTTCAAAAAACATACCAGAACGAAAAAAGGGATATCTCGTTCTATTTTACATATTTCAACATCCCCGCCATTACCTACGACTCGATTTCGTGAATGAGACGTGTGCGGCATTATCGCTTTGAACCCTTGGTGTCTGTGTGCATCATTCTCGACAAATGGCGTTTTATTTTACAACAGTAGTTTATTAACTATTTTGTTTGATAAAATCACTTTTCCATTTTTTGGAAAAAATCTCTTTTGTTTTATTTGTATTATATTTTTATAGAGTAGTTTAAACTGTGATTTCATTTAAAGTTTATCCCTTTTAGGGGGACAAATACAGACTAAAGAGAAACCAATGGTTATAGTTGATATGAGAGAATTTCGGTCAGACCTGCCCGCCTTGTTACATAAACAAGGAATAAACATAGAACCTGTTACTATCACTGTAAGTATACAAACAGTATGAGCTTTATGGTTTTAGAAAAAAAATGAAGATATTTTTTTATATAATAATAAGTTAAATAAATTAAAATTATTATATATTTTTTCATCTTTACATTGTTTCTTAAATTATTAATTTCCTCTATTTTTTACACCCTTTTATTAACTTCGGTTGTATATATGTAAAGGAAACTATATACGCGATTTTGACCGAGTTTGATTTTAAATTAAATTTTAATTTAATTTGATTTTAAATAAGAGAAAAAAAAAACCGTGCAAGTGCGAGTCGGACTCTAAAAAAAACGTAGGGTGGCAAGTGTCAATAAATCACCTAAAAATCATAACCCCTACCTCCCCCCACCCCCTTTTACATTATTTTTAATTCAAATTAAAAAAAAAAGTAGTTTTTTTTAGTTAAAAATAGTGGCCGTGCCACAGTGAAAAAAAATAGTAAAAAATAGTAAAACAAAAATAGTGCCACAGTGTAAACGCGACTGTTGTGGGTTCGATTCCCATTCAACGAAACGATTAAACTGTACTGGCTTCACTATTTAATATTATTTAATTCTTAACAACATTTGCAAATTTACAGATCGGCGATTACATCCTAACGCCGGACATATGCGTGGAGAGGAAGTCTATATCGGACCTGATCGGGTCCCTGAACTCGGGGCGCCTGTTCGCGCAGTGCACGCAGATGTGCCGCAACTACAGCCGCCCCATACTGCTCATAGAGTTCGATCAGAACAAACCATTCAATTTACAGGTCACTCAAATTTATGACATTTGTATATTATAAAAAGAAACTACAGACATATTCTTTTTAGAAAACGTACAAAAACTAAACGTAGCGGGATTTGAACCTGCGCCTCTTGGAAATGACCCAAGCACTCTGAACTTTTTCTCACACACGTACTTATAGTGGCCCTGTACACGAAAGACGTTAAAATATATTTTCTTGAATATAAATATTTTTATCGATGAAATGAATTCATAGATTACCACTTTCGGCATACCGAAACTCGATGTTCCCGTCGGGAGACCGAGGACCCAGGAAAGGGATGTAATATAGTCTTTTTTAAAGTCCTTCTTCGGTGACGTATCAGGGTCCCCAACTTGTGCTTTATACAAATAGTATGTTTATATCCTCTTTTCTGGTTTCGACCATCTTTTAATCCCCTTAAGCTCTTATATTTTTGAGCCTGTCGTGTTATAGGAGCACAATTGCGCGACTGTGAACGCGACGGTAGTGAGTTCAGTGCCCACTCGGGGAGAATGAAGTATTTAATATTTTCATTTCCTTGCTCAGGGAACAAAGCAATAGCGGGGCGTTGAGTTCCGCCACTCAACACAACCGCGTGCGGGCCGCTAGTATATATTAATAATTAATGTATAGGAAATATTCCATATTTCCTATACATTATTGAGATTTCTTAAATAGTAATATATTTTGTTATATATGTAATTATTGTTCTCAATTACAGGGAAATTTTGTAGTCTCCACAGACATTTCCGGGGCTGACATTCAACAGAAGTTACAGCTCCTAACTATACACTTTCCAAGACTCAAACTTGTGTGGTCTCCAAGCCCGTACGCCACAGCTGACTTGTTTTACGAACTCAAAGTAAAACTATGATTATTTTTTTTTGCTTTACGTTGTATCCTGCATATGGTAGGGTAAGCAGAGAGAACTAAGTGTTACTTCAACGCTCAATTTTTGAGACATCACGTGTTGATTAGCGGGACTCAACGCAGCGTTTTGTCTTCTTAGCAAAGTGATAAAATTAAAATAACTTATTTTTCAAGTAAGATACATTCATTTTACATTATTTTTAAAAACATATTATTTTCTATGCATTAAATTATAAAAGTTTAATTTGGAATATGTTATTTTTTTTATGGAACCAACTTTTTTAAATATATTATATTTGCATATACATCTAATTAGTATTAACCTATATATTTTTAGCAAGGCCGTAAAAATCCAAATGTAGAAGAGGCGACAGCCCTAAGTGGCGACAATACGGCCGAGGATATGAACTATGAAAGATGTAACATACTAGTGCACGACTTTGTACAAAAACTACCAGGCGTCACTTCCAAAAACATCACTAGAATTATGAACAGGGGAACTTCGCTAGACCATTTGATTACTCTCACGCAGGTCTGATATATTATATTATTCATTTCAAATATTTCTTCATATACCATAGTCTGCACTACTTATATCTTTTGTTAATATCTTTAGACCTTAATTAAGCTATCCTATATAAGAAATATATGTAGATAGAGGTAGATCATGAATATTATAATTATATGTATACATGTATGTATTATACAAGTGTAATCATGTCTTCCTCACTAAAAGCTTCTATAAAGTAATTTTGAAAAATAATAACAATGTTATCACAACAGCAGTAAATATATTTGGAATAGTATAATACATATCTTAGTATTTTGATTTGAGACATCATTGACTTTACACAATGATTGTAGGTTCAAAACCCACTCAAATTTTTAATTTCTTTACTGTTTAATATGTTATAGTGACACACGGTGTTATGATTAGAAATTCAATTTTATTTTACAGAAACAACTGTTTGAGATTATAGAAAATAAAAACGAAGCAGAAACATTATATTCAATATTGCACATGAAAGCCGAAGCCACCTCTTCAGACAAATCAAAAACATTTGTAAAAAAAAAGTTTACAGGAAAACTGTTTAGAAATGCGAAATGAAACATTACTATTCAAGGGCATATAAATTTATTAACTCAAATGTACAGAACGCTAAGGAATAAAAATAATTATTTATAAATAACTTTAATTTACCAATTTAAAAATACTATTTATATATAATTGCAAAGCTATATTATTTAATTGGAGTCTCGATTTGTGGCAACATGGCAGTCTAATGCCAAGGACCTAAAACACAAAACTTACATTACTTTTTGTTATTGCTTATATATTTCTCATTTTGTGCTCAGCATTCTTATATTTGTAGATAGTGTGTGTAAATAGGTCTTTTAATATATGAATCATATAACAAATACAGCAATATCCATTTATTTCCTAAATACTATAAATGGATTTTATCTTGATTATAGTTCAATAGCATTAGTTAGAAAGTTACAGGAATTATTTTTCGAAATATCGATCTTAAAGGAGATTGCTTTATTTGGTTTCTATATCTTTATTTATAAATAAAATATTTACAAGCATTTCATCATTGAGACAAAGTCATCATCACAGGGAATTCTTTAGGAAGCAAAGTATGTGATTACAATGACCACTGCAATTACAGTACAAATTATTGTGAGGGTAACACGGGGTCACTCACGGTACTGATGGCTTTTATCTGTGAGGGGAACATAAATAACACTCATCAGCTTCTTTGTCGTTGTCGTGCCGTCGAGTGCCTTGTCCACCTTTAGATAGGAAAAAAATATTTTTGTAAAGTAAAAATCTTTTTGAAGCTAATTCAAGCTTTACTACTGCATCATGACATCCTTTATAATAAAAATCTTTATTTCTATTTTATCCATAAAAGTTGTTATGTTTCCACTACAAATTTTATATTTATCATTTAAATATAATATTAAAAAAATATGTTACTGAATAACAGAAATAAAGGTGAAATTCATAAATTTAGATATAATGACTATTTCTTATAGTAAATAATTAATTCAACATACTTGCGTAAGATGTTGTTCCCCTCCTTCTGGCCCTACAGGGACAATGAGTCGACCCCCAGGCTTCAGCTGCTCAACAAGCTGAATACAAAACAATTACAAAACAATTTAGGCAATAGCTTAGACAAGTTTGCTAGGGTGTCAGTGGGCATGTCAAAAAATAATTTAACCTTTTTCACGTACCAATGGCCAAAATGATACATTACCTACTATATGCAGGTAAAAATTGTAATATGTTATCTTTATGGATTTTTACTTCTGTTTGCACAACAATAAAAGGATCGTCGATTGATTGGCTCTCTAAACATTTTTAACAAATCTTTAGATTTTGACAAAACATGTGTTTTATGGTTTATGATGTTTACATTCTGATTATTAAATTTAAAAATACATTATGAATTAAACTTATTTTAATGAAATCTAGTAAGATGTTTCCATTACTCCTCATGTCACACTTATGTGTCTTAACTATAAGTTCTCTGACTACTGTAACACTTATAGAAAATAAATACAAAAAAATCCTAAGGAATTATTTATACATATGTACCATATTGAAACAAATTTCTTTTGTCATTCTTAAATTTAAACATATTTAAAATAACAACTAGACTTACAGCTTTTGGTAAAGTAGGTGCTGCAGCACCAACATGAATGGCATTGTATGGAGCTTCTGATGGATATCCTATGCGTCCATCGCCAACTAAAAGTAAAAAATTAATTAAATAAAATATACCCCATTAAGATCTACTCAATATTACATTCATAGCTACACTAGCTACATTAACATTTATGAAATTTAAACTAACCAACAAGCTTGACTCTTTCTGAAGAGAGTAATTCTGGGTTATCATGTTTAATGTTTTTAGTAGCAAGAGATACCAGCTCTGGAATATGATCGATTCCAATAACTCTTCCAGTCTCCCCAAGCATAAATGCCATACATGAGGTTAGATAACCAGAGCCTGATCCAACATCTAATGCCTTTTCACCAGGAATCAGTTGCTTTTTTAATATTTCTAAGGCATGTGCATGCTGGAACATATTTGTTTATCAATATGATATTTTGAAAAATAATATAAATACTGATTGAATCATAAAAATTTTGAGAAATGACACTTACCATATGAGGAGCACTAATGGTGGCAGAATATCCAATGGATTGTGGTGAATCATGGTAAGGTGCATGTGGACAATAATTTTTGCGATCAACGGCAACCATTGCATTTGCAACTACATCAGATTTTATGATCCCATTCGCTGTAATTGAAATAGAATCAATAAAGTCATAGTAATTTTTAAAAAATATGTACTACACGTAACATACTGTAATCGTTCACTTATTGTCGCCTATTTTAATGTAATAATATTAATGTTTTATAGATAGCCTAGTGTTTACTTTAAGAAATTTTTATTAACATAATTTAATTACCACGCAAATTTCGAACCATATCAGCGTTATTTATACCGTGACTCCTCCAAGCCATATTTAATAAAATTAAAATGACTGCAGGAGAAAATATGTTAGCCCATTGAATCCTTATTTTAAATTTTCCTTCTGTTTTAAAATGCCGAGACAAAGGATAAAATATTAAGGTTTTACTTGACATCTGACAAGTGTCAATTACAGACTTGGATAAAAATTAAAATTTTATTTTTAAAAATTGTAATTGAAAGCCAAGAAAACTGAACTATAGACTTTCTTTCTCTTAATTAAATTGATAGATCTTTCTAACTTTTATTACCACTTTGTGTGGTTGCGCGCATGTGTGTACAATGTTAAATATTATATACCTATTACCTTCTCATATATAGTCGATATTCGTTAATCAATAGTCAACAATTTGTACACTATACAATCTACAATGTTAACGAGATGAATACTTGAACAGTAATATAAAATATTATTGAATTTGAAATATGATTGACTTATTATGGTATGCTTGTTTTCTTTCATTTCTTTCTTTGTTTGTAAAGTTTTCGTCTTTTACTTATTACCGAGGCTTAACTATTTATTAGTTATGAACGTTATATTGATTAGAATTCTAATTCCAATGATTAGTGTTACTTTTGGTCTAATAAGCAGGAAACAGAAAAGTTAAACCTTTATTCAATTCTGAATTCTGAATGAGAATCGAACTCACAAACATCACAGTTAGACAGTTTCCAAAGTGATCAAAATTTGTACCTTGCGTCTTGTTCTTCGTCTGTTGTTATTTATTGCTTCTAATATAAAAATAATTTAAGAATTTTCTTTCTTTCGACAAGCTAACACCAACACCATTCTAAGTTACACTATAAATAGTTACGTTTATTTTGTAATAAACAGGTATATTTTATATAATATACTAATACTTATATTTTCAAGTATTTCTATTGGAAATATAGTAAATGTTACGGTAATAGAATTAACGGTTAATATTCAATTATTTTAATGATATATGTAGATTGTTAAAAACATTAACAACTCAATTTTAACTTAAACTAAAGTTTTATGCACAACATTTATATCAATTTATGTGTCTACAAAACATAATATTTGTAGAACTTATAATTGGTACCGTACTGTGTTTACAGTACTTAAATTCATTATCGGGGGCACAAAAGTGCCTCCGCCAAGTCAATCAAGTCAAAATTATCAAATGAATTAACATCGAAGATCTGATACCTATACCTGGTGACCATGATGAGATACTGTGAGAGCCCAGCTATTATAGATATCGACTTAAGTACTGTCTTTGCAAAATTTATTAATCGTGGTGAGACTCTTCTTTGGTGTATAAAAATTTAAGGTCTGGAGTAACTGATGAAGAACTCTAAGAGCTTGGTTAAACTATGGGAGAAATGGAAATGTTTCCTTAAAAGTTTTTCAGTGTTGTCACTCCTACCTACTTTGATTTATGGCACTTAGAGCTCTGCTAAATTAATCAATTAAAAACATGTTTTCTGCAAAACGAAGTGAAATCCCAATAAAACATCCTGTAAAATTCCTTTCCTTCCAAAAACAGTGTTGTTGTTGGAAGTTATTATTTACAGCGTAAATAATAATTTTTAACAAAAAAAATCGAATTCAGGCTCTCATAATCAGAACCTAACCAAGCTTTCATCAAACTACCCTTGAAGTATATTATTTCCAATATTATTTATTAATTTCCAATAAAAAACAATCCTCGAAATCATTCGCCGGGATATTAAGTTATTTGTCCATTTGTCGCGCCCATACTTAATGGTGATTTAAGACTGATGTGATTTTCTTACAGATCTCAAAGTTCTAAGATAACAAACATTAAAAAAAAACAATCGAATTGATAACTTCCTCCTTTTACAGAAGTCGGTTAATAACCAGCCAAGTCTCGATGAATCTGTAAATAAAATGATAAAGATAAACAAGTCTAAAGTTTCTTACTGCGACTTTTTTAATAATACAGTTAAATTTTATGTGATTTGGCAATTGATTTGTAATTATGCTTAAAGAATGATCAACGGTTGGTCACGTAAAATTAAAAAAAAATGCATTAAGGAGCCTTAGATTTGGTTTATCTTAACTAGAGATTTCATTACTTTTTATAGAGTAACAAACAGCTTCATCGAGTTTTGGCTGGTTTTTTACTGGATGTTTTTGGTGGAATTTTACTTTTCTATTTCTCCTTAAAAACAGCAATGTCAAATTGTCATCTGTCAAAAGCAAACTAGAAACAAAGAAGAAAATAAAAGTCCTATTACGTTTATTGTTTACAATAAAGATAAATATAGCGTAATTAATAGTAATATTTAAGTAAATCATTAGTCAATTAACTTAATAAACCATATTTTAAGTTGTTAACCTTTATTTGTAGCCCTACTTTTACAAATATGGTTTGTGATGGTCCGGATCCCCCAGACGATTCGCCTCAGAACTTAATACCGCCCCCCAGGCATGATTTGATTGCTAATGGTAACCACGAAGACAGCGATGAGGAAAATAATGAATATTTTGGATATGAACCTTTGCCACAAGGACCCGAATCTGTACTTTCAGACCACGACAGTGGGGATGAAGCAGAGGTATATATTTACTTGTATGTTATTATTTTATAATGACTTATTTAATCAACTTTAATATTAAATCCTAAAAATAGAATAATGATGCACTAAGGCCACCTCAAAATGTTCCTGCAATAGAACCAATGGAAAATGTTATATCAAGAGAAGTCTGGAGTGCCCCAAGATCAGATGATCCTATCCAAATGGACAATGAAAGAGCTGCACAGGTAAATGAGAAAACATTTTTATTTTAAGTTATACCTAGAACAATTTATTTGCTTTATCTTTTTTTTTATTTGTTAGTTGATTATCTTTAATTTTATTTTTTTATAATTAAAATGTGTTATTTCTAAAAATTAAGAATTATATTATTTTAGGTTATGTCTCTGATGGCCAATTTTGCTCTTCCTCAAGATTCTATTCCAGATTGGGCACAAAGTATATCAGAAGACCAATGGAAACAAACTCTTAATGATAGGATAGAGAAAATACGAAGTAATAGATAAAACATTTATATTTAAAAAAAGTAATGGAAACCAAAATATTATTAAGGTGCAGTTGGGGGTTTATGAGTGGATTTTTAAATAGATTGTATAATATTTATAATTTTATAAAAACATTTCCATTATTAAACAGATATGTTATGAAATTATCCAACCAGTAGGTATCCTATGTTACTCAAACTTTAACATGTTATTTTAAACATTTTTAAAGTGTTAATCCACACTTAGGAAAGAAAAATACTTATTTAGAAAACATAAAAATTTGAACGTAGCGGGACTCAAACCCGCGCCTCCTGGTCGGTTTCCAGGAGCGGGTTCAGACAGAATTGTTTGATTTAGTTAAATCTAAAAGATGCTTCAACTCGATAACTTTAAGATAACTTAGAATTGAAATAAAACACTTTCATCTAGGCAACATATAAAAAGACATTAAAATAATTTACAAAATTTCATAAATATTAAGGTGAATCTGATAATGAAAAAAATATATGATGTAGCTAAAATATCTCATGCTTACCTTATTATGGTCTATTTATTTGGGCTTGAGACAAAATGTAAACAAAGAAAACAAACACACATTTCTTAAAGTTTGTTAATTTATTGAAAGGATATTGAAAACAAGTATGGAAAATATTTTGTTTTAAGTATAATTTGTGTGTAGTATATTTAGTTGCAAGAGTTATGATTAACTCATATTAATTGCTTATTACGAAAATATATAAAAATTTAAGCTTAGCAGGTTCAAATCCCACTATGTTCAAATTTTTATATGGTTTCTTAGTAAGTATGTTTCTTTCCTATATCTGGAATAACACTTTAAAAACTTCATATTAATTGTCCTAAAATTTGTAATTAAATATGCAAATATGGTTGCATTTATGGCAGAATCATTACAGTTCTATTATTATATAAAATAAACCTCCCCCATTGACAAAGATGGTTCTGGGTTCGATCACCCACCCTTCACCCTACCCTGCCATATGGTCTTGAATATAATATAGTAGGGTGAAATATATGAAGCTAAAAATTATACTTATAACAATTATTATATAATATTAAATATTTAAATGTATAATTTCTCAATCTCATATATAAATATATATAATAATATGGAATAATAATAAAGAAACATGTTTTAAGATATTTGTGTTTTATTAGCAAATGTAAAATTTATATTGCAAGATATATTTTGATTAAAACTTACATTCCGTCTAACAAGGGTTCAAATGTATCAGTTATGTATTTTTTTAAATTATTTGATTACAATACTATGAAGTACTATGAAGCTAAATTAATAGACATGTGTTTAACTTAATAAAAATTATAAACCATAAATATTTTAAATATATATTGAGGCCAGTCGTGGCCCAGCGGCACAAAGTGTGACTGTAAAACCTGGGCGGTTGTGGGTTTGTCCCCACTCGAGGAGTGAAATATTTACTTAAATTTATATTTTCATTTCTTCGCTCTGGTGTCGAGGCAAAGCGCGGCGTTGAGTTCTGCCACTTAACACGCAATGCCTCCACAATTCGGCAGAAACGGAGTGTTTACTTCCCTCTTCCCTCTCTACTTGGTTCCCACTGCCTACCCTGCTGTGTGCGGGATACAGCGTGAAGCTGATTTATTTATTTAATAACAAATGTACTTTACAATATAAAATCTTAACCACTCATTACGGTTCTCTGAACATTTAAAAACACATTTTGGTGGTATTACTTAAGTATATATTTTTATTTTAACTTATAGCTACAGACACATGATCTGTAATTTTTTCGACGTTTTCTAAACCTATATAAATATATATTTTTTCATCTGCTACTTAAACTAGGCTAGATATAAATATCTCAACGTATTATACAGTATCCGAGGCTTAAGTTGAGTTTTGTACTTGTATGAGTTTTTCTAAAAGTAGAGTGAGAATAAAATTATAATTTTTACAATAATGTTATCAAAAAAAAATCAAACAAAATATTATATCAATTCTTCCAAATCGGACATTACTTCTTCGTAGTTTCCCTCTTGTCTGATGTATCGTTTGAGCTAATAATTATATTATCAAGAACATTTTTGTACACTTGTGTAGTAGCAGTGCGAACTTTATCTTTCACGTTTAAATAAATAATATATTAAGAATGAAATATGTGACGCTATCTGTACAAGAGACGTAGGCCGGTTGTCAGAAAGCAATATAAACCGGTTTAGACTTTTTTAGACAATTTAATTCATTTACAGTACGGGAGCTGCCCATGCTAAATCGGGATTTATTCGAGCGTCATAGAGACCTAAATATATAATTCATATGTTTTGATCGGTGGGGTGAGCGACTATAGATTTTCAAAAATGTAAAAAAAAATTGTTGCATGGACATACTGATATTGATATCATCCATGTCCTCCGTATTCTTAAAATAGTTAGTATGTTAATCTGATTGTTTCCATAATGGAGGTGGCCGTACGATTATATAAGGATTAAAAATGAAGCTAAGTGAACCTGAAAAAAAGCTTTTTATCTGACGATTTGGGTGTGACGCAAATTCGCACACATTGTTAGAATGTGCAAAAACTATTTCGTCACTTTGAAATATTTAAGCGTGTTAGATTAACATATATGTTTAATATACATGAACCGTATACATTGTATATGGTTCATCTTCATGTCCTAGACTTGCTATGTGATATTTGTTTTTAAATCACTGATCATAATCAATTAAAAGAAATGTAAATAAAAGAGTGTATGTTTGAGGTAGAACACTTATATTTATAAGAAAATAATAATAAAAAAAATATTTTAGTATTTTTTAAATTATCATATTTATCGATGAGTGAGAGAGGAATAGAAACACGGGGAGAGGAATAAAGGTAGCTCGTAGCTGCATTTAACTTTATCGATCAATTTTTAGTACTTCGACTTGTTCAATTCGTAATCTTTGAATTATTCCCTTCAAAAAAATTAGCCACGCTCGACAATGTTGAAATAACGTTTTTCATGCAACATTGTAGCCCTTCCCCTTCTTTACGTCACTCTGAAATTGTCAAATGTGGAATATACACGATTTAGCATGTAATAACTCACTCTAACTTAATCTGACGCGCTCGAGAATTTCAAATGATTATTTATTTTTACTAATCTGATCCTTTATCCTAGACGGTAGGCCATGTATATGGGGCTCATATTTGGTGGAAGTACTTAAACGAGTTCAAGGAGTCCCCCAGTATATTAAAATGCCGCGCTTTAATAAATCCCGAAGTCCCCACTTCGGCTCCCTTACCATTAGATTGTTTAGCCCAGCTACTCAGCCATATTGGAATTATGGATAATTAATATATACATAATAAAAGATATAGAAATCTTCTATAGAAGGATGTATTATTGTCTTGGATCATAAATTACAGCACTAAAAGTAACCAATTTAGTTTTTTCATTCCTTATAAATGTGTAAAATGGTGAATTGGCATAGAAGGCGTTTGCCGATCTTGCTAAAATACCACTTGTGGCTGCCACTGCTTCTGTGCCGTATTCTGTGAACAGATAGCTTAATTTTTAAACTATTTTACGCTTTTTTCTGCATATATTAGAGTAATCAGAGGACGCCTAATGTTAAGAAACGCCGCTCTCCACGCACCGCCCAATATTCGAGATATTCCGTGTAGAATGACAGAAGTCTACATGGAATGTCTTGATACCAAAGTGAAGAAATGAAAATAAATCATTTTTCCGAATGAGAACTTACAACCGTCGCGGCCACAGTTAGACGCTGTGACCACGCCACGCTGTGTAATTGCGCCACTATGGTCTTCATTTACAGCATCTAAATTGATATTCGTTTATAATTTTACAATATCTATAATTATTATTAGACATCGGATTGCATGATGCATATGCAAACATGCAAATGTATATATAATAATTATATTTTAATAGCGTTATTGCATATTTTTGTATTTTTTCATTGATATTGCTTATGTCAGTAGTTACGTGTATATGCATACGTGTTGCGGAGGAGTTCACATCGAATTGCGGAGGAGATCAGAAATGAGTTCGATGTAGTCAATAAATAGATTTCTACTAAACAAAAAAAAATTAAAAGCGCCTTCGCGAGTATAAGCATTTATAGAGCAACTACCAAACGTATGACTATTAAAAAATTGACAGACCAGACGCGATTGCAATCAATACAAGCCAGTTAGCACTTGAGGATCCTTCAATCAAAAAATATTGTTCTTATTGCGACACATTTCAGCGGTATACCCGGTGCAACAGAGATACTTGAAACTAAAAACCTTCCTCTATGGAAGTCTTTGAAAATATTATAAAAAAATATTCAACAGAGTAACGCCCTTTTAGAGTTCACTATCGCTAAAAATTCGTGGGAAATTAAATGCAGTTCCCAAAAATAAAAATCCCGGTCTCGAAGGAATAAAGAAGTTTGATACATTTATCAACGACATCGGACAAGCACTGCATGGAGAGGTTTCTGCAGAAATGGCACCAAATGGCGAATTCTATCCGATAACGTCAGTTGACGTTGAAAGGTCATTTTTAGCCTATAAATTAATATTAAGTGACAATATAATCCGATGTCTAATTATTATATATATTATGTTATAAAGAAAATATAAACATTTTTAAATTAGACAGATATATATAATAATTAGAAGTTACCTTTAGGTAACTTATCTACTTTGTAACATTTTAGGTAACTTATCCAGTACCTACTTTGCCTAACATTTTTGGTCAACTGTGATTTTTTTTATTTTACTTTTTGTTATATATTTTATAAAGGTTCTTCTTGCTTTTTTTTGGAAGCCCCTAATATGATTTTATAATGTTATACATACCATCTATTTTTATGCGAACATCATGTATAATAGAGTCTACGTGTATACGAGGATTGGGTAGACTGTCAATGATGTGTCTTAAATTACTTTTTTCCACTTCATCGCCATGCGCGAACCTCGTTAAAATTTTAGTTTCGTTTTTGCTATCGGAGGGATCATCATCCAACATAAGAGCGAAATTAGCTTGCCTAGGATTAAACATACTCTCAATACCCAATTCTTTTAAAGGATCTTCCAAATTAGCATTGAATTTTATATCCATTTTTGGGAATCGTATTACACACTTTTGAACTCTCAATTGATCTATTAAAGTGTTGATTTTTTCGTAATTTAAAGTGCTCATCACATCTGATAATGTTAGCTCTGCAGGCTTCAAAGGCTTAAGGGCATATAAAATGTTTTCACTATCATTATAAGGCAACGCGATCATATGTATTTCTGTAAATAGTTTGAAATTATCTTTTTTTATAAGTAGGTACAAAATATATTTTATTTTTTAAAAATAATTAATCTCAAACTTACTATTTTCCAAAGTATAATTGAAATCTCCCATATTTAACATAAGGTCAGTAGTAATTTCATCATTAAATGTTTTAAAAGGCATCCTAGAAAGAAAATACTATTTATTATATCCCGTATATTTAAAATTTTATTTTCATATACGTAATTCTAGTAGGTATCTACTTACTTACATAACTACATCTTTTAATCCTTGCGTAATATGAACTGCTTGTGTTCGTATTAAGTTTTAAATTGTACCAAGATATAAGTATATACAGACTGTAATGCGATCGATGGATCAGCGGTTGTCTATGGATACAGGACCTCAGTATCTACTCATTTTACTCCCATGTATATTCGCCGATTTTTAGTGATTCGGCAGATATTTGAAAATTTGTGAAGAAAATTTGCAAATACACCCCAACTTTTTTTTTTTAAACATTTTTTTTTTAAAGTGTTATTCCACACTTAGGAAAGAAAAATACTTATTTAGAAAACGTATAAAAATTTGAACGCAGCGGGACTCGAACCCGCGCCTCCTGGAAACCGACCAGGCGCTCTGACCACTAAGCCATGCGTTCTCGCCAAGCTNTCTCCCTACAGAGATGCTAACAACATAAATAAGTTGTAACAAGCGTATAAAAATTTCGACGTAGCTTGGCGAGAACGCATGGCTTAGTGGTCAGAGCGCCTGGTTGGTTTCCAGGAGGCGCGGGTTCGAGTCCCGCTGCGTTCAAATTTTTATACGTTTTCTAAATAAGTAATATAACAATTTTTTACGATTTTATGATTTGAGTACATTCTTTAAAATGTTGTCATTGAACTGCGTCTATGAAACTTTCAGAGATTATTCTATGTTAATACTAGAGAAATAGTTTTAAAAATTATTTCTGGTAAAAATCATCAGTATTTTTTTCGCTACAGCCCTTGAAAGTTTTCGAAATAAAATTGCTTATTTAAAAACGATTTTTGTCCCCATGTTATTTCTAAGATTTATAAGCCGATAGTTTTGAAATATTAAATTATATAAAAGGCCTACTATTGAGCAATATTGAAATAAAAAATCACGAGCGCAGACTTAACAGTCGGCTTTATTTGCCAAATTTCTTCAAGAATCCGATTTTTTCCATGAAATTACAAAATCTCAAATATCTGCCGAACCACTGAAAATCGGCGACATACATAGGGTGAATTATCCCATTCAGCCCCATGTATGTATGTCGCCGATTTACTGTTGTCCTCCAGCCATAGACAACGCGTTACATCTTGTATACTATGTACATTAAAAACCGAACAAATGTTTTTTTAACTTAAACTTTTATTAAGCTATTTAATTTATTTGTTTTAAAACTACGGGTTCGATAACGACCTGGCGTGGCAAAAAAAACAATTATCTATCTAAATTTTGGTGATCGGTAAATTTCTGTTTCATACGGGTATTTTATATGAGGGTAATTATTATGTTTATCATTCAGCAGTTTTAACTTTATTAGTATGTAGATATGTATATGGTGGCCATATATATGTACTTTTATATTTTTAATTATACTATACGTTTAATTTGCGAGAGTTGAACTGGTGTTTTTCAGCATAAAAAACAATGCAAAAATATAGTAATAAATATAATCTTTTATCTCTTTTTAACTAAACTAATAAACTTATGAATTATGAGAACTTCACACATTTTTTTAACTTACTTCATTGTATATTCTGGTAAAAATGGAGTTTTCCACTGACCACTAAAATATAAGGCACTCAGTAACGTTGCTTTAGTGTCTCCTGGTAACGGATCCTTTAGGAAATCAGGTAATTTACCATTCGTGTTATTGCTCACCCACCTAAAAAGTTTAAAAAAATAATTATAATTATCAATACTAATAATATTAATGTTTTGTAAGTATGTGGCTTTTATTGACCACAAGCATAAACCAAATATTATTTGACAATATTGACAATCACAAAAAATCACATTAAAATAAAATTTTGACGCCATTGTGGATAGTGATGTAAATACGATCGTTGTGACACACAAGGACAACTTGCAACTTGGGCGTGACGTAAAAATGTTAAAACAAAAATAAGAATAGATACTCAGTCATAACCCAAGCACCTGATATAACTGTAACCATTTGTCACTTTAAAAACCTCCAAAACTATATTCAGACATTGATGAACTTAGATACTTATTTATGAATATATTTTAACATCTAAGCATCGGCGCAGGAAGAGGAGGGAGGCTGAGTGGGTAATGTCCACGCCAGAATAGTCTGGTGCCCAACCCCAGAAATTTTACTAACAAAAAAATTGCCACGAAAAACAAAAAAAACATTTACAAGAACATATCTGTTCGTTTCGTTTCTGAAATCCAGACGAACGCCGCTCAAAAAAAATCTCAAGATATCTACGCTAATGCATCCAAATCTTACTATAACATTATGACATTATATATAGTTATAATTTGGACCTCAAAGCTGCCAATTGTTCTTAATTATATAATCAATTCGCATTCCTCTAAATCAAAGTAGTCCTACCTACTTAGTTATATATTGAACAATTTGTAACATGATAGGAGTGTGTATGTTTATTGGAGAACTAACTCACTGATTAATAAATGTCTGTGTTGTAACTCTGTCAGTGAAGTCCACAGTTTGGGCTTCACCGCCGTATACTTTTTGTACGTAGGACTTATACAAATCTCGTAATTTTGATTTTCCGTCGAGGAAAATAGCGTCAGCATACATTGTCTTGCTCATTGTCGTGTTCGAGTTTAGTTTCTTTAATAAACCTCCAAAAGTTTCGTGATTTAGACGATTTATTTGAATGTCTGAAAAGAAAAATATTTACCTATATCAAATATACCTATATACCTTGTTGAATATATAATTTTGTTGATTCGTCTCGCATTACGATACAGGTAATGTAATAACATGGTTGTTTTGTTAAATAAGTTACATAGTTTCTCTTTAAATGTTACAAATTATATTTCTATGCAATTCTATATAATTTGTAAAGAATATTGATAATATCAACAAAATCAAAACAATGTCCTAATAAACTCACCTTGGGAAAATCCTAATGCAAGAGCTATTTCGTCATAAGTTTGCCCGACACTACCAAGTAACGCCATAGCTAAAATTCCTGTAACATATTTAAAATATTTTAAAATAAGGGATTTCTTTAATAAAACTAGGTACTTTAAAGCTCACTGAAATAGAAAGTATGTAATTTATTATTTTCTAGTCTATTATTTTAGTTTCACGCATCTAGCTCGTAAGAACACGTCAAGACACTCTTTTCTCTAATTTTTTGCCTCATTCGGATTCCACCAGATGAGTAGCGAAACAAAACGCCGCCGTTTTACAAAGAAAATAGTTTAAGTCTGATAAAAAAATATATTTAAATATAATCAATTCCAGAAGGAAGGTTGTTTTGCATATGAATAACAAATAACAATCCAATTCGATGTTTTTATATTATATACAGCTTTGCTGTATCTGGCACGCAACAGGGTAGGCAGAGGGAACCTAGTATAATATTAAGGCACTCCGTGCACCGCTTTCCGCCGAATTCTGAAGGCATTGTGAGTTCAGTAGCGGAACTCAACGACGCGTTTTGTTCCAGAGCGAAGAAGTGAAAATATAAATTTAAGTTTAAGTTTATTTAAGTATATGTCATTACTATTTTATTTCTATTATAGCTAAAGCGACTATATCTAGTATTTTAACGTATTAACTTTAAAAAAACCGGTTAAGTACGAGTTGAACGCGCCGCAAAGTGAAGGTATCTTATAATAGTTGAGATATTTAAGTTTGTGGGCGTATTAATGATATGAACTACAAATGTAAATTTGTAATGAATTACCATTCTTTGGATTTTTTCCTTTATGTCTTATGTAAATTATCAGTTCTTGCCAAATTTCATAATTGTAGAAATTGTAGATTGTCCACGGGAAGAATACCATATAGGTTTTGATTATGCGACAGTTTTCATACGAAATGTGGCAGGTCTTTTTTTTGTGCTCCAAGGGACCGTGATACTTCCCCGCGATTTTGTGGTCTTGGCAGGCGGATAACAAAGTGATTTTATAAGGATTTCGTTTTATTCTTTTGAGGTACGGAATCCTATTTTTTTTATGTTGTTCTTGTGTTGTAGTTGTCTCGTGTTTATCTTTTTATTTATTTATATATATANATATATATATTTTTATGCTTTTGCGGTGTTCATCAATCATGCTGTCGAACTTAGGAACTATAGCTCGGTGCAATGTGAAATAAAGTGACGGGGTTTTTTTGACTTAATAATTTTTTTGTGAACCAGATGAAAAAGTTCGCATTTTACACAAAGCACCTATACCTACATGCCTATATGCCACGGTGTTTTTTCATTGAATATACAATAAAGGTCGTTCGATACAAAGGAACACAGTTTTTCTCTTTGAATATATAGTGTACGGCGCTATGTCATTAGTACAGATAAAAAACAGAAAAGGGAAACCGGAACAGCCATGTCGTCATTGCTGCGCTACTCCACACCAATGCTATTAGTGAACAATTGAATTATACCTATTATTTAATGCATATATTATGTGACTATAGTATAGATGAAGCATTAATTTGTCTACAATGCTATTATTAGGAACATAAAAGTTAGGGAATTTCTAATAATATCGAGTCGAAAGAATGATGAAGATATTAGAATTTGATATTTAGATAGATTTGTAAATTTTTCTAAGCAACTAACGCTACTCGCTTGGCCACTATCACCTGTAACAATGTTTAGACTTCAGTGTTAATCGTGGAAATGATAATAATTTTAGAATAGTTTCTCTTGAGCGGAAATTAACCATCGATACTCCACCAAAACGTTTACAGTTAGACTCTTTCCTAATGTAACACGATACACTCAAACATTTTGTATTTGTTCTAAAAAATGTATAAGAATCGGAACTTGTTCTTCTACGTAAAATTTTAATGGCTCCTGACTGTACTATGAATGTTGACTGTACTGTCACCCTAATAAACTATTGGGCTTGGTTTTTTTGTTTTATGCACTCGGTCTTTTTTAAATAATATATTTTTATTTCACACTATTTTGTTAGACATTAGGATTGTAAAACGAGCAATTTTGCAATATTATAATTTCCTTGACAGAGTTAATATAGGGATTTGAACTCGCTTCAACAGTCCACTATAGTAGGCTAAATCCAATCCACTGTACTATACCTACTACTACTGTGATAAATATAGCAATGAATTACTAAATTATCGGTCCCTGTTATAATGTATGAAAACTGGCAAGAACTTACAACTTGTTCAACGATACACCACATGATTAAAGTTCGATGAATTTTATTTTGTTCATTTTGACAATATGGCGTCTAGTTGTCACTGTTGTTTACTTTTATTATTGGCATGTCTTTAGCCACTACCGAAAGGTTAAAATGAATAGATTGACTCATGATTGAATCAAATTCGGTTATTTCGTTTGGTCTATATAGCTTTCGCCACATATAGAAACAAACATAGATACCTACCATTTATAAACTGATAAATACATTACTCTTCTTTTCGTTCCGCAGTCGATTAAAAGTGAGGTGAAACAAGGATAGCGATGTTTTGTCTACACAAACTTGTAATGTCAATGTAATTTCAAAGTCTTTACTTTAAACAGGTTTTGAATATGCTGTATGGTACATATTTAACACTTTTAACTTAATACATGTTTTGCAACGTTATAGAGAGTGTTTTTGTCATTACCACATTAAATGAAACCACAGTTGTAACTACTCTAAAAAAACCCAATACCATTAAAACAAAAGAGACTTTTCTACAAATGAAAAAGTGATTTCTTCAAAAAAAATCAAACGCTATTTGTCAAGAATGACGCACGCAGACATAAACCTATCAAAGCGATAACGTCGCACACGCCGCATTCACGAAATCGACTCGTATTTAATGGAGGTGATGTTGGAGGTGTGTTGAATTGCGTAAAATAGAACGAGAGATATCCCTTTCTCGTTCTAGAATGTTTTTTGAGAATTACAAGTGGCCGATCCGCAACGTTTAGTAGTAGTTTTGTAGTATAAGGTGTTTACGTTATTGGTATCTATTCCTAATTGCGTCACACGAAATACAGTATCGATAACACAACATCGTGAAATGAAAAAAAATCCTGCGTCTAAACTATTGAGTTGTCCCCTCGAGTGGGGATCGAACCCACAACCAGTCGGTTTTACAGTCACACTTGGTGCCCCTGCGCCACGACTGGCCTCAATTTCTTTAGGTATGGGTTTGAAATATTTAAAACTATATGCTGCTTTCGTAACAGGAGCGCAGATGCTTCCACCTTGTATATACATAATAATAGCATTTACCTTGAATATCTACTTATTTACAGTTGGTAATGCATTTATATATATATATATACATATNAATAACTTCTGCTTACGTAATTACTAGCTAGACCCCCCCATCCCCCATGTCATCAAAAATAAGCAAACCCAAGAGCCCCCCGCCCCCCTACAGTGCTTACGTAATACTTGAACGGCCCCTATAAACTTATATTTTTTGTAGTTCTTTTCATACAAAATGAGTGTATATACACGCAAACTTAAGTTTATCAGCTTTTATGAATTAACTTCCGGTTAACCTACAATCCTGAAATTGGTACGGAACCCTCGGTGGGCGAGACCTAATGAACCTATTGGACTGATTGCACCTGACCGACTTTTTACTTCTCGGTCATTCTTTTTTCCATTTTTATACAGTGATAGTGCAACGTTGGCCGCCCGCAACTTCGTTTGCGTGAAGCCTATAGTCCTTGCCTAATTTATACTTAATAATTATAATCCCACAGTTGATATCACAACACACGGCTTAAATTTTCAATGTTTTTAATTCAAATCTTAAATTTTCATATGTCAATGCAAAATGCTCATTATGCTCAACCACCTGTGTAAAGGGAGCATTTTATTATCTCCTCAAATTTTGCTGGTATGGCAGTCTTTAAAATTAAATATAGCCTGGATCCTGCACACGCCTAGTAGCTATAGAACAAAAATAAGTTTCTTTCCAATCCGTCCAGTAGTTCAGACAAAATAATTTAAACAATCATATATTTATGTTCTATCAGTTTTCTACATTATCTTATTTATTTTTAAACATTTTTAAAGTGTTATTGCACATTTAGAAAAAAAAAATATGTATTTAGAAAATGTATAAAAATTTGAACGTAGCGGGATTCACACCCGCTACGTTAATTTTACGTTTTCTAAATAAGTAATTATCTTATTTTTTTCGTAAAAATATTTAATGTATAACCACAAGTAAAGAAGTAAACAAACGTCTTATACGTTTTTGTCCTAACAATATGTCGAGGTATTCTTTTGTCCCGTTGAGGTTTTCCCTATGACACTATTTATGTGAGGAAAATCCTACATAATATAACCTTTTAGCTACCATGGCTGTTGTGAAGTAAAAACAACGGAACAGATTAAATAGGGTACAAAAATACAGACTTAAATATTTGCATCCAAGCTATTTTTTCCATTGTTATTAATATTTTCTTTTTTAAATTTTACAATAAATTTATAACTCATTCTATTACTAACTACTTATATTATACTAGTTTTAATACGTGGGGAAGGTTTAGATACCTTTTTACAAAAAATATGCCGCAATGGAATAAGAAATTTGGTTGTTAATTTTGTTGGTATATTTAATGTTTATATGTAAAAGCCAACAATATATTTAATAATGCATTAGAAATGCAGTTAATTAATAAAATAAATGCACGTACAGCGTCATACGCGTTGCTATAGAAACGGGTACTTTATACACCAACAAATTATCCAATCGATCTAAGTAATTCCAATTTACAGGTAACGTATTTTTTTATTTTTTTTTAAGTTTCACGCTGTATCCCACACACAGCAGGGTAGGCAGAGGGAATATACTGTTAAGACGCTCCGTTCCCCACTTTCTGCCGAATTCTGGAGGCATTGCGTGTTAAGTGGCAGAACTCAAAGCCGCCCTTGTCCTCGACACCAGAGCGAAGAAATGCCAGGCCAGGTAACGTATAATGTAGGTAATTGGTTGTCGAAGCAAATTTTATGTAGAGGAGCGGTTATAAGATGAACTAATAACTTGTCCTTATACTTATAATTTGCTAAGTTTGGCAGATACTGGATAATAAATAAAAAATAAGTGTTTATTATTTAAACAAAAATACGCTAAATGTATCGCTCGGTTTTTTTCTTTTTTACACTTTTTTTATTTTTATTTTTCTTAATATTAAAAAAAATATCCAGCTATTAACAAAAGAGTGACACACTGACAGGACAATTTTTAATGCACCTAGAGGTATGAGCATAATGTGGAGAAACAAATTCAGATAAGTTGAGAGCGAGTGTGCGCGAGAGAGTTTCACTCACTTACTGATTTCTACAGGAAAAAGAAATTTTGAAATTATAATAAATTAACTTTAAGTTAAGAAGTAAAAAACAACTTCCTCAATAATAAATAAGCGTTTAAGTTGTACCTCTTAATAAAACTAATCGACTGGAGCTTTTTGTATTTCACCGAGCTAAAAAAAAATCTTAAATACAGCTATAAGGCACAAATTCATTCACCTCTAACCGGACTGACCTAAATCCACAAAAATCTTTTGTTAAGACACAGCTTTCTTTTGCTGCGTTGGTATTGTAACCCATACCTTTTGTGTATGTAGTACTAGCGATCCGCTCGCGGCTTCGCCCGCGAAATCATTTTTGTTTTATGAATGTACTAGAGACTAACTTTTATATTATATTATAGCTAAAGTATAATATTTAAAAAATATAATTTTAAGTATCCTATATCCTTTCTAACTTAAAGAATATGTGTACAAAGTTTCACGATAATCGATTGAGTAGTTTTGGCGTGAAAGCTTAACATACATTTATAATATTAGTATAATATTTAAAATTAAACTTTGTATGTTTAATTGCTTACCATTGATGCCTGTAGGTGAAAGAACAATGTTTTTTCCAATATTGTCATTCATCATTTTTGTCATGATATTATAACCGAGACTGTTCAAACCACTTGCCAATTCATTTTCCCGTGATACTTTCGATATCCTAAAAACATATAAAATAGTTTAAAATACATTAAATCAAATAATTAGATCACAAAATTAAAGGTAAATACTTCAAAAAATATTAGCTACTAAATAAGTTTTGATATTTGTACATCTCACTAATAAACATTGAAAGCTATTGTGAAGAATAAATAAAATATTTACTCAATTTCGTCTTCAGTACAGGCAGGCTGAATTGTGTTGTAAAAAAATAGCAAGCTAATATATACCACTACAGTCTTTGCTTCCATTTTCAAAACTGAAATTATAAATGTACATATAATATAGTGAAATACAACTCCACGCTGAATCTCACACGTAGCAGGGTTGGCAGAGGAAACCTAGTGTTAAGACACTCCGTTCCATTAAAACACTTGCGTTCTCTGTTTTCTGCCGAATTCTCGAAGCATTGCGCGTTGAGTGGCGGAACTCAACGATGCGCTTTGCCTCGTTACCAGAGGAAGAAAATTAAGATATTAAACATTTCATTCCTCCGTGTGGGGATCGAACCCACAACCGTCACGTTTACATTAGCAGGCTTGTATTCCTGTGCCACGACAGCGTTAAAATAGAATTTTAGTTAATTAATCATTAATTTTAGCGAAAAGCTAGTGTGTTTTAAACTGTGTAATATGTATACCTTTGTTTTAAACAATTTTAGTAAAGTTACCAGTCGATTATCTAATAAAAAAAAATGTATAAAATTAAATGTATAACTAATCGTATGAAATAAATTATAAAAAGATGTAACTTAACATGTTAATTATAATTTTATACAATATACATATTAGATATATCTGACAAGACAACGCATACAATTTAATAGTATCTAATGATTTTAATGTTATCGTTGCACTTCTAATTCATCCTCTTCAGCATATATTTTCAATTGAGGAAAAGGAAGAAAAACATTGTTTATAAACTAAAAACTAAACCACTGACTTATAACGTTATAAATTTAGAATAAAATCTTATTAAACTTTATCTGACCCCATTGTCATAAAAATATGTAAAACATTGATTAACAAGTACGTGATTGTAGTACATAATTCGAAACTAAGCTAATAATATAACATATTTAATATGAATTAAACAAAAAAACTAAAAACATAAATAATGAATAGGGCTTTCCCGTTACCTTTCAACAATTTTATCTCATTACAAAATTTCACTTTGATCGGAGCTAAGCACGATGCAATAGTAATTTATACTGACACTACCGACGCGACTGACCACCTCGACAGCTTATGAAGCAACTAAACTAAGCTAACCTTGACCAGTGACTGCAAAAAGGCACTAATCGTATATACATATATATATTATATTATCAGTAGTTTTTTTAATATGTTTATATAAATATATCAAAAAAATCACGCAAGTAAATATATTTTTTTAAGAAATAGTTTCATATCAAATCTGTCATGAGTTCATAATTCTCGTAATTATAATATATTTTTTTTGTAAATGATTTTATATTCTAATTATTGTTTTTTTGACGATAACGCGAAGTCGCAATTTTTTTTAAATCAGCGATTGTATCTAAATGCCGTCGTGGCACGTCTGACCGTAAACGCGACGCGATTGGGGGTTCGATTCCCACTCGGGAAAATTAATTATTTAATATTTTCATTTCCTCGCCCTGGCAACAAGGTAAATGAGTTCTGCCACTCAACACGCACTGTTTCAAAACTCGGCGGAAAGTGGAGAACGAAGTGTCTTAATATTAGGTTCCCTATGTTTACCTTGCTAAATGTGGTATACTTTGCATCTAACATAACTATTAAGGGGTGAGTTATTTTCTTACAATTCACTACATTGGGTACATTACTCATTTGTAATATAATTTGTGCACTGGAAATAACAAAGTATATCAACATTCCAAGAACCTCAACGCAAACAACTAAACTTTGAACCAGCAAATGCCATGTTTACACGGTGCTCATTTATAGGAAAAGAAGATAATGACTGAAGTGTGAAAAATCATATTTAATTTGCCACATTCACACGAAAAGGTATGCGGAACTCAACGCCGTGCCTTGTGGATTTTAAGTAGAGCATAGAGGAAAAAAATAAAGTAATTCCATACTACGAGTGGATCGAACCCACTATCACCTTCTTTACTGTTAAGCACTATCCCACTTACGGTTTTACCATTAACTTTTTTTCATCTTTATTCTTAGACAATTAACCTTTCTTTACGAACCATTACAAAAATATAAAATACAACAATCTCATCCATTACTTTTTTTCTTCAGTTTTTTGACACATTTAAACGGGATTCTGTCACGTTATCCCGAGCATCTTTCTCTGCCTCTAGGGCATCAACCTTTTTCTTTTCCCGCAAGGTCATGGACCTTCTTAAGATAAGCGTTGCAAAACTGACACTGGGCGGAAAATTAGAAATAGCTCCGAAGATGATATATACGGGAAATAGTTTTTATAAGCAACGGACTTTCCAGGCATGAAGCATCAAAAGAAGAAAAAGTCCCGTGCGGTACTTTAAAGCGTTATTATTGGATTACTATCTTAAGTGTTAAAGATGTTCTTAATTGATTGATATTATAACTTTTATGCGACTGATGATCTATGTAACATACAGAAAGATGAATATTAGACTTAAGATATTGCCGAGCCACTGTGCACTCCGGGGTCGAGTCACCGTAGACCAGTACCGGTACACAGTGGTTCATTTCCCTTTTTTTTAAAAAAAACGTAATCAGACAAATTTACTTTAATATTGATTTTATTGGAAACGTGATAATGCAAGGAAAGATTAGTAACTAAGGTATGTGTGTAAACTTCAGTTCGTTATTTTAACTTTTTCTTCATAATTTAAACATCTGAACAATTCCGAGCCACTGTTCCCGACTTGACTCTACCATATTCAGCTAAAACTTTCATAGTCTCGATAGATATTCCATCTCTTCCTGTAGCCTTTTTATCCTTCAGGTGTTTGATGGCAGCCTTTACTTCAGACAGATTTGAGTTAGGTATTATGATCTCGTCTACATTGCGCTTGAATTTGGGATGATAGTCGATTCAAGTCCATTACGTGGGACCCTGTGGCTTTCTTCTCTCGCCTCTATCAGAGACAGTGGACTCTCTTATCTATCAGAGACAGTGGACTATCTGTCATCCAATATTTCCTTTTGTGCCTCGTCACTGGTGGATTAGTGTCTACAACAGCGTTTGAGCGAAGCTGTTTTGCTTGATCCCAATGGATTCTTCGCGATGTTTTGCGGTAGACCATTTATCCCAGTTTTACTCTTTGGAATGGACTGACATACTTATATACTATTATATTAGTTAATTTCAATATATTATTTGGCATTGCAAGACAACAAGATAAAATTTTTTCATGCCTTTTTCATTTGATTTCCATTTGGGAGATGTGTGTTAAAAACAAAATTATAATATAAAAAGGAGCAAATAAAACACAAAAAATATCAATATTTTATAAATATTCATAAATGTAGGTCAAATGTGGTACAATTATTCAAATCAGAGGAAATATCTTTACCAACGTCATATAAAAAGGAAACATTCATGCGTCGTTTTCTACACTTTATCGTTAATCCTAATTACGATCTGTAAAAAATATTTATCGTAACTATCTATATTGTATAGGAACTCGAGTCTGTTAGAGATAGGGTGAAGATACTCATCGACATTGCTCTTATAACTACGTACAATATTTATTTATGGTAAAAGCAGGTGGTTCTGATTATAGACTGTACACTAAAATTATGATATATTCACCCCATATCTAAGTGTCGAACGACTCAGTGAACTGAATTTATTATGTATCTAAAATAATTCCTCTCACCAAACACTACACTAGTAACGTGTAAAAGTGACAAATAAAACGTATGAAATGTGAATTATTAAAACATAATTACAATACAATACATTCCGCTCTAATATAAAATTAAAAATATGATAGAGTGTAGAAAATGGTAAATTGTTTCATTGACAGTAAATCCAATAAAACATGTGTACTTAATTTTATACAGATTACACTTATATTATTTTGATGATTAAAATTTAAATGTGTCCAATTTTTACACATCTCCACAGTAGCTCTAGCAGCGATACAAATTTTTACTGTTTCATTGGTTTTAGAAAAAAAATGTGAAAGAAAGCAGTAGTCAATATACTGGTGATCATAATTTACAAACTAATTAATAAGAAATAACCATTTTAATACTTTAAGACATAAATAATAACACATTTTAAACAATTTAACTCGCTTTCTTTGACTTAAAATCTCTTACATTTAAATGTTTTGACTACACTAATAGTATAACCAAGTCCGTTATGATACATAGTTTCATTATCCTATACTGACGTAATGTAAAAGGCGGTAGGCAGACAACTCCTTACGACTATGGACTCAGAAACAGAGTGTGAAGATTACCTCATGGTTCTTTAATAGCAGAGTTCACATTGCAAATAATTAAAAAGAAAACAAAAGAAAGTTTATAATATTTGGCTATCATATTCCAAAATGTAAATGACAATATGTATAAACAAGCCTGAATTGTGTCTCATTTTTTATATTGTTTTAATTTGAATGTGTGTAAACATTAACATAATATAAAAACAGCATATATTTTGCATTATCATGTAAACTCTGCAATTAAATTTGTCTAAAAACCAGAGGACTCAGACTCTCCCTACTAATATAAGATTAGAAACAAATGCAAAACATATTACAACCAGTCATGGTTCTATTTGACATTAAACTAACAGAATTAAAGAGATTCCAAACTGTTAATAATATTTTTACATTAATTTGTTTACTTACCAACATTGACTCAATTATTGCTAAATGTTCAATAAAGAATCTCATGTAAGTCTGCCAGTTAAGAATTCAATACACTCCACTATCACTATATCATACACACATAAATACCTACATTGTAATTAAAATTCACACACACGCACACATATAACTAATATGGTGGCTCGAACTAGCGTAACTTAACAATGAATTAATGATCAGTCTTAATAAATTCATATGAACCTTTACACAGGATCACGGCACTATTTTTAAAAAATACATTGTACGTCACTCTGTTGCTGAGTCTAACTTAACATCAAACTTATAATAGATAATATTAACAAAAAAGCACTGCTGGTTAAGTTTTAACAAAAAAATCAGCACATTGAAGCAAACAATAAAATCACTTTAATTTCTATATCTAAAATGATGAGCCACATCGACTCATTACTCCTAGTACTAATAAAGTATAATTATAAACCACTTCCCGCTTTCATTTAAATATTTTGAATTGATGATGATTCTATCATCTTATTTTATTAAATTACTACATAAGTTTTAATCTAATTTGTCGTTGCAGTATGTAGTAGCAGAACAACTTAGGCCTGCCTTTTGTTGTTACACACAAACACTTCAGCAAAACGACAAATGAGAAACTCCAAACTATTCCAATTCACATCTCAAACTGAGATTCATTTTTGCAACAGAATGGATCCAAAAAATTAGTGCTCTATCTACTGGTCTAAATAGTAATATGTCACATAAGCGATATATTACATGATTTATGTATTTATATAATAAATCATAAAAAAAATTAAATTACCTACTGTAAGTTAACATTCTGTAATGGGAAGCATGAACAGCGGAATGCTTCACTGAAAGTTGACAATACATATTTACTAATAATAACGTACTAATATCAAATACAAAATAAGCACTGGAATAGTTTCAATGAGAACTTCTACTGGGCAATCAATTATAACTGTCCACTTAAACAAAAATCTTTAAAATGTTAAGTCAAGATACATTTAGAACATTACAAGGGAAATGATTGTTGAAATTTCACTAAAAATGCTACTGTTAGTATAAATATAATATTAATAAAACTGCAGAAGCCGCATGCCTATCTATCATTTATAGTCCCTAAACTATAGCTTACATATTGTTAAAATAATTTGGAAAGTTCATATATTATTGCCGTTTTTTACTGCAACCATTTGTTTTTATCTGAATTATTTATTTTTTACACTGCTAATATATATGTATTTTTTTTAAGTGGCCTGTTAAATTGTCATTATTTAGTCAGTATTTAGCAGTAACATGTACATATTTTTATTATTAAAATATTTATATTTGCTCATTCATATGAGTATGGAAATTTCTAAAATTGGTTGAAAAAAAATTTTACGAATTATTAATACTACAAGGGAACAATGTTAACTTTTTATCATAACAAAATATTGGCATGCGGCATTCAATTTCTGACTTTTATCTATTAAGTCAATCATATTTCAATAAATTGTAATAATTGTGATTAAATTAATAACCATATTCCATAATAATATTTGAGACTAAACTAAGCACAGCGCCAATCAACTTATGTCACAATTCTTGCATCTAACATTAATATTTTAACCAACTTAGCTTTAATATGTTAAAATAAAAAAAAACGCAGACTTATCAATTTGTCACTTTGGAAAAGACAATTATATAACTAAAATAAAAAAAAAAACTATATTCGAGGAGGGTCAAGAGGGCACTTCTAACTGAAGCTGTTTAACAAGCCAAAGTCTCAGACTAGTTCAATGCAATCACGAATGCTTCACAACAATCACACCAGGTCGCTGGGGTGGTATATGATCAACTTTTTTTGTTAGTGCTAAAGGTGCATCACCTGTTTCTTCTCCAAACAAGTGATCTCCTTCTAGATGACGAATAGCTTCCACAATAGTTTCTAGATTCTGACGGCTAGTGCTTGCAAGGTATAGGCGTGACGGGGCATCGTGATTTCCATCAGGTATCACTTCTACTTCAACACGAGGCTCTGCTTTAATAGCCGCTTCAAGGAGAGGAGTGGCCAGAGGGGTTGCTGCAGGAGTGGCTAGAGGTACTTCAGCAGGTGGCTTTTCACCCTCTTCCTTCTCCATTTTACATTCAGCAATATCTGTCTGCTCATAATGTATGACAGGAGTGGATATTTCTTGGGCAGTTTCAGGATACATTTGAGCTTCAAGAGTCTGAAGTCTCTCTTCGAGCAAACGTCTCAATCTTCGTTCACTTTCCAATTGAACTCTTAATTCACTATTTTCCAATTCTTTTTTCTGTGGTGCAGCAGATACTGTTATAACAGCAACTGGTTCAGGGGATCTTGAATTTGTAGTCACATTATCATCTGTTGAATCTGGGATAATAGAAGGGACAAGAGATAAAACATCACTTTTTCTTTTTTTTATTGGTATCTCACCTCCTTCATGTTGATTCAACAACCTTTTCAACTGACAATTCTGTGACAAAAGTCTTGTCTTTTCTTGTTCCAATGAATATATATATTCTGCTGTTTGTTGTAAGATGGCAGCCTGTAAAATAAATATTTTTCATAAGCACCAGTATTGGATTTTTAAATAAATATCAAATGTTTTGTATATTAACAGTGAACATACTTTACTAAGTTTCTCGCCCTCGTGACGAGGCAATAGAGTACGTAAAGCCTGAAAACCAGCATTGATGCTCTGCATCCTCCTACGTTCATTGCTATTTGCAATTTCTCGTCGAATTCTCTTCTCTGCTTCCATAGTTTTACCTCTAGATGATGAATTTTTTTCACTCCTGAAATTGTTACATATGTTTATATAAGAATATATATATATATATATATATATATATATATATATATATNTATATATATATCTAAAAAATCAAAACATTCGAAACCTCAGCGACAACATATTTTTTTAACTATACGAAGTCAGATGCGACTAAAGTAAATAGGTTAATAGAATTTATTGAATAAAAAATCTCATTTTTACCCATATCAAAATATTTTAGGTTTACACAACAAAAACATGTAGGTTTTAATGTTTGGCGTAAGTGTTATAACGCGCTTACTACGCCTATTTGATTTGTCCAAACATGGCGGCCCAACAGCTGACTATACACCGGCACGGGGCGGGAGCGACCACATATGACCACACTAACATGTGTACATGACACAAACATCACAAATTATTGTATTATGAATAAAATTAGTATAATAGCTTAATTATGTCTATGTGATATTCAAATACGATGAAAAATCTATAACCACGCCGGTTACACCTACCTCGAAATAGCGTGATCAGATGCTTCTTCTTCGTATAAGTTGTAATCTTCTATTTCTAATAAACAAACGTCATTACCGTGCAATGACATAACTTAAGCACAAAACGGCACAGTTTAAGGATTCCACATCTAAACATATATTATAAAATCGAAATTACTTTTAGCAAAGCCACAATGGCGGGAAATGACAATGAGTACAGTCAGGTGACGCTACACAATTTACACACTTCACAATAATATAAGCCGCACAAATCACATTTAAAACACTTGTAATGAATATAAGATATCCATTTATTATTTTTTCTCTAAATAAAGAGATTTTTTTTTGAAAACAGTAATTATAATGAAGGAGTCAAGGGCAACACGAGATACGCGACATATCGATGGCCGATGATTTAATCATAGACAAATTCAATTCATAGACTATAGACCTTGGCGCATTATCCAACGCGAAAACCAGATGTTTGAAATTATTTTATTTTATGAATATAACGAACATAAAAGCTACTTAAATTTTATAAAACCAGAAATATAGTACTCAATTAAATTTTTATTTTTACTTACTTTACAAGTTTTTTTTGTGTTTTCACAGTTATGGTTTTAATTATAATTATATATTAACAATTTTTAAATTATTGCTAAATATACATTTTCAATATATTTTCTACAAATATTTTCTGCAAATGAATAGAATTATATGTATATCTTCAAAAGCATAATTATAATATTATATTTGTTTATATCGTGAACGACTTCTTATACATTTTTTTTAGTAAATTATTAAGGGATGTTTCTTTAAAAAGTAAAATAAAACAAGTTAATAATAAGTTATATTAAAAGTTAATACTTTCATTTTAAATATCATAATTACTATTATTGATAAGTTACGGTATTTAATGTTAAATGAACGCATTTTAACGTATTCTATTTTACGTTGTCAGAATGCACGTTATGTTGGCTTAACTGAAGCGTCTCAATTTTACTAACCAATCACAGGGAGTTTCATTTTTGAATTCGTTCTTGGTGGGTGGAGATTTGCCTTGTCGCCATATTGTGATCGGCTGTGAGTTCTGGGAGTGAATAATTTTATTATTTAAAGTGTAATTTCTTTGTCTTCGTTGTTCGGATTTTAAGACCCAAGGGTAAGCTTAAAATTAATATAAGTTTTTGTCATGAATATCTTATTATCGTGAGTGTAATATTTTATTCATTAATATACCGGGCGTTTGATTCTATAAAACTTCGTTGATTTTAAATTTTTTAATACATTTATGCATGTTGATTTAAAGATTTTTGTTTTTAACCTTTGAAACATTATATTTTTTATACTCGGCACACAAAACTGTAGGTAGAAAGTAATATGCCTTAATTAATTGATTTTCATTTTTGTGCATTCTTTCGCCGTATTACATGTAGATTTGTAACCCTTGTGGAACACGAGTGAAGTGCGATCAATATATGGTAATTTTACTCCGAATGCATTTTTCCGGGAAACCCGGTGTTAGTGCATTCACTAATTGAATCGAACGATGAATCATCAATGTAACAACCGGCGCACTTACTAAACAAAGGTTCTTGCATTAAAGCAACTTGTGAAAAATTTTGCTATATATTGTTGTAAACTATATTATTAGAACTGGGAGCTTTAAGAAGTTGAAGGTAAAACTTTGCCATTATACTTTTCATGTAAAAGAAAATAAAAGAGGATTTTGAAGAAGTTACAATGATAATTTATAGAAAGTATTATTTGTATGAATTAAAATGCAAATACTGTAACGTAATATATCTGTCGTTACAATAAAACCTGTACTCGTCCACATGTGCTAAAGACACACCCTAAAATGTGTCTTGCTTCAAAAATCGCTATATAGCTAAAGAAAAAGCTATACAATTATACAAAAAAAAATCAAAAAGCGACAAAGCAATAAATTCCAATTTATAAAATATATGTGTAATCTATGCATATAATAAAATTGTAATTGATAGCTGTTTGTATATGGAAGATATTTGAGAAAAAATATTATTGCGGGCATTTATCAATCTTCACAATTAAATTTAATTTAAAGACTCATTATTTTGGGTATAATAATAACGCAAAACATTTTTTTTTTTAATTTTTGTTCATTTGTCTGTGAGTTGTGCACACCAATCTCGAAAACGGCTTAACTGATTTAAATTCAGTTTTTGCTATTGACAAATTTCCCTTAACATTTAGTGTTTGTTTTATTTTAATCTGTTTATAAATAAAGAAGTTATATCAATATCAAATGTTTTGTTGACTTATGTTTCAATGTATAGATATTGTCTTTAAATTGATAATATTAATTAGGACAAAAAGGAAGTATTGTTTTTTTTTTAAGAACATATCTTTAATTAATTAGTCATCAGCTTGTGGCTTTGTCTGCTTGAACTACTCAATTTATTTACTAATCTGAATTACTGTAATTCAGATTAGTAAATAAATTGAGTAGTTCAAGCAGACAAAGCCACAAGCCGATGACTAATTAATTAAAGATATGGTCTTAAAAAAAACAATATTTCCTTATTATAGATAATGGTACTGTTATATAGTTGTTGTAGTGTTGTAATAATGTTTTTTAGTCATTCATTCAATAATTTCATTTTCCTCCATTAGTTTTAATTTAATTTACCTAATGGAATATTGTTACTGAGATTAGTCATAACATAAATATTTATTTAACATGATATAATAAGGTGAATCAACTTTAAACAATACAATCAATTAAGTGTAATTATCATAATATATGATTTGTCTTTTATTCTCTTTTATTGCTTCAGTATAGTAGTGTCAAACAGAAATAACTGAAAAATGTGAAATATAAATCAATTATAAATTTTTGTATTTGGCTTGTGCATTACACATTTAAAAAGCAAATTTTTAAATTATGCTGTATCCCACATATATCAGAGTAGGCAGGGTGAACCTGGGGACCTAGTGTTAAGACACTCCATTCCCATTCTGTTCCCCACTTTGTGGCAAATTCTGGAGGGATTGTGAGCTAACGGCTTGTCATCAAATTCATAACTGTTGAGTTTACACAGTCACATGTGCTTCTGCATCACATTAGCCTCAAACAATACTAAGTGCCTGTGATAACTTTGACCTCTTCTAGTTGGGGTTACATCGTAATAATGTAAATTTATAGCCTTCTTCTATAAATGGACTATCCAATACAAAATAATTTTTCCATCCAAATAAGTAGGTCCAGAGATTAATGTGTTCAAACAAGTAACCTCTTCAATATTATATTATTATTTTTTATAACTTGTTTTTTTTTTAAATATTTTTTCCACATTCTTTGTGTAAAACAATTGCAAGCAAAAACAAAAATTACAATAACAAATTTAAATATTTAATTTTACTCAAATATAAATGTAGATTTTCTTCTCAAAACCGTTCGATTATATTTAATGTTTAAAATATGAAAGCTAGTTAATTTATTACAAAAAACTGATATCAATTATATGAGAGGGTCTCTATAACTTTACTACAGGTATCTGTAACTTGTTGACCTTGAATAGTTTAAAGTCAAGGCCATAGTCTGATGTTGAGTAGAATAAACATATTAAACTTGCCTAATAATATATACTTGAACTTAAAATATTAATGTAACAGATTTAAGTGTGATTTAATAAAGTAGAATAAAAATTTAATAAATTAAGAAGATTTAGGTGGTGAAATTGCTATCTATAGTTTTTTAAAAGTAAAAAGAAAAACAATGTAGTCAACAAATAAAAAAGTAAAGGAGCTTCTTATTAGGCCAAAGAAGTCATGTTTATATTTATTGTAATATTAAATGGATCCACTTGGCTGATATTAAATCCAAAAAATAATTTTATAACTTTAAATGATAATAATGATAACAATTTCTGCCTGTTTTGAACATTTTCTTGTTGTAATAATTTAGATTCCGTAGTAATATTAAAAAATTGCAGTCTGTTTAGTTGAATTGAATGCGTTAAGCTTAGTATTCTAGTTTGGATTGAACATTTTGTTTTTGTGTTGGATAGTTCATTTACTGAGGAAGACCGTGTGCTATAGTACATCAAGTTTATCATGTCAATGCAACCCACTTCACCAGTAGGGCAGAGCTAGCTCAAGCCATAAAATAGGAAACAAAAACAGAAAAGATTTAGCTGCTGCATAGAATGTATCATGAGTCATATACAATGCTTAATTAGGTGTTTTCATAGGTTCTTTCCTATGTGTGGAATAACACTTCAAAAATGTGAAAACCAGGTATTTTCATTTGACCTCAGGAGCAAAGCCACAGATAGCACCTAATATTATATATTATTACTAATAATATAAGTAACTAGTACTTACTAGACATTATCAAAGATTCTAGGTAATTAATATACTACATTATAGAGTTATATGTTGTTAGTAATTATTTAGAATAATTGTTTCTTTATCATAATGAAAATATCTAATACATAAATAAATATATATTACTATTTAAAGTGATTGCTAAAAAGTAATCTATTGTTATATTCTTTAATGCACTTAAAAATATATATAATAAAAAATAAAATAAAAAGGCGGGTCGTGGCGCAGGCGCACAAAGTGTGACTGTAAAATCGACTGGTTGTGGGTCGATCCCCACTCGAGGAAGTGAAATATTTATTTACGTTTATATTTTCATTTCTTCGCTCTGGTGTCGAGGCAAAGTGCGGCGATGAGTACCGCCACTCAGCACGCAGTGCCTCCAGAATTCGGCGGAAAGTGGGGAACGGAGTGTCTTAACACGAGGTTCCCTCTGCCTACCCTGCTGTGTGTGGGATACAGCGTGAAGCTGATTTAATATATATAATAATACAAAATTAAAAGGTTAGTTAACAATGGTGGACTTATTTCGTAAAGAAATCTCTTCCAGCCCACCAATAGAAGTGGATGACTGTCAAACAACTGTGTGTAATCTATTGGACTATCAAATTTTTTTTGAGTGGTTGTTTTGATGTTGAAAGATTGGTGTTGTATAATATTATTTATGAATCTTGAAACCTAGTGTTAAGACACTCCTTTTCTCATTGAAGCACTTCAATTCTCCACTTTCCGCAGAATTCTTGCGACTAGTGCCCGTTGAGTAGCGGAACTTGACGTCGCGCTTTGCCTTTTTACCGGAGCAAAGCGAAATGAAAATATTAAATATTTTGTTTCCACGAGTGGGAATCGAAGTCACAACCGTCGCGTTTAGTCGCACCCTTGTGCTCCTGCGCCACGACCGCCAATGTATTTAAAATTTTAACTCTTATTCATATTAAACAAGACAGCCGAGTGCAATATGTTCTGGTGAAACAATTATAGATCTTCAAAATAGAACAGACTACAAATGCATTCTGATTCTATTTTTGTGTGTTAATATTTATTTCAAGTTTGTTTTGAACATCCTAACCCATTGACACCTTTTAGTAATATATTTTCTTTCATTGACTCATTTTGACTTTAAATGTATAATCCTATAAAGTTATTTGAAATATTGATATGTGTATACTGTTGTCATAGTTTTTTTTTAAGAATTTTTAATTTTCATACTGTTGTATTAATTATTGAGAAATTATTTTATAGTCCCAAATGGCATGTCGCATATATATAACATAGTAAATAACGAATGATAGTTTTCTTAGTTACAAAATCAATTTCCATACATTTAACTTTGTAATAAATGTTTAAAATGAATGCATATATAAATTAGGAAGACAGTGATTATGGGTGCTAAGCAGAGCAAGCGCTCGGTGGACATAAGCGGCAAGGAGGCCGAGGGCGCGGGCGAAGTGGCCGCGGCCGGCGCGGGCGGGGAGGGCCGCGTGGAGCAGCTCGCCGACGCCGACGCGCTCAAGCCGCAGCTCAACGGCGACGCACACATCCACGAAACCTCAGTGAGTTTCATATATAATAACACTATAGAGAAGTTTAATATACAGTTTGTTAAAGTTTACAAAATTAGATTATTGCTTCTAATATATATTTTTTTTATTTAAAATTAGGTAAATCATTAAATTTCTTCTAAAGTTTTTTCTTTCTTTCTTCACGGTAAAGCTTTTTTTCTCGGATACTTGCGTATGACATTGTTACAAAGTACGTTAGTACCTTAAAAAGCTTAGCGCTGGCCATAACGGGAAGCGTCTTCGTTCGCACGACTTGTTTAGATGACACGACCGGTGTAGTTTCTTTCTTTTCAATTATTTTATTTTATAATGTACCTGAGGTATGAAACCTTTTAGGATCTTGTTATGTTTTTGCTGTGTCTGGATATTGTTAGCGAATTCTAATAATTCCTTAGATGAAGCGTTGAACGCTTGAACGCGTTACTGAGAGATCTATTCTTCACTTTATTTATATACTAATAACATAGCTTAAAAAAATACAGCAACAAAAAAGGCTGTAGTAACGACACAAAAATTAAAAAAAGAACGTTTCATATAATCGACTTTTATTTATTTATTATATTATCTATGATATTTTCTAAACAATAATGACAACTATATAATAAATTATCTAAATGCAGTTATTGAATACAATTTATTGTGTCAAAAGATATTTTTTTAAATAATGTACACAAAGGTTCATTAATTTAGTCTATTGTCTTGTTTAGTTTCAATTATCTGAACAAAAATATTAATGTTTTAGCGATGTGGGTGCCCGGGAGTAGTGTTCACTGCGATAATTGATGTCAGATGTTATAACAGACGACCCGCATAACAAACGTCGCAGTAGCACGTCAAAGCCATTGGAGCTTTATTTATTACTTATCTGGCCACTATTTTTAGACGGTGATAAAGTGTCTGTTACACTATTGTTATTTCTTATGTTGTATATAGAATATGTGATAAAGCTGCTGGTTTCTGTCTTTTTGTAGTTCATATGTAATGTTGTTCATAAATTATATTTTTTGTATTCCGAATCCACATTTATTAGAAATCTTTAAATTAATTGTCGTAAATTAAATGTCGTTTCACCTTAGTGATATGAGAGTAATGCTTAAAAAATGCTTAAACTGTTCCTATACTTTACTTAAAATAGGATAAAGAGAAGAACCTCGATAGCGGTACGCCAGAAAATGAGAAGGATGCGACCACAGAGAAGGAATCTAAAGAACAAGAGGATGATAACAAAGAAGCTGCACCCATAACTAATGGTGACGCCGAACAAAAGGTAGAGAATGGTGAATCCACTCCTTCACCTGAGGACGGCAAGAAACCCAAAAAAGAGAAGGTACTGCTAAACTATTTTAAATATTTTGACCGGTTTGGATTTGAACCAGTAAAAAATAATTGAGTTGAGTTAATGTTTGCCAAACAAATTTTTTTATATTTGTTTTTTTATCATTTTATGATATATACTATATTTTATAGAATACTCGGAAGCTTATATATGTCAGAGCAGCGTGTATTTAGTGGTCATAATTATATTATCCTCACCAGGTCAACACTACGTTTCGAAATTCTGGAAACAATTCAAAATTATTATCGGTACATGAAACGAAACGTGAAGTTTATACAAACAATTACTTTTATTAATTTTAAGTAAGCAATTTAGTTATTACAGCAGCTTCCATGATCTTTAAAACACTAATTGAAAACATTCCTCTGCGAATTCTTTAACCAATTAATAAATATACTTTAGTGGAGCTGCCAATTAAACAATTTAACTTGTGTAAAACACGTTGTGCTTCATACTTTAATAATTTAGTTATTAATCTATAGGATAAAAAAGTTAGAGTTACTCATGTCTATGAAATGTGTAACAGGGTCTTGATTATATCATTATTGTTTGTATTGTTAAAACAATAAATGTGCTTGATAAAATGATTTCATGAAATTCTAAGTTAAAAAAAATTCTTCAGCTTCACGCTGTATCCCGCACATAGCAGCAGGATAAGCAGAGGGAACCTAGTGAGAATTAAGACACATAGTTGTTCCGCCAAGTTCTGGAGGCATTGCGTATTGAGCGGCGGAACTCAACTCCACCCTTCCCCTCGACATCAGAACGAAGAAATGAAAATATAAATGTAAATGAATATTTAATTTCCTCGAGTGGGGATCGAACCCACAACCATTCGATTTTACAGTCGTGGTGCTGGGGTAAATTGTGTTCAAATTATTAAGTAAGGAGAATATATAATAATTTTATAGTAGTATAAAATATGCAGATTATTTGAGACCACTTTAACAATGAACAGATCAGATGCACCGATTTTTTTTGTTAAACAAAGATGCTTGTCGCTTCGTTTCTCATTACAATTTCATTATTACATTTATAACAATAAAAATACTTAAATCAATTGTTGTCAGCATTTACATTACATAGTTGTGTGGTTTTTTGAAACTGCCATTAACAATTGCTATTCGTGTCGGTATTAAAATACATGATGATTTGCATTTAGCATTAACAAAGGATCATTAAGTGTAAAAAAAGATTTTATATATTTTTAAATAAATAAACAGGTTAAGAAGAAATGGTCTCTGAGATCGATAAGCTTCAGCAGAAAGGATAAACCGAAACAAGAAAAGAAACAAAAAGACGATGAATCTAAAACAAACGGAGAACCAGAGAAAGTACCTGAAGAGGTAAGTGACAGTATAAAATAAAGTAAAACTGTAATAGTTGTTAAATCGCCTCTCTAATTTACACATTTTTAGTGTTAAGACATTCCTAATTTTCCGCATAATTTTTGAGATGTTTCGTGTTGAGTGGCTGAACTTAATGTCGCGCTTTGTCCGTCTTGTTGCCAGAGCGAAGAAATGAAAATGTTTGATTCCCCCCCCCCAGGGAATAGAATCCAAAACCTCGTTTATAGTTAAAGACTGCCGCTGCGCTATGATTTTCTAAAAAAAAAAACAAAAAGTAGTGAAAGGTCTATATTTATGTTTCCATTAGTGTCTAATAGTGAGTGGCATAAATGAAATGATGATCAATAACTTTCTACCGCGTAGTACATGTTATTCGTATTCCGTCAACGCGGTCACTAGTCACTACACAATGCCGGCTCCGGCCGCCGTTGCGCCGGCTGCCCCACTTTCGTCGAGACCACTGTTTATACTACCACTAGTTACATCTTATATACTTAACATGTGGCGATCGAATCTTAAAATTGTTTGCTTAATTATTCAAGTCATTGACCCGCCCGAGAGAAACTCGGGATGGCGATGTAAAATCAACCGTAACACGCGTTTAGTGATTCTTTTTTTATTTTTTTTTTAACTTTTAATTATTATAGTCACTCGTTTTCGGCTATTTTATTTTAAAAAGATTGTAGAAAATGATTAAAGCAGTATTCAACGTCTTTGTTGTTTCTAGAAACCTTTACAAAGCTAAAATTGATTGTCAATGTAAAACACTCGCTTTGAGTAATCGATTTCGGATATAACCTTGCCAATGGATCGGCTAGAAATCGATTTCTATGACAAGAAACTATTGCGTAGTGCATTGCACCCAAAGCGGGGCGAGGAACAATGCGCATTATAATTCAAAATGGTGCTATATCCGCGCCAACAAACGTGAGCCGACACTGTCTGCCGGCGGTATCGACGTATCGCGTCGTTACCGGTACTAATTCGTTAATACTCTTGACTGTATATTTTTAGTAGTCTTCAAATTTTTATAATTCGATACTAAGTAACGGTACGAAACACCACGTGGTGACATATGTTCGTTACCACTCGACCCCCCACCAGTTTTCGACATGTTCGAAAAACTGATGACTAATCCGTTTACTTGAAGTAATTTTAACTTGCTGCAGTTCATTTGTATTTTGTTATAATATGTCGTAAATGAAGTTTACGTGTTAAAGAAATCCACATATTTTATAATTTTAGTTGCGAGCGTGGTCGTATCGGCTCAATCGGTTCCTTGCTTTGCATTAAAACTTGTTTGTGTGCAAAATAAAATTAGCAGTCCGGGGCAGGTTTCCGAGGCCTGCAGTGGGCGCGGACCCGAAGGCCGCTCCTTGAGATGATTGCATGTCGTATAACACATTTTCTATATATAATGTTATATTACACTCCTAATTGCGATAGTAAACATTTGTGTTTTCCCTTCATCACTTAACATTTAATTAATAATATATAAAATTACAAAGAAACGTGATTGTACTTGTTTTGTTACGGTCCATTTTTGTAAAGTTTTATATTCGTAACAAAGAAGATTTAATATTCTTTATGAGGCCCCAATGCCTAAAGCCAACAGCCAAAAACAACAAACCGATATCCCGATATCTATAAATGGAACCAGTTTAATCGTGTTCATAGCACGGTGTACAGTGTAGACAATGCTGTGCTATGGAAGTAGGTACGTGTATCGTATCTCGCTACCGGATAAGTAACACGAAGAGCCAAGTTCATATTGCATGTTTACCAAACGACGGACCGCGTAATAACAAGTGGTCTCATCTATCTATAGTATTTTCATAATACCCCCCGTTGAATACCAGCTTTGATATAACAAGGAAGGGGTTTCGTTTCCTTTTGACGTTATCATTCTATTGTTATGTCAACGATCTGATTGTGACCGCTCGTCGGTCGTGAGAAACCGGATTAGATATGGTTGATATATCTCCCAAGTTTTTTTTTATTTAATAACATAATATCATGTAGGTTTTCTTTTTTTTTTTTTTGATACTTTATTGAACTAAATATATTTTTGATTTTGCCTCTGTTAGGGTCAAAATATTATTTCTTTGTATAATCTTGAAAGTAAAGAAATGAGATGGTCAAAAATTTGATCTATGTCAAGACAATGCGGTTGTTATTTTAGGTTATTATTTTATTAAATTTCACATGTATTCTTATTAATAATAAAATACTATATTATTAATAAAATATTTAACATATTACTTTGATAAATTTATATCTTTCAAAGGTATGCTGTGTATATTATTATTTATAATTCCTCTCACTAAGTGGTCAGGCAGAGTCATGTAATTGGTTGGTTGGTAATTGGTACAAGATTCTATTTATACCCTAAAATAAAATTAAGATAATGACTAGAAACTATTATAAAAATTAGGAAATAAAAAAAATATTAATCATTCATCAACTTATTTTTAGTTTTATCTTGATACGGTCGTGTAACGCTATAACCGTGGAGTATAATACTAATTGCGCAAACAAAAGTGAAGTTTTACTCGACCGCAGTTTCACTTCACTTAACAGTTTTCGCGAGTCATCCGACTTAAAAGTTTTCACATCTCGTGATTTTGATATCAATATATGTAAATATATATTATTTTGTGTCATAATTTAAGAAAGTCTATAATAAATATCCATTTGAGCAATAAACAGTAGATAATATATCTACAGGCTAACTAGTATGCTTATATATAAAGACAGTAATGTTTGTGAAGTGAAGGTAAGTGGGATATGTATTCAGAGCGATTGGTGTAATCGGCGGCGGACAGGGCGACAACCTCCGATAGCGAATACGAGCTATGACTTGTATATGACAGACAGACACTGCGCCGGGAGCGGCCGAGATGCGAGATGCGAGATGCTAGTCGTTATCTCCATTATTTATTGCTCATGCAAATTGTGCTCCGTCGGTCACACGACGCTGCTGGCTGCTATGTGACCACTTGAGTGTCGTTCGTGTCGTTTCTGATGCCCTCGATTGGATCGTCTTTTCTCTATATGTGTTTCTAGTCTGTATAATTTGGTTGTTGTAGTTGGTTTGTTTTTTGTAAGTCTCGTTTGTAACTTACACAAAAATTGTTATACTCAGGCTGTTGTGGTGCAGGGGCTCAAGGTGTGGGTGTAACGCGACGGTTGTTGACTCGATGACCATTCGAGGGAGTAAATTATTATTTATTAATATTTTCGTTTTTTCGTTCTGACAACTAGGCGAAAAGCTCGGCGTGAGTGAGTTGAGTTTCGCCACTCAACACGCGCTGTCTCGAAAAATTCGTCGGAAAGTGGGGAACGGAGTGTCTTAACACTAGGTTTCCCTCTGCTTACCCTGGTATATGCGTTGATATTATTTTTATATTTCCCAAATTAAGGATGAAATATTTGTTTAAATGAATATTTTGAAAGTAATCGTCACAATCAATATATTATGCAGAGCGTAAAACCCGTCGCCATAGTTCTGTCTATGTTCCATTGAAGAGGTGTCGCTGATTCACCGGGAGTTTACCGTTACCGGATAAAGGTTAATTTCGAATAAACTATAGAAATCGTCGAGCCCCTTTGTTCGCACGTGATGAGGGGCGGAACACAAAGTAATTTCCACCAAACATTGAAAGGGCTTGATATTTTTATTGCAATACCATTAAAATGATTGCAAAACGAGGTGCGACTCTTTATTATGAGTACATTTTAATTATTATTTTCCCTTCACATATATTATACATATTTAGGATTTTTGACAATTGACAATGCAGTTTATGTACTTACTTATTTCAAAAGGTCAATTTTAAAGTGTTTATTTTATGAATCTCAATATATTTAAATATATTATTGTATAAATTAATATAAGTCTTAATAAATATCTAAATATCTAACAGGCTACCGTTATGGAATTAGAATGGAATAATATTTTGTGTGACAATAACTACGACGGTACTATGCTTTCGTATTTGTTCAGTGAAACAATACTAAAACTGACAAAAACTATGTTATTTATGTGCGTACATGTGCGAGTCGAACAATGCCAGGTAGCTGCTTCCTGTGCGTGACGCGAGGATGTTAGCCGTATTGTGCATATTGTTGTTCGTTTCGGACATTGGTTTCGTTTATACTTTCGACTTTAGTTTGTTTATTTTAATGAGATACCCAATTCCAATGAACTTGGAGAGCTAATCAAAATTAAAAGTTTTATCAGACGTTCATTCTGATGGTTGACGCAATTATTTCCTAGTATTTCGCGTTCGAAATTTAGTTATATAAAGAGATGAGACATTGGACGACACAAATAAGCCAAGAGTAAAGTGACTTAAATTTTACCTCTTTTTGTATAAGTTACTTTAAATATATATACACCATGACAATATTATACGACCGTCCAGCTCAAATATAGACAGTAAATAATTAAGATGTGTGTTACAATCTTATTAAATATACTAGAGGCCCGCCCGCGGCTTCACCCGCTTGAACTACATGATTATTCATTTAATAAACAGAATTGACTGACAACTATAATGAATTCTATGTTTTTTTTTCTACATTATTTCTATAAAGATTTTTGATTGTTTTGAAACAGACCGATGTTGATACTAGATATTTATTATATAATAATATATAATACATTGAGCATTGATACGTAAAGCTAATTATTTAATATACTGTTAGCAAACTCGTGTATAAGAGGGTAGAGATGTAGGTGAAAGATACTATAAAAGCAATAGAATTGTGTTAATCGGGGTATGCACGAGCGTCCATCAAAGATCGTACTTATTCATCAGGGGCGAGGCAAAGTCTTCAATAATATACTTACCATTATAACCAACTGTTACCGCCTTCAGCGCGTGGCTCCCAACTAAGTAACTCCTAGCTTATGTTATTTTAAGAATAATAACCTCATTTTATTCAATACTGACCACGCAGAACTACTATTCCTAAGCCATTATATTCATATCTCTTAAGGTTTAGGTGGGCTGTTGGGGTTCCATATCAGCTGCTCCAGATCTTCATTTTTATTATGTGAACAGAAAATGTTTGTTATGTTGATCAACTTTTACTAAGACGCTAAATTTATGTCTTTTAGAGATTAGATAGGCTGCTAGGGTTCCACGTCAGGTACTTTACGTTTAGGTACTCCTGACTTTCATTTTTGTTATGTGAGTGGAAATTTTTTGTCATGTTGTTCAATTTTCTCTAAGGCAGTATATTTGTATTTCTTATAGTTTAGACAGGCTGTTAAGGTTCCACATCAGGTATCCAAATTTTCAAAATAAACTGTAGTCTATATGTCACCTAGACTTAATAGCTATACAACGAAAAAAGTTTTATTCAAATCCGTCCAGTAATTTCGGAGATTAGTGCGTACAAACAGCCATTTTTTTTTGTGAATTTGGGTTCCATTACTGTTCCTAAAACCCCTTCAATTATTATTTTGTAAATATATTCTATGTACAGACGCGCCATTTTTACTTTTTTATTATATTTATAGATAACTTTGTACCCCTAAGTACCCAAAGTAACTCTGGCCGTAGTGGAGTGGTGGAGGGGGTAACATCGAAACGATTAACCTGATGTTATAGACATCAGATTAATCATTCGTGTCTGTATAACCTTCATAAGTCGATAATAGTTCCTGAGGTTAGTTTGCGTTCAGTCAAACTCTTCAGCGTTATTATATTAATATAATATATAATATTAGCAGTTACGTTCCTGAAGATGGTTAGAACGACAAATTACCGTAATCTATTGTTGTATAAGGAAGTCTGGTTAAGTGATACAAGAATACAAAACAGATTTCTAATAAGCAACTTAACTGTAATTTTATTTGACACTTTATTTTTCACATTCTTTTTATATATAGCAAAAAACGTACTTAAACGGCTATTGTGATCCGGTGACACAAGGATGTGACCGTAAACGCGACGGTTGTGGTTTCGATTCCCACTCGAAGGAATTAAATATTCAACATTTTCATTTCCGTGCTCTGTGAACAAGGCAAAGCGCGACGTTGAGATCCGAGAATCAACGCGCAATGTCTCGAGAATTCGGCGTAAAATGGGGAACGTAAGTGTCACAATGGAAACGTTTCCCTCTGCCTATCCTGCTACAGCGGGATACAGCGTGAAGCTAAGAAAAAAACAATACTGATTTAGAGCAAGTTCTTTGTTTCATGTCGGCCAATTTATAATTGTCATTTATGGTATTACTGAGCGTTGTGTACTGTATGAATCATGTCAGCGTGCCAATAAGTTAACGGCACGCTAACTATTCAAAGGTTGACATCGATCTCATAATTAGTCACGGAAACTGAATAGTTAATGAGAAACGATCATTCATCTCGTGTTTTACCTATTTTCCTTTATATTGTATTTGTAGGTAATTCAACATAGTAAACTATATGTATGACCTTGCCAGTATCGATATCAGTCCGTAGGTATTTACCAGGTTTCTGCGGTTGCGTATTTCAGAAAGAACAATATATTTTTTTAATATATATTTTTTTAAATATGAAGGTATTTATTTTGTCACTGAGAGAGGAAGAGTATTTTAGTTAACAAATTTAGTACGAAGATTTTTAATTTGTGTAATAAAAAATTAAAGCTGTAAACAAATTTTATACAGTATATGGCAACATTGACAAAATTTTATAAAAGATAAGATAAAAAGTCTTTATTGCACACTTTAATAGGATTGATTACATATTTTTTTTAGGACATAATATGCACAAAGGCGGCCTTATCACTAAAAGTGATCTTATATTTGATATATAAAAATAATAGCGAATGCGGCAATGACGATGATGTGGGTTCGATTCCCACTCCAGAAAATATTTCAATATTTAAATATTTCATTTCCTGGCTCAAAGCGCGGCGTTGAGTTCCGCCACTCAACACGCAATGTCTCCACAATTTGCTGGAAAGTGCGGTACGGAAGTGTTTTTTAACAATATGTTCGCAGGTTCCTTCTCCTTAACCTGCCATGAGCGGGATATTTTAGATTACACTGTGACTGTGACTTTAATAACACACAAAATATGATAGTCAATTTTTTTATTGTTAATAACAAAATATAATTGAAAGAAGTGTAAACCCCATATTGTAATTAATCTATCAACGACCACACTCCTTGAAGGACGGCTTACATAAAATGTTTAGCCATGCATAAGAAATTTATGCGCTATAAATGGGTTATATTATAGATCTCGATTTCATTTCGTTTCACTTTATTTATCAAACAAGTAATAAGAAATGTTGATAAGTATCTTTCTTAAACAATATAAATACTGTATATAATTAAGAATAGGAAACATATTGTATATTTTAATAAGGTAATTTTAATGTTTTTTTTAAATAATCAATTATTTTCAGTCGGCTGAGCAGAGTCCCGAGTCGGAGAAAAACAATATCGTACCCGAAGAGACTGTCGAAGCTGAGGCTAAAGATGAAAAAACACCAGAGACTCCGGTGACTGAACCAATTACGAATGGCAGCATGACACCTGAGTCGCCGAAAGGAGAATCCCCTCTTTCGGAAGAACCAGTGTCTAATAATAAGGAAAACGACAGGACGGAGACTCCTAAAGCTGAGGTTGCACCAGAAACGTCACCTGTCGTCAATGGCCTCCCCGCAGAGGAGCCTAAGAGTGAGACCCCCGAGCCGGTCGTAACCGAGCTCGAGACTAGCGAGCCTAAGGAGGCTGTTGTCGAAAAAGCGGAGCCCGCTCCCATCATTGAAACCCCTGTCGAGAAAGAGGTTTGTGTCGAAAAAATGCCTTTAATTGAGCCTACGCCTCCACCGCTCCCCGCTAACCCCCCTCCCTCGTCGGTGGCCTCCTTCGCCGCTACTACCATGGCGCCCGAAGTGCCCGCCGAACCTGTTCCCGTCAACCCCGCGCCCGCACACTCCGCGCCAGCAGACTCCGTGCCCGCTGACCCTGCGCCTGCTGACCCCGCGCCCGCAGTCTCCGTGCTCGCCGACCGCTCGCCCGCCGATTGCGCACCCGCCGACCCCGTACCCGCTGACCCCACGCCCGCCGACGTCGAGCCTGCAGACCCCAAACCTGCCGAGCCTGTGCTTGCTGACCCTGCACTTGTCGACACCACCCCTCCCACCGCAACCCCCGAACCCACCAACAAACACACAGAACCGATCGATACCAATGAATCTGAATGCAGTCTCCCAGTGATTAACCAGAACGCTGAAATTAGACCCTTACAACCGTCCATCAGTGTCACGGACGCGGACGCGGACGAGGATCCGTCTGAACCCATCCTGCCCGATGTTCCGGCGGAGACAGAAACTGAGTCGCACGATATAAGTATTTCGAGTGATAGTCACGTAAACGATGCGGTACCAGAAATTAATGAAACCTCCGTCGATGCCAATTCCAAAAAACAAGTAGTGCTTACTGCAAATGACGACAACGATAAAGAAATCGAGAGCATTAAAGAAGACAACGCATCAAATGAAACGACGACCGACGCTACGTCTGCGGAGACGAATGTCGCTATAAGCAAATTAACCAATGGAGTCCCGGAAACGGATAACTTAATAAACGAAACGAACAATATGGAAAACGGGACCGACGACCATAGCGAGGAGAACGCGGTGACGACTAACGGCGACGTCGACGCGCGCGGCGACACTCCGCAGGTGAATACGACGGTCTTGCCCTAGTAGAGGATTAGTGTCCTGTTCGAGGCTCCGCACTGTACAGACCCCTGAGCATGATTGACCTGACCTTGACCTCCCCCCACCCCCACCTTCACCTCCCCCTTCCCCACTTACAGCATGCCTCCCCCGCTTTTGCTAACATCACCTATATTTCTATGATCATATATTTGCACAGGCACTTAAAATGATGTTGGAATGTTTTTTTTTTATTTTATGTTATTCATAATATGATATATTATAGTATTTTTACATATTCCTCTTAAGTAATTTTTGCATCGGATTGAATTTTTTTAAACGTGATATGGAATAATATTAATTCGTCTTGGCATGTTCACGGTCATTACAATGTGTACTAAAAATATGTAGCTTGTATTTCTTAGTATATTATAAAAAAATAATCACCAATGTAGTATGCGTCATTAAATAAAGTAAGAACCCAATATTTAGTCTCTTAGTGCACTTTTAATTATCTTATACAACATACATATGCATTGTATTATACACATTTCAGTTTGTATAAACTTACAAACAATAAATTGTGTTTCAACATTAAACTGGTTGAATACCAATATTAGTAATATATTTTTTACCTATACTAATTTATAGGAGCCCGCACCAGTGTCTGACAAGCTCGCTGAACTGATTCCTGAAATTCCTTCAGTGCCAGAAGTAAACAATGAATTGGTAAGAAAATCTTATTGTATTATAATTTGGTGAAATGAAACAATTAACTGTTTTTTTAAACGAAAATAACGCAGATTAGTAAATTAATAATTATGTAAAATATTTTTCAGAAAACGTATAAAAAATTGAGCGTAACGGGATTTAAACCCGCCCTTGGAAATCGTCCAAGCGAACTAAGCCATACATTCTAGTCAAGTGGGCACAGCGCTTGGGTGGCTTCCAAGTGGCACGGGTGCAAATTCCGCTACGTTAAATTTTTTATACGTTTTCTAAAACTTCTTTCCTAAGCGTGGAATGACTTAAAAGTGATAAAAATAATAATTATATAGTTTAAGTGGAGAGTGGGTCGCAAGCATAGCTATATATAACATATGTAATTTGTCAACAGGTGGCGCCGAGCGCGGCGGTGGTGGTGGCGGGGAGCGACTAGGGCAGCAGCGGGGGGAGGACGGTGGGCGCTAATTTGAAGACGAGCCTTTTATTTATTCCCGAATAGCGAGTATTCCCGGACGATATCGAACCTAGTTCGATGCCGACATCGAACGTTCACACCACCCACGACTAGTGTAGTTTAAGTTAGCGTGCTTTGCTTTTGTAAAATTAAGGTTTTATATATATATATTATAACAAAGTTATGTAGCAGTATACGGTGCGTTAAGTTGGTGCCATGATTACAGGGGTATTAGTTACGTCCCTCCTCGGATACTTCGCGAACGCTAGTTACTCCTTTATGATATCATTATTTAGAGAATTATATTATGAATTTACCAATTTTTCAATTTTCTGTACGAGAGGAAGTTGGTTTTGCGAGCGTGCAGTATATACAACGGGACGGTCCCATTATATAGGAATATTGTAAAACTAAATTCGATTAAGATGTAGGGAAATAATCTGCGGATATGTTGCGGTGACTGTGGCCCGCCAAGAAACATTTGTCACTCAAAAGTTATATAAATTTAATATAGGTTTTAATGATGAGACTATTATTATGTATATACGAATAATTACGTTTTCACAAAACATATTTTTTCTTAAATTCTGTTGTCGAATAAAAGTTTAAAATTGCATTTGTATATTGTTATAAGTGATATGAAAATAATTAATTTCATTTAATTTTTTAAGTATATTTTATGTAGTTGTGTTATTTTTACACCTTATAATTATTAATTATAATAGTAATATAAATTAATTTTGGATTCGAGCTCTCTTTCTAGCGTGAATTTTGGAATATTTTATAGACAAGCGCAAATCGCCCCGTGTCGATTGCCTATTTTGATATATTTTGTATTTGATAGTGTCGCTTCGCCCATCATCCGCCAAATTAAGCGAAGTAAACAGAATTTAGTCGACATGTCTCTTAAAATATATTTCATTGAATGAATTATCTTCAATGTGAATTGGACTTGTTACTAGCGGCCAAGTTTTCGATTAATCTATACAATTTTTATGCATATACAAACAACAATCTATTATAATCTGTACTATTTAGACGTGTAGTGTTTGTAACGACCAACGAGTAGAAGAGGTGGTGGTGTCTGTAACCTCGTCGCTCGTTGGACTGTACCTATGTAAGATTTGATATCTCTATACAATTATTGTCGTACTCTATAATCGTGTCCGATGAAATTATTTCCCATTTCGTATCCATTTTTGTAATTTTATACATTTTTTATGAAATTTTGAAGTGACACATCTGCATAACAGTGGGGGTATTACTCCCAAGTTAAATTAGCAACACATTAATACGAGTGAGACATTCCATATCAAATGCGAATATCCAAAACGTATTCATTCCCTTTTTTACATTTATACGTTTGAATATTGAGAGTGATGTGTGTAAGTACTTGTCACACTATAGTGAACCAATCTGCTGATACTTTGTGATCTTATTGGTTAAGCTGTTAGGTTTGTAGCTTTTATATAAAATAACTTCTAACCATTTAGTTTTTAAGACTTGTATTCGCTCAAAATTTTTTACTTTTATAGGTTTTTTTTACTTAAATTAGCCAGGAGCACAACTATTGAAAGTTCTTACCAATTGTCTCTGCTTCATTCAACTATCATATTAGTGCAGAAGTGCCAATTCGAAGTATGTATCTTTTTATATTATTATATATTGCAAAAATATTAATTTGATATATTTTACTTTGACTGCTCACGTTACTACAAACATAATAGTAATAATGGTTGTTTAAATTGCGTGATTGAACTATTTTATATATTTATCAATGTTCAATCTTGCTGAAATTTGATGTTGATGTGTGAATGTCTCTAATTAATAAATTTTAAAATACAATTTGATTTTTATTATCTTTTCCCGAAGCACTCCTTTATAAATACGGTGTTTCCGTTCTCTTCTTTTAACAACTTAGTTAAGTTTCAGAAGCTCTTAAGTGACTTGAAAGAAATTTTATATATATTTGTATATTGAAGTAAATTTTTTGTTAAGAGTAGTTATTATTTAAAACAACTAAGATTAAAGGCTAGAGAATATGATTGTGAACAAGTAATTCAATGTAGTGCCCATTTGCTTGAAAGCTCTTAGAGGTGTTACAAAATAATCTAAATTACTTAAATAATTACAAAAGTTCTACTTAATAAAAAGACATTTCTTTTTACCTCCTTAAACTTAACTATAAGAATTGTCTTACGCTAATAGATTAACACTTTTATTAGCATTATTTTTAATATTTTAGGGACCTAATATCAAGGTGTTTATAAGTTTTCTTGTGTCTATTTTATTTTATCCTACAATTCATGATTACATTTTTGTCTTTATACAAATATTTTCCTTGTTGGTGAGGCCATTTAATTACATTCTCTATATGTTTCACTATAGTACGATCAACAAGTCGTGGCCGCTCTGAAGTTAGGTTTTCTGATGTCAAATGCCTATTCGCCTCAGAAGTCATCTATACTATATTAAACAGTTAAAACAGGTATTTCTAATAAAACACGAATTCTTAAAATTCATCTGTTTGTAAGCCATATCTTCTAAACTACTGGACCAATATGAATGAAATTTTTTGTTATGTAGTCATTAGGTCTAGAGAGGATCTAGGCTATATTTTTTGTGAAGACTTCCACATCTGATGTAAGACCATGGACCACTACCATGTAAACAAAGAATAAACTAATAATAGTCCTTAAAAAATTATGATCTAGAACATCTGATGAATAACCACAACAGTCCAGCTGAACTAGGTATAAGAAATAGAAAGAAGCCGCTTTAACGAATGTTGTTAAGCGTCATGAGTAATTTTCATTGACATTTAAAAACTGAATATCTGGAACATTCACGAAGAACCATTAGAGTCCAGCTAAACTGTAAGAAATAATGAAATGCTGCCTTAGTGAAAAATGTTTAACGAAAAATATTTGGTGAATGTCCAGATTATTACAATATACAAGAAGAGGCAGCGCTCCATTTACGGAAACAGCATATAGGGTAAAAAATTTCAAACCTATACCTAAAGAAATTAATCAAGATGCATCAACAGTTTGGACATAGGATTTTTTTTAATTTCACGATTTTTATCCATCCTGTATTTCGTGTGACGCGATTACGTATAGATCCCAATAACAAACATTTACTACTACAAAAATACTACTAAAGGTTAAACAACTTTGAACTTTATCGCCGATACCTACGACTCGATTTCGGAATGAGCCGTGTGCGGCGGTGTTCCTTTGATAGGTTTATGCGTGCGTGCGTCGTCCTTACAAATGTCGTTTTATTTTAAAATGACAATTTTATTATTTATTTTGTTTGAAAAAATAACTTTTTCATTTTTGGAAATTTATTTTTTTCTGATTTATATTAGGCTTTTATAGAGTTAGGCGTTTCATTTAAAGTGGTGCTTACACTTCCATCCTGTATATCTATATAAAATAATAGCCCAGCTAAATTATAATAAATAATACAGGCCGTCGTGGACAGCGTTTGGCTGTAATTGCCATAGTTATTCATGTCCACTTAGGGAAATTCATATATTTAAATTGTTTTTATTTCCCTGCTCTGGTAACAAAAGGCATGGTTGAGTTACGACTCAAGTGGACGACAGAGAGTGGGGAGTTTTGTTACTAAGTTCTCTTGCCTGGTACTTCCTGCAAACTTCAATAACAGTGGTGGGTGGCATGTGGAATTAGCATAGTAAAGGCCCATAGGCCACGCTAACGAAGTTGCGGGCAGCCACTAGCCACTAATATATAACAACATATATTTCCTATTTTCATTGCTTAAAGGTTGCTTTGCCGAGATTGTGCAATATGGACTCCTTTTGTTAATATATATTTTTTAATTGTATTACTGTGTCCTTTCTTGGTTGTTTTTTTTTAATATTGAAATGGCTTGCGTTTGACCGCATCTAGTCTGGTGAGGGTTGACGTGGTCTACGATGGTGCACACAAGCCTAGTAAATACCAATTCATTGTTTTTGAAGACCCTCACATTGTACGCTATATGAAATACAGATGCCAGCATTGAGTTTCAATCTCTTCGCAGTACAATCCTACACAATCTAAATTATCTATTCAAAACACAACTAATACACCTTTTCTTTATTCATTTGCCATCCTCAGAATCTCACAAGTACTAATATCAAAACAATCCTATTAAGTTAGGCACTTTGAAAGAGGGATTTCATAAAAAGAAGAAAGTAATATCACATACATATTTTTTAATATTTTATTTGAATTATAAGGTATCTATGTTTTCTAAAGCATCAATCATTTTGCATAACATGTCTTTACTAACATCAAATACTCTGTGTCTTATTTCTGACTTATGAATATTAGTCAATGCAATTTGAACTACTGGATAATTTAAAGTCTTCAGTTCACTTGTTCCATACACCAGCTTTAAGCCCCAATCAAAACTTTCCACTGCTTCACCGTATGCACTATTATGATTAATTAATGCTGAGTATATCAATTTATCCTGATATTTTTCAATAACATTTAAAAGCATTTGTATTTTATGAGCATTATAAGCTTTTGCTAATAATTTATTATTTAACAGTTCTATATCAACATTGCTTTCAAAGATTAAATTTCTCAACTCCTCTTTGGCTGCAAGAATGGTACTCTTATCTAAAAATTCATTATAGTGTTTTACATCATATAAGTTTTTGATTAAATCTTCTATTACCTAAAAATACAACCAAAACAATTTAATTGTTAAATTACAAGTATTAAATACATTACATTAAAACCTTATAAATAAAAAACTTACAATCTTAAAATCATCTTCAGATTGTAAGTTGAATATTATATCCATTTTTTTATTATTTGTGTCGCCACTTGTCTCTTACTTTTTCATGCGAATAACTTTTTTTACGTGAGTTCAATTTCTTTTAATATTTAAATAATAATAAATGTACTTCCTGCAAGTTTCAAAAAACCACTAGTTTTTTACAACAAAAGAAAATTTACATAGCCTACTACACTAATATTTAAAACTCACATAGAATGAAAGAACCAAACATATTAATTAAAGCTTAAGCACAGAAAGTCAGCACTGAGAATTAAACATTAAATTGTTAATAGTATTGTATATTTACATTTTGTTAAAAGTTAAAACACACTTCAGATGTCAATTTGACAAGCCATCAAACTATATTCTCGATTCAAGTTCTTGAAACAAAGACAAAACTAATACGATTATTTTTGTGAGTGAAATTTTTTTTCATCTTAAAAGTGCGAATAATATTCGAAACTAATATTGAATTTTCTGATTTTGAAAATAGTAAAGTAATTCCTACTATGAAAGTAATAATAAACGTAGCCAATCGTTGTTCCTTATATATGTATAAGAATATAATATAAGTACATTAAATCGATATTGGATATCAAATAAAAACATCGACAAGTGACTAAGCGGCGGTTTGGTGTGGGTTGTGACTGCTTGTCGCCGATCCAGACCAATACTTGTCGCCAATCCAGAGAGTGGTTTTAAACACAAAGAGAGCATTAATTGATTTTCTGACAGACTTCACTTTTTATATTTTTTGTATAATTTATAAAAATGTATCAACGCATGACGTGCACACCTGTCATGCGTGCTTGTCTGGAATTTACTAAAGTAGTCAGCGCACTCACAAGCATGTAAACGGAATAGAAGCGCTTGCAAAGGATTGGACCTTATGGACGCTTGTTGAGGTTCCGCAAGCTTCTAAACGTACTATGATATGTTTTATAATAATAGCGAGTATTAAAAATTACATCAATTTTATGCATGAGGCCGTCATGATTGTGGCGCAGGAGCACAAGAGTGTGACTGTTCACGCGACCGTTGTAGGTTCGATCCCCACTCGGTGGAATGAATTATTGTTTCTTAATATATATTTTCATTTCTTCGGTTCAGTCACTCAACACGCAATGCCTCGAAAAATTCGGCGGAAAATGGGGGAAGGAGTGTCTTAACACTAAGTTCGCTGGGCCTGGCTGGCCTCTAATTAAATAACATAGAAAGTGATACATATAAAATGCATGATAATGAGAAAATTTTTATGCCTAGTTACCTTTCTATATCAAATAATGGAAATGGAATGAAGCTAATTGGGTATGAAAATAAACAACTCAATCAATCAATACAAATAATTTTATTCCTGTATTGTGAATATTTGTTATAACAAATAAACATTAATTGTAATTCTTTGAAATATGTATTACCTTATATATCAAAAACAAATTAAAAAATGCTTAGTTAAGTTTTTGTGTTATTATGTGTTATTTTTTCAAAAATATATTTATATTTGCTTATAGAGAACAAAGTTTGTCAATACTATAAATGGGCAAGTTTTGAGATTTACACTATTTGAAATTGTATTTATAATTTTGAAATTTATTTATATATGTTATACTTATTCATTATCCAGTGGATATGATATATTTTTTAATTAAAAAAAAATAGCTTAGTGATTAATCTTTTGAATTAAATTATGTTATAATATAATAAAATATAACTTAAGACAACCTAAATCTAATATTTTTTTTACATTTTTAATTTTACACAAAATAATAAAAATTTACAAGGTAGAGTTTAAAGTGAATAATAATATGGCGTCGGAGATAAAAACTGACCATAGAATATTTGTTACTTGCTTCAAAGGAAGAATATATATATATATATTTTATTGAATCAAATTTGTTCAATTAACTTAGGTTAAGTTACAACACAACTAGCACTATAAAATATTAATCATAAATGTAAAATCTAATAGAGAAATTAATACATTCTTGACATGCAATAAGGGTCAACTGTATATTAACAAATTTTAAACGAAAAGGTTAAATTTTGAATCATATTTATTTCGTTATATAGTTGCTGTTTTTTTTTTATTTCACGCTATATCTCGTCTCCACACCGTCCCAATTCCGAGACATTGCCTGTTGAGTGGCGGAACTTAACGCCAAATTATGTTTAATATGCTTAAGATTTCAGCTAATTGTCAACAGATACAAAAATATGCATATACTGCATTTAGATTTCTTTGTGTTTGTTAAGTTTTTAAAGGTACTAATTGATAATAATACAGAAATGATTACGTAATAATGAGCAGCTATGTTATCGTTCTATGACATTCGTCCAATTATGTACGTTAATATATTTAGGTAAATGAAGTTCTCAGTGTACACATCTTTATATAGTAAAAACAGAAAAATAAATAACGAACTATTTTATATATAAACGTCACTAACACTAATACAGTTATAATAAATTATAAAAAGTTACAATAAAAGGCATGATATACTTTGCAATATTCTTTCAACATTATAAATGTGTCTATAAAATGCATTCATTAACTTGTGACCTATTAATGTATTAAATGTAAACTATTCAGATATATAACATGGCAATAATTGAACTTTGATCACAGGTGATAGTTATTGCTAATAATTATTATAATTAACTGATTTTTTTTTCCGTGAACTGTACTGTAGGCGGAGAGAACTTTGGATTAAGAGGCTACGTTCACCACGCACCTCCCAGTTTGTGAGATAGAGCGCCGGTATGTGGTGGAATTCAAGGCCACAGTTTGTGTATCACCAGAGCGAAGAAATGACAATAATCCATTCCCTTGAGTGGGAGTCGGACCCACAAACTCGCGTTCACAGCTAGATCTTGACACTAAGCTGATGAATTGCTAATTAAGGACATATTATTTTAAAATTAAAGCATATGTAACGTTCAAAAGAAATCCGTATCTTATATTTTGTTAGCGTAAGTCACACGAGCCAGCATTAAAAAAAGTCTTCGTTATCTGACAAAAATATAATATAAAAAAAAATGTTCATCAATAAGTACAAAGTTATATTTAAGCACACCAAAAAGTACAAACTTATGAAACACATACGAAAAACCTTTACACTACTTAATATCTAATAAAATCTCTGCACACAAGTGACATTATAGTTATTAAAATTATAAAGAGGACTTTACATATTTTTTGTTATAGACCTTATAATCAATCATTAAATTCACCATATTGAGTGCTGCCTTGTTAATTATAAACGATTATTTGCATATACATACTAATATAATTCAAAATTAAGTACTCTAATTAAGTTAAATAAAATTAAACAGAATATACATAGTATTAAATTATGGGCGGTTTGAAGTGGTAACTACACACTCGGATATTTATTTATTGCCATCAATAATTGCTTCTAATTGTGTAAAACTTGATATGACACAATCTTGAGTGTAATAAAAACTTTCACATTACAAGTAAAATTATAATCTCTAATCAACTACAATAATGGCAAAAATAGCGATTCTGTCGTGTCAAATCTTAGCACAATTTGATCTTACCATTGGCCCTCAACTCCCATACTGAGCTTTAACATACAATTTATATAAAAAAAATGTAAACATACCGATACTTCCGGTAAAGACTTAAGTAGACTCTTTTTTACAATACTAGTTTAGTGCGTGCAACGTAAGTAGATCCAAGATGGCGGTTTTATCGCATACCAAGAAAGCAGCGCCATTTTTGTTCAATTTACGCGGTTTTAATTGTCTTTTTTTAAATCGGATCAGGCACATCGATATAATACGATATTTAATGAACACGTTCTTAAAATGCGTACATAGCATACATATAATTCGCAAATCTCATAATCACATGTTTGACAATACATATAAAAGTAATAAGGTTCAAAGATCCTCAAAAAAATGCTTATTTATAACTTGGAAGGATCTATTACAAAGAAAATTATACCAAATTTTTAAAACAAGGTTGCCGATGTTATATAGTGAATACTATTTCTCCTGAAAAAAATTAAATTTATAGCATGTGTCCTTGTCAAGTATTTTAAGCAAAATTATACATTTAAGGAATATTTTCACTAAAACATGCGGCACCCCTTACCTTGTTTTCAAAATGTCAAAAGAAATACAGATTATAAATGTCAGCGAAACAAAATGTTAATATAATAATAAAAAGTATAAATAATTGTTGAGTGCGACGAGTCCACTGTTAATTTCTTAATTAAAGTGACAATTGTATTTATTGTTAGTTAACTAGGCCGGCGTCTTTGGCCATGCTATAAAAAATAGAGTTTTTGTCTTGTAAAAGTTGCTCTGGAGGCGCATATTCTACTAACTGTCCTTTATCCAATACCATAACTTTTGTAGAATCCATGATAGTGTTGAGTCTGTGAGCGATAGTCAGTACTGTGCATGACGCAAACTCCGTTCTTATCGTTTTCTGAAACAAAAAAAAAATATAAAAATATTCCAAAAGTATAATAAAAAAAGTCATGTCGCTACTGATACTTATAAAATTTAAAGGATTTTTTATCATGCATACCCCATACATCGGGCACTTTAATTTACTTTGTCCTCCAATTAAGAGTATATTAAGAGGCACTATGTGCCAGGTGGTGTTGGCCATCCACAAACTATGTCAAACTAATTTTCTTTTTTTTTTGACTTCTTCCCCGTTATTGTCACAGCCAGTTACATTTGTGAATCAATATAGTGTGATGTCATATATTTTGCAAGTATTAATTGTTGAAATTTAAGGCTCCAGCTCCGTCCGCTCTTGCTAAGTGTGACGTCATTTGTAGATGACTCCTAATAGCTTGACGCTAGTAGAATCAGATTAACGTTGAGTAGGAATACAAGACAGAGGTACAAAAATACATTATCTTAACTGTTAACCTTTTAATATAAATAAAATAGATCGACCCACTAGGTAGGTCCTGTGGCGTCTAAGGTACCTGTATGAGTTCATCGGTCTCGAGGTCGACGGCCGCGGTGGCCTCGTCCAGCACCAGCAGCGGCGTCTTGCGGAGGAGCGCGCGCGCGAGGCACACCAGCTGCCTCTGACCCACTGATAGATTCTCACCACCCTCAGATATCTCATGGAGGAGGCCTGCTTGAAGACCTGTAGGAAATATTTTTTATTTTAAATAAACGAAAATAATATTTAATATTTTTATTTTCTCGCTCTGGTGACATGGCACAATGCGGAGTTGATTTCCACTACTCAACGACATTGACTTGAGAATTCGGCGGAAAGTAGGGAATGGAAGTGTCTTATTGGGAACGGAGTGTTTTAACACTAGGTTCCCAGCTTCCCTCTGCCTTCCCTGCTATGTGCGGAATACAATGTGAAGCTAAAAAAAGATAAGAAATCGGCACGTCGTCGTAACACTGTGCTACAGGATCCGACTATAAAACTCGATGTTGTGCAAAAGAAGATAAAGTATATCTTTAACTTAATTCGCATTGTCTTAAATTCTAGTTGAAAGTGGAGAATGGAGTGTATTAACACTAGGACCCGTATTTTTAAGCCACTCTGAAGTCTGATAGTCGTGTTCATTCATAAATTACATATCTATGAATGAAAACGGCATCTCAAGATCGATATCAGACTTGAGTGATTTATAAATAAGGGGCTACGTTGAAGCGTAAAGGCATAATTAAATAAGGTTTGAAAAAATATTACGTTTCGTTCACATTAATTACGTTTGAAATTTTAAAAAATATTATATTATATGTTATTAAATTTATTAAGACAACAATAAGGGTGTGACTGTTACGTAACGGTTGTGAGTTTGATATCCATTCAGGGGAATTATTATTATTTATGAATATTTTAATTTCTTCGCTCTGGCACCAAGGCAAAAGCCCGGCGTTGAATTCCGCCATCCAACACGCAATGCCTCGAAAAGCGCAAAACCGATGCGGGATAGCGTGAAGCTGATACATAAAATAAATTTAAATAATAAATAAATTTAACATCTTTTTGCTCAGTTTGAAAAAAATATACATTTAAAGATAAATCTTTTTAATATGATATAAACAAAAAAAATTAACAAAGTATATACCTTGCACGAAAGTTTTCAAGTGGGCTAGCTCTAACGACCGCCAGATTTCGTCATCAGTGTACACTCCAAAGGGGTCCAGATTCATTCTCAGCGAGCCCGAGAATAATACAGGGTCCTGTGGGATTATGGTAATCCGCGAACGAAGCTGGTGGAGGCCGATGGTGGATATATCGACGCCATCTATTAGGATTTTACCGCTCATTGCCTCTACTATTCTGTTAAATACAAAGTTTCAAGCATATTTATATAGTCTAATTTAATACTATAGTAAATATCGACATAGATTGGAAAGGAACCCTAATCTATTCTTATAATGCGAAGTTACGCCAAAAGATTGAAAAGAAGGGACATATTATAAGTATAAATTCACCTAAAATATAATATAATAGTTTCATGTATAATTGAGTTTGTTACAGGAAGTTGTGTTTTTTACGTTTTCTTTGCTCATTCTGTTATGTGGAAAATAGCATGAGACTGTTTTTTTACATATAATATTTTTTTTACATAAATTCAATAAGCGTTATGGAAATTGAATAAGTTGTTTAAAGTGTATATATACAAAGGTAGGATACCTGAAGAGGCCCAGCGTGAGCGTGGACTTGCCGGCGCCGGTGCGGCCCACGATGCCCAGCTTGTCGCGCGCCGCCACGCAGCACGTGAGGCGGCGCAGCGCGGGCGCGCGCGCGCCGTAGCCCAGCGACAGCGCCTCCAGCTGCAGCGCGCCCGTGGCCGGCCACGCCGCGCCCGGCCCCGCGCCCTCGCTCCACGCCGCCTCCTGCCGGCCTCTTACGTTACTAACGCATACTACTTACAAATCAGGAGGCGGACGAGCGCCACTTTAAATGAAACCACAATTTTAACTACTCTATAAAAACCTAATACAATTAAAAAAAATCACAAAAATTAAAAACAATATTTTTTCAAACAAATAAAAAATAAAATTATTCTTGTAATATAAAACGCCATTTGTCAAGAACGACGCACGCTGCCATAAATCTATCAATGGGAAAACGCCGCATACGCCTCATTCCGAAATCGAAAGGCGGCAAAGTTGCTTAGCCTTTAATAGTATTTTTGTAGTAGTATGTGTTTACGTTATCTTTGCGTAACTGCGTCACACGAAGTACTGGTATGGATAAACATCGTGAAATGAAAAAAAAATCCTACGTCTAAACTGTTGAAGTATCTTGATTAATTTCTTTAGGTATGGGTTTAAAATATTTTATCCTATATGCTGTTCCCGTAAAAGGAGCGCTGACACTTCCACCCTGTATATTTCGAATCGGTTAATAAAAATCCTTAGAAAATAGAAATAAAAACATATGCCGGTAAAAACACATACTTGCACACCAATCTTCTTGTAAGTATTTGTAAAAATTTCTACAATAAATAAAATAATGTTTTGTATGCATTCCATTAGCATCGATGGCTTGCCAAGGAGATCTTGACATGGATTTCACTAATTTGGATGTTGTTTGAATCGAAATTTGTGCCCATTTTTCCACCAAAGCACGTTTCAAAGCATTTTTATTTAAAATTTTAATTTTCCGCACGTTTAAATCTAGCAGATGCCATAAATTTTCAATTGGGTTGATGTCTGGCGATTGCGGGCAGTTTTTAGCATTCTACGGACATTGTACAGCAACCATTCCTTAGTTTTCATAGCTGTATGCTTAGGATCATTGTCCTGCTCAAAAGTAATATGTCTCACTTATGTCTAATTTTGTTGCGCTGGAGGATAAATTATGGCGCAACATTACGCAACTTATACTTATACGCATAATCTACTACTTTCATTGTACCTTCGACAAAAGCCAAGTTTCCGATACCATTGGATTGGCCATCGCCGAGTTTGGCCGTACTATGTCATTTTGCCTGCAGTTCAGTATTTCATTTGCGTACGAATGTTAATCTTTTTTCTCTATATGCCTCATATATAAAGGGCTTTTTCCTCGGTGCTCTGCCGCGAAGACCAACATTATGCAGTACGTTTCTTACAGTTTGGGCACAGACTACCCGAACTTGAAGCAATGTCATTTGCTAAACTTTGAGCGCTTGTTAATGGTTTATTTTGTACTGATTTTACAATTTGCCGCCCATCTCTTGTACTTACCTGCTTCGGAAGAGCGGACCTTGCTTTATTTTCAATACTTCCCGTTTCTTCTCGCTTTTTTATAACATACCGTACTGTCGATTTGGCGATAACTTCGCCCTTTATTACGGAGTGAAATCATTTCTCCCCATGTTCGTATGTATAAGAACGGTGTTGATATTTTAAGTACACTTTCAATCTAAATTCGAGGTTATGTATTTGACGGAATTCAATACTTTACTTTTTATTATCAAAACAATAAAAGTTGGTTCAAACTACTCTCTAAATTAACTACGGTATATCGGAACAATATAAGGAGACCTGTTTAGTTTCTGCATACTCCTTTATTCTTTCAACAGCTACAATATTGGTTTCCACTTCTGATGTCATCCGTACCAGCCAATTTAATGTCTGTGTGACCTGTAAAATGGGAAATTATGGGAAATATTAATTTTAAGTTACCGTCACTCGTGAGAATATCAAAATCTACGCAATAAAGTATTTTTTAACCCTTTAAGGTTTCACAAGCACCCGTTATTCAAATTTTTTGAACGAAAAGGAAATAGAAAGTTAGAAATTCTGGTAGAGTGAAAAAGAAAATTACAATATTACAATTTACTTTTATTTCTTATTCGTATATGTATATAAATAAATAAGGACCATCTTCATTACCTTGTAGATAAGTATGATGACATTATCCGACACTTCAATTATTAGAAAAAAAAAATCCGAATACACAACTCCCCCAACTAGTTCGGATAATCGACTATACTTAAATTTGAATGAATATTGAAATACAAGATTGCACCTGTAAAGCATAGCTGACGGAGAGCCCCACTAGCCCAGGGTTGATAGTGTCGCGGCCGAGAACAGCAAAAAGCGCCGCAAAGAATATAATAAGATTGCCGATCATCTCCAATCGTATGGCCAGCCATCTGTTTGCTATACAACTCGGGTAGTAGCACGCTTGGTTGTGGTCCACGCCTCGCTCGGATTCTTCAATGAATCTGTTTTATTAATATACATATTATTTACAATTTACCGATTGCCTAGTACATACATGCATGATACGTGTACGTAAGTTGTTTGTTTGATGATCGAAAAATATATTTTTGTTGTGGATTATTATTATTTTATCCTTGCCTAGAGCAAGGATTTTTAATAATAATATTCCACAACAAAGCTTAATAATGGCGCAACTTATTATATATTTATCAATTACATGTCGAAATACAAACACAATTAATTTAGTCAATTACAAATTTATTTACTTCCAATTATAATTGGAATTACTTTGAAATAAAAGATATTTTCGTAATTATTATAGAATTACAAAAAAAAAGTTACACTACCTCTTAGTTACTCCGTATGCTCTAATCGTAGTGGCTCCTGTTATACTTTCACCAAATTGTGAATAAATTGGTGATCTTGACACTGATTCCAGGCGTTTGAGTTGTCGAGAGGAGGCGACGTAGAACCGCTGTATGATGTAGTATACCACACCGATTGGCAATATTACGGCCAAGAATATCGGCGTTGAGAAACTTATCACGAATAAGGTACCCAGAACCTGTGAGAAAGGTCATATATTTTATCAACAACACAATATGCATTGCCTACATGATTATTAATTACAGTTGAATGCTGTATTTTCTAAAAAGCGTTATTTCTTTGCGTTATTTCTTTCTTTCTTGTGAGTTCGCGTGAATATACATTTGAAGCTGTGCAATAAATTTGTGAAACAGAAAATGAGTAGACCAAAACAAACCTTGGGATCAGTTTACACCGGTCATTACTATTTCGACACATTTATATAGAAATCGCACATAAAAACAAAAGCTCCTATAGTCAAACATGAAGCAAAAAGCAATGGTTAACAAAGTGTACCCCCCTATCACATTTATGTTTATCATGAAAAAAAAAATATCTTCGTATTAATAACACGTTAATTTATTTATCTGTCTTATTTCTGTGCAATTTTAGTGGAAGTTTGCCTATTGACCTAGCGTGCAGTATACTCGTCATAGTAACGACGACTCGGGCGCTCGTAGTTATACGACTCCATTATATAAAAAAAATGAGTTAAATAAAATGAGACAACAAAGCACAATAAGTACCCACCAAGAAAAAAAAACGCGACATTAAAATAGAATTACCTCGAACGCACAATATATGACGTCAGAGGCTTGCGACGGGAGCGACGTGTCCACGACGTCCACGTCTTTGGAAAACCTAGACAGAATCCGGCCAACCGGAGTCACTTCGAAGAATTGCAATGGTGCTTTTAGTACATTGTCCAATAACATCTCGTGAAGGACCCGCGCCGCCCGCCAGCACGCCAAATATGGCATTAAATCCGCGAAAAATGACGCTATCGCTGCAAAAACGTCCACCTTCGTCAGAATAACCTCGACAACGTCGTCGTCCTAACATTTATAATGAATACATTGTTTACGTTCTATTAACACAAGTATCGGTAGCTGTATCGAAGGCGAATGTGAATAGTGCATATTGAACGCAATGAAAACTCTCATGCTCTACGGACGTGACGACTACTTAATGTGAGGCTTTATAAAAATGCAAGCAATCTTATTTAATCTGTCATTCTAATAAAGGGAGCTACAGCAGTATGGAGGCTGGTGAGCGGACGAGAAACAAATACTCAACAATCGCAAAACAATAAACTGATCCCAAATACACCATTTTTTTTTTGCAAATGTACTCGTATTTGTTTTAATTTAAGAAGAATAAAATAATATTCAGAGTACAACATATGGTGCAGTCACTTGTAAATCTTAACTTTTTGCTATGGATATAGTGGATAGAGATGGAATGTATGAATGGTTACTGGTATATTAATATATACTATTATAGTAGTTTTGCAAGCCAAGAATATATGAAAGTTGCAACATTATACGACTACGCAGCGGAAGCTAGGTAAAAAAAAAAAGAGTCAACAATACATTTACCGTAATCATAAGATAACACATACGTCTATAGACTAGGTGACTAAGACTTATAAATAGTCAACTTCAGGGAGACAATTAACGATTTCATGATATCCTTGAATCATTAACTATTAAACTATATAATCAACTGAACGAGCAGCTATTTTAAGAAATCGTAAACTGCATTATTTACCGAAAGCGGCGCTAGCAGCGTTTTTTTACATGCCAATGTGGTCGTGATTGTTAATAATAAAGTTAAAATTCTTAAAATTTCTATTAAATAAGAAAGAAATTAGCTTATTCAGAATGAGTTGTGTCGAATCTTTATATTATATTATGATTTTATTTCATTCATTTTAACTTTTAGAAACGACTATACGAAATATGTTTATACGTTATACTAAAAATTATAACTTTTTAGAAATGATGTATTTTATAAAATTATATTACAAAATTACTCTTAGTGATTGTTCAACTATCAATTAAATATAATAAAGTCTAACTTCAACTAATTGACCGGATAAAAATAATTCGGACGAAAAAAATTACAGTCATAGAATGAGTTCTTCAATGTCAAGTTAGATATTGTTTTATTTAAACAACTCTCTACGGGTTAAACCTAGTTTTCGCATAAATAGGATTACAAGATATAACGATATGAACAAAGTTGATTAGGAATAGGGCCGGTCGCGTACCGCAAAGAAGCAGGAGGTCCAGCCGCGCAGCGTCATGGGCAGCACGTTGTCGAGCACGTCCACGTCCTTGCTGAAGCGGTTGAGCACGCGGCCCACGGGCGTGCAGTCGAAGAAGCCGATGCAGGGCGCGCGCAGCACGCCGCCCAGCAGCGCCGCGTGCAGCGCGCGCGCCGCCGCCAGCGTGCCCAGGTACAGCGCCAGCGACGACACCGACACCGACACCACTGCGCACCCCATCGTTACCAAATACGAATCCATCTCGCGCTTGACCAGATTGTTACAAAACCATTATACTGTATATTGATCTACAATTGTCATAACATCATCTTTGAGGGAGGAGAACTATACACCAAAGTACCATTCACTGGGCCATACTCTTTTAACGCTAATATTACTGTTGTCTTTGTACCACAAAGATAGCGTTTAATATTTGTTAAGATATATGTAAATATTAAGAATTTTCGCAACTAAATATTATATGATTTTATAATTATTGTTGTTATATGAGACAAATATAAATAAAATTACGATAAGATCCTTTGAGATCCTTGTTAATTTACGCCCAATATTAATAACCTATCTCCAACGTCAATCTTAGATTGTTTCATACATCTATCCAATCTAGAGATTGGATAGATGTATGAAACAATCTAAGATTGACGTTGGAGATAGGTTATTAATACTGGGCGTTAATGTAAAACATTGTTCCAGTCAATAATAGTCATTGTAGTAATCTAATAGTGGATAAAATACTTTTTTATTCATTACTTTATTACTATATAGATCATGCAATATGTACCTATATCATAATATACAGAAAAACTCTACAAATAATAAAATTTGTTTAAAATAGAGAAACATGCAGATTGATAATTATAATAAATAATAATATATTTTTAAAACATGCGATGATTGGTTGCCGATCCCTCGTTGAACGTATATTACACGTGAAGACGTAGCAATATAAATAACTTTCAAATTGTAAAGAATGTATTCATTATTTTAAAAAATATATACTATTGTTAAAAACTTAATACACAGAATTTTATATTTATATTACAAAAAATATATTATGTACATAAAACAAACCGACACCAAGAACAAAATGTTAAAATATTTGTTTTTTTTTAAATGGGAAATATATATTTTTTATAAATTTGTAACAACTGTCAAGAGAAAATGTCCTCTGTTATACCATTAATAGAATAATAACAAATAAGCATATTTAAAATATGTTTTAATTCTAATTATCTTTACCTATGGACATTTGGTACAGTACGACACAACTGACACGAACTATTGTTTCTGAGGCGAAAACAACCTCAATTTAAGTAAATATCATAAGCAAACATTCAAGTATTTTCTTAATAAACAAAAGAAATAATTTAAACAAATAAACACATTTAAATCTACAAATAAATGTTTTTCCTTATGATTTATTTTTCTAATACAGGAAAAATATAATAATAAAAAAAACTTAATATTTATTTTCTGTTGTTCAGTGTTCAAGAAATAAAATAATATTAGAAGAGGCCGTATAGCCTATTATTACCTTTCTTTCTTAGAGTTATTTACCATAAAGAAAACAACAAAAGATATCGAAACGAAAAAAGCGAGGTTAGAACTCACTTATATAAAAAAAACATTTTTTAAAGGAAATTATCTTAGAAAATCAAATTATAATTACTAAATACGTCACTTATAACACAATGACTTACCGTCCCGTTATCCACTTTTTTGCGGCAAAAGTTGATGACGCATAAATATAATTAATTCATATTCACAATATATCAGTTCTTTTTTTATATAATTTTACAAATTAATAAAAAAAATGCAACTCTGTATTTCTAAAATCAATTTTAAATAAACAACATCCTTTTTGTTAATAATGGAGAGATAGATTCATTAATTATATATAAATGTTCATAAAATTATTATGTATTCTAAAAATACTATTCAGTTTAATATTAATATATTCGGTGATTATTTCATTAATAATTTTAAAGTAAGGTCAAACGTCTACCATTAATTCGCTAATAAGCGGAAATAACATTTTACTATTCGATCAGTTATATCGTACTATACCAAAACACCCTATTCAGTAGGTTAGATATATTTTATTGGTATAATGTACACATAATATCATTAATAATTTGATGAAATTTATTAACAAAATTAACAATAATTTCTAATTTCTTCCCTTTTTTTCATAATGATATACTATTATATAGCAAAATTAAAGTGATTTTATAAAGAAATAATATTTTCTTTGAATACTTTTATACCTTGTCCAATACCGAGGCCACCGTACACGCCAAGATAAAGATCTCTTCTAGCTTTGTCTACAGTACCATTTACAATCTGGAAAAAAAATATACATTCCCATAATTTTAAAAATCTATTTCAAACTTTGCTTTGGTGCCAGAGCGAAGAAAGTAAAATATTAATATTCTTTCCCTCGAGTGGGGATGAGTAATAATATATAGAGTGTTTTGAGTTTTAATAATTTTCAAAGTGTGCTGGAGGGCTGGAAGATCTTCCTCTAGAAATCTGAATAAGTACTATATTTTTATTTTTTGTGAGTTTTAATGCCCAACGACCTTCTGTCGTCCGTTCTTTTATCTGTAACTTCAAATGGTGTCAACACTTACCATGTTGGCATCATTCGACCACTCCGCGAGCCAGTAGTTGGACCCAACTTGGAACAACTGTAGGATGAGGTTCATAAGTACTGTAATTAGTGACGCCATCACGCCCACGCTCGTCAGGTAGTGCTTGTATACGTTCCATTTCACCTACACCGTACGAGAATATTAAACGAGACGATTCTACGATTCTATTTTTAGTGTTCTTCATCATCTAGGGCACTAGATGTAAGGTAGAGTAAGTTAGGGTAACTTAGGGGCTATCCATAATTACTAACTATTGGACTATTGGACTGATAATGACTTTAAGTTCTGTGACAACACATTTTATAATATTATATAAAAACATTATTTCGAAAGTGTTATTTTAATTTTTATTTAAATTAAATTCTTGTGGCGTAATTTACGGATGCTCCCCAGTGCACTACATAATGTAAGGCACTACATGTAGAGTAGTATAAATGCGTGTAGTTTATAGGAATGAAACTGGTTTTATCCCTCACATAACAAGATAGGCAGAAGGCACCTGGGAACCTAGTGTTAGACACTCCGTTCCCATTAAGACACTTCCGATCCCCACTTTCTGCCAAATTCTCGAGATACAAAAGCTTAAAAAATATATAATAATTAATTGAAATTTTATCTTAATTTCGAATATTTATGAGCTTCTCAGTCTCTTGCTATTTTTTATTCCTGGTTATATATTTCATTACTTTAATCTCTTAAAAACAACAACAAAGGAATATTTTATTCATTATTTATAGATAGATTGCTAGTTACATATAATTTTAAATTATTTACGAGATTTTATTTATTACCAATAAACAATGTATCCCATCATGAAAAACGCAAATGATCTTTATTTATTAAATATAAATATTTAAGCCAGAATTAGAAAACTACGCAAGAGGACCATCATAATTATATTAAAATATTTTTTATCTTTTTCTTAATAAATTTTGATTTAAGTTAATCATTAAATAAATAATATACTCACACTGCCGGTTTCAGTTTTCTCGGCCTCTATGAGTTTGTTCTTTTCAGGCGTATGTCTTTTCACGCTGCCGCTTCTGTCGCCAGCTAATAAATTAAGAAATAAAATATGATTAATTTTTTTTTTACTTATCGTAAATATATAAATAAAGTAATAAAAGTTATCATTTTACGAGTATTATTTATAAAATGTCTAGAATTTTTTTTTAATTGAAACACAAATTAGTGTTAGAATAATCAATAACGAACTAGACCCATAACCTGTTGCAGCAGCTTACAGTCGCACCCTCGTGCGACTGTTAGCGCGACAAGTTGTGGGTTCGATTCCCATTTGATAAAATAAATAAATCAGCTTCACGCTGTATCCCGCACACATCAGGGTAGGCAGAGGGAACCTAGTGTTGGCATCTTATATAATGAAATATTTAATATTTTCATTTACTCGCTCTGGTAACGACGAGGCGCGGCGTTACATTCGTGTTGAGTACACGCAATGCCTCTATAATTCGGCGGAAAGTGGGAAACGGAAGTGCCTTAATGAGAACGGCGTGTCTTAACACTAGGTTTCTAAGTTCCCTCTGTCTATCCCGCCATGTACGGGATACAACTTAAAGCTAAAAAAAAGAATCGTAAAAGAAATCGTTCGTTGTATTAGCTGCACAGCGCTAAGAATACTATTATTGTCCATCGTCTTATCGACTTTTTTATTCACATCCTTCTTCTTGTTACCCCACACACTCAAAGAACATGATATAATTCAATTCAGTGCAGTGTCTAATGTAAAACTTATTATAACGGAATATTTATTGATTTAAGGTATAAAAGCAGTACTTACACGCCGCCGGCTGTTCCGACTCCGACGTACTCTCCGATAAAGAACGAGCTCTCTGCAGCTTATTTTGGAATTCAGATCCTAATTTATTTTCCAAGTCTTGTTTAATTTCGTCTAGTTCTAGAAGTAAATAAACAACTGTTAGGTTTATATATTTAGGTTAATATTAGCATTACATAGTAGGGCATCGCACCTGCATACATTGTATCTATTTGAATATTAGTAAACAAGATAACGTTTCACTCACTATGTCTTTATTGCTATAATATATAAAAGCATTAATATAAATTTTAACTATTTATATAATCTACTATATAACTTTTATATTTATTATTAATAAAAACAAATTCAGGCATTTTCCTATTTAGAAGGTTAATTGTATGGAAATTAGTGACAAAATACTGTTATTACCGCATAATAGCTTCGTACGAAACGTGTAAAATGAATATAAAATTTAATTTCATGATAATATGATATATATCCATATCTATATTATAAATTCTAAAGTAACTCTGTCTGTCTGTCTGTCTTTTACGCAATCAGGGCCAAACCGCTAATTCCATTGTGATAAAATACTCATATAGAGATATTCAAGGGTCTTCGGATGAACATAGGTTACGTTTTTTTTCTCATATTTGTAATATTCTCGATATATACTAAGATATTAAAATACGTTTCAATTTGAGATGTAATTTATTCTGCCATATTAATAACAACCGTCGCTAAGCAACCGTTGCTAGGCAACAAGGAATTATGTCGTTTTAAGAATATGTCGCCCAAAATGAGCTTCCTGAACGCTTACATGGTGTGCGCTGACTCAACTTTATGAGACATATAAAAACTATGTTTTACAAAAATATTGTCTTTTAAAAAATCTATTAAAAAGTCAAGATGATGTATGTTTATCTCTAAAGGTTGAGCCACAGTAACCATTTTAATACACACACACACACATGTGTGGGTGTGTATATATATATATATATATATATATATATTTTATTATTGTTAATTCATTTTCTACGATTTCGTATTCAATCCTTATCAAAATAAATATTATAGTCACCTTTAGCATTTCACCTAGATTACAATTAAATTTTACACATGTGTGTGTGTATGTATATTTTTTTTTATTATTGTTAATGTATTTTCTATAATTTCGTATTCAATCCTTATCAAAATAAATATTATAGTCACCTTTAGCATTTCACCTAGATTATAATTAAATTTTACTGTACATCTTTCTAATAAATACTGAAGGAGATATCACTGTTTTAAAATGAGTTAGCCTACGAACCGCACGGTATGACCGACCCTAACGGGCAGACGACGTTGACGATTTTGTAATTTTTATACATTTTCGATCTACTGTTAATTTTTATGACGTTATTTTCTGTTTATTGTTAATGTATATTTTTTTTGGTTCTTCGCTTATTCGAGTAGTAGATTATTTAGATTTTACATTAATTTCTTGGTGTAAGTTTCAGCTCTGCGCAGCATCGGCATAATATTATTTAAGTATAAAGGAAAGAATGGCCCGTTATTTCAGTTAGGTTATCTATACCGTTGTTGATTTTATTTGATATTGCTCGCAAAATAAATAAAAAAAAAATAAAAATAAATAAAATAAAAATTATAGAATTTAACGTAGACAGGAGTTTAGTTATTTCATATAGTATCTACGTACGCGCTTTCCTTGAGCGCGTACATAGATACGTGTAAAAAGATTTTTCCCTGGTAAATTAGTAGAATCGATCAATGAAAGTTCAATAAAAATCAGTTCAGTTGTTCTGGACATTAGTTCGGGGAAATAGAAAGACAGACAGACTGAGGCAAAAACGCACAACACATTTAATTGTAATACTTTTAAATATTTATTTTACTTTGATAATATTGATAATGTAGCTGGTTTTGTTTAGTTTTGTTAATATTTTACTTTGGTTACGTTTACTTATTATTTTTGTTCATTTAAATTAGTTAGATATTTTTTCTAAGAATAAGATTTTTCTCTACTTATTATTCTTTTTCGGATTATTATGATCATTTAGGCTTATATTTTCTTACCAATCCTATAAAAACTGAAAACAATTTCATATATCTTATAAATATATTTATTTATTTAATAAGCATTCGTATAGTTCAAGCGAGCGAAGCCGCGTCGGGGTCCTAGTTTTAATACAAAATTCATTAAAACATGGCCAACACAATCAGTTTATTTATTAAATTGCAGTTGACGTGAATATTTCGCGTTATAGTTATTAATTAAGTACCTAAGTTTGAATAAGACTATCTATACTAATATAATAAAGTGAAAGAGTTTGTTTGTTTGTTTAAACGCTAAGATCTCTGGATCTATTGGTCAGATTTACTATTTTTTTTTATTATATGACAGCTACGTTCTTCAGAAGTGCTATAGGCTATATAGCATTATGGTATATGTCTTAGTTAGACTTAAATAACGAAATAACAATAATAATGAACGCCATCAAATTCAATGGCGCTGTGAAAATAGTAAAATATGTGTCAGTACATTGTATAGAAGATGTGTTCTATTTTATTAGTTCTAAAAAAAAGTCCGCGATACCGTATATCTGTACCTCTTATAAAAAGTAACAATAAGGCATTTTGTGACAAAAAATTATTGAAAATTGCAAAGTGATATTTCAACGTTTTTTATTTGATAAAGATATTGAAATATGCTTTGGCCTTTATAGCATGTAATTTGAACGTATACTTTTTGAGAAAATGTAAATTAAAAATAATTCAACGCTCTCTTTACGGCCGCAAGCATAGGCTCGAGTCTTGCGGGGGACACCCTTCCCGCCGATTTTGTCCTCGCATGCAGCCATGTCGTGCTTGTAGTTTCTCAAAATCATTGAATTTATATTGAAATTATATTGATTGCCTTATGGCAAATGCAGCATAATAAAATAATTATAAGTAGTATGCGGGCGAAACTGCGAGTGGGCCGCTAGTATTTAATATTTAAGTACCTAAGTATCAATGAGACTATGTAATTAGGTTGTTGCACTTTTTAATTACTGATAATATCTTATTAATTTCTTAATTAAAACATGTACATGGTTAAATGCAAATCATAGCATATTATTAGTGTTTAAAGTTTTTTGAAATATAATATAATATATGAATTTATATTTTGTATAATAAGTAATTTTCCATTAAAATATAAAAAAAACACTTTTTTAATTAGAGCCTATAAATCACGTCTTTGATAAAATTAAGTAATATCTATGCGCGAGAACCAATATAAAAATAATTCCTCCATTAAGGGTTATATTCATGCGCTAACCTAACCCCCCCCCCCCCCCCCCCCCCCCCCCCTCCTGACTAGGTATGGCGATGAGGGGGGATTAAAACACCAGTTCCGAAATTATGTTTGTATAAACATAGTCACGACACTACACTCACCTTCGGGCGACGTACGTTCCGCGTCACTCAGGTGATGTAATAAGAATTCAGCAAAGGCTCCCTTCTTTTCTAACAGCTGCTGGTATGTACCCGCCTCGGATACCTCCCCATCTCTCAGTACCAGAATGTGATCGGTTTGGGCCAAATATGACACGTTATGTGTTACCCATACACGGGTTTTGTTTTTCAATAGTCCACTTGGACCAATAACCTGTAGTGAAAAAGGCAATCGCCGTTTATTAACCTATTTGACAGGTATTTATGACAACAGTTTTTTTTTGTTAAAAAAAAGGCAAAAATATTTTGAGACACTTGTACATGGATGAAAGTGGTATACCGCAAATAAAAAAAAAATATGAAGGAGAATTAAATGTTTTATAAATTATAATGGAAAATAATAGAATTATAAGTCCATAACATCATTAATAATATTCAACAGTTCACGTCGTGTATCGTATAACCCATTTTAAAACTGATTAATTCTCCAAAATTCTAATTTTGCAACATTTCACCTACACCCGTACATATTTTTACTTATCTATATTTATACTTATAATAAAATCGTAACTGACAGGTGTCGGGACATGGAATATTTATAAGAAACAAATGTTATCGGTGGCATTTAGTAAAATAATAGTATCAAAAAAAAATATTTTTAAACATTTTGTCAGATTGTCTGTGCGTTTGTTCATGTTAACCTCAGAAACGGTTTTATTGATTTATGTACATACTATTTTGGCAAGCCTTGTTTCAAGCTTCCCTTAACATTTAGTGTTTGTTATATTTGAATCGGTTAATAAATAAAAAAAAATATGCCATTTTAATATTTTAAAATATTGTTCGTAAATTTTAGAAAATTGATTACATATTTTTTAACTAACGTTACCTTTTCAAAAATATGTTTGCCAACGTGAGAGTCAACTGCACTGAGTGGATCGTCGAGGAAATAGTTATCGTAGTCGCAGTACACAGCTCTGGCGAGGGACACCCGCTGTTTTTGACCTCCCGACAAGTTTATACCTGCAAATGTTCATTATCATTATCATAAAATATATAATAAAAGCCGATCTTGTCAAAAAAATTTGAAATTATTATTTTTTTCTTCTAATACAATGATTATTTGTACGTAAACAACTTGTAAACAACTTTGCCGAGACTTTTTGAAAGACGTTTAGCATTAGCTCCGTTTATACAATATAATTAACTACAGTCAAAGGTATTTTAAGGTGTTTTCAAAACAAAAATACACATTACCTTTCTCTCCTATCTCCGTTTGGTCTCCACCGGGCAAAACATCAAAATCTGTCTTTAAGGCACACACATTGATAACGTTGTTATATTTAGCCTTTTCCAGTTGGTTTCCGAACAATATGTTATCTTGCAAAGTAGCGTTTTGTATCCAGGCTTGTTGCGGTACGTATGCTATGCTACCTATGACGATAGAAATATACTTTGTTTACTTTAATTTTTTATTATATTCACATAAATAACTGATTTTATTATACTTTATGTATGACATTTCCGACTACTATTTTAAAACATTTTTTATTTGAATTATTTACATTTTTGTAAAAGAGGCTAACAATATAATTTATTCAAAGTTTATAAATAAAAAAAACTAAAACATCTTTAGCATCTGCCCCGCATATTTCCCCAAAATTCAAGCCGTAAATTTTATTGGATTTTATCAATCTTATTTGCATAATGTGTTTGCATTAACTCACCTGTCGTGTTAACTCGTCCAGAAACTTTGTTCATTTCTCCCAGAAAAGCTGAAAGTAAAGAGGTTTTTCCGGCACCCACTGCGCCGACGACGGCCACCAAACTACCACGAGGGATTTGGATGTTTATATTTTTTAGAATTTGTTCTGATTCATCTCCCCACGAAAAGTGCCCATTCTCAATTACAAGTGGATTTGCTGAAACGAGTAATCACATTGGTAATTCGGTGAATAAGTAAGTGAGTAAATAAGGTAGTAAGGTAATATAAGATGAATTGATAACCCCTTTAGTTAAATACTTACGCTCATTTTGATCGTGTTCTACAGAGCCCTCGCTCAATTCTTCGGAATTCATGAATTTGTTCAATCTTTTTATACCCACAGATGTCTACAAAATAATATAGGAAACATATTAAAATATTCAATTTTTATATTTGTTATTGCAGATGAAAAGATATCAAACATTTTTTAATTATATTAATATTACTTTTACTTATGATTGATAAAAGTTTCTTCTGCATAGTATTCCAATCACCATTCATGCAATGTGAAAATGATATGCAACCAACAGGCCAGTGATACTATGTACATAAAACTATATTAATAGAACTTACTTGTACTACATTTGATATAACATTAGGCAGCATTGATAGTGGAAAACGTAGTATGTTGAAAAGAGATAACGCTACGAAAGCGCGCTTAGAATCCAGTACTTCTGTATCATTCACTAGGACAAAGCACCCAAATGACATCAGCGACACCTACGACCATTCCGGGAATACTGAATTAATCTAATTTAAATGATGGGTTAAATAAACTTGCTGTTATATTTTAAAATACAAATACAATGAAAACGATTTTTTTAATAATGATTTTGGTATCAAGAAATATTGAAGAAATAAATAATTTTCATACATATGTTTATTATATTTGAAAATGCAACAGCAGTAACATGAGTTGAGCATCTTTAGCTTAGACGCTTACTTTCTTGTTAATTATGACATAATTTTAAGTTAGACAAGTATCGTAGTGGCCAAAACCACAAGAAAAGTATGTTTACGCTGTATCACTAAGATATTGAACTCATATGAAATGTATAAAATACTATTCAATTATTACAAATAAATAATTTAGTTCGATACCTACACAAATTTGTTATTGAAGCTTGTATCGTAGGAAACATAAAAAATACAATTCTATACAACATTCCATTGAAAAGGCCTTTTCTTACTTAATATTCACAACTACTAAACAATATTTAGTGTAACAAATAAAGAAAAACAATTTTAGATACATCGTAAACTAGAATTTATTAAAGTCAGATGAGTGAGTGTTAGTACGCATACTTAGGAGTACCTCAGCCTCTAGATAAAGGTGCGTTACACTGAAATTTCTACCTCTATCACTGACACGATGACGAGTGGGAGCAAGCCCAAAGGCAAATGCATTATATAGAACAGGGACATCGACACAAATATCGTATCGGGTTTCAGGATATGATTGTCAGGATCGGAAATCACATACGTGAAGAAAGTTAGGAACGTTACCTTAAACAAAAACATAATGAAAATTATTCATGTAAATAAATAATTTTCTATTAAAATCAAAAATGTTCATAAAGTATCAATGATAATACTAAGGCATGGCCTTTAAAAATAATAAACAACGAGCAAATACCTTCCGAAAGTTACAAAACCGGCTTTCAGAGCACCTTACTACCAATCGGTCATTGGTCTAAAAATTATTATAATATTGCAAAAGTATTTTTTTTTGGATTTTTTTTATTTAAATTTAAACTTTTTTATATTAAGTTACTGAAACTTAACTTTGTGTTATGGTAGATTCATTTGAAATCGGGTATTAAGCGTAGAGGATTCCGTCCTTGTGCGTTTATTCAACAATGGCGTTCACAATGGATAGTTTGATTGATTGTTGAAAATTAAATTCGATCCTTTGTCCATTATCAATGTTAGCAAGAGATACTAAACCGAATAACAAACTAACAAGATATGTTAGCATTGTGAATCATGGAAACTGCAATGGGCGCGTAAGACCAGAGCACTCTTTGTAAAAAACAGTTTTTATAAAATCATACCAAATTGTATAGACCATCTACTGTAAAACTGAACTTATAAACATCAGCTTCACGCTATATCCCGCATACAGCAGGGTAGGCAGAGGGAACCTAGTGTTAACCTCCGTTCCCCACTTTCTGCCGAATTCTGGAGGCATTGGGTGTTGAGTGGCAGAACTCAACGCCGCAATTAATTTCGACACCAGAGCGAAGAAATGGAAATATAAATTTAAGTAAATATTTCATCTCCTCGAGTGGGGACCGAATCGAACCCACAACTAGTCGGTTTTACAGTCACACCTCGTGCCGCTTCGCCACGACTGGCCTCACTTATAAACATAAAATCACCTTCACGCTGTATCCGCACACAGCAGGGTAGGCAGAGGGAACCTTGTGTTAAGACACTCCGTTCCCCACTTTCTGCCGAATTCTGGAGGTATTGCGTGTTGAGTGGCAGAACTCAACGCCGCGCTTAACCTCGACACCAGAGCGAAGAAATGGAAATATAAATTTAAGTAAATATTTCATCTCCTCGAGTGGGGATCGAACCCACAACTTGTTGGTTTTACAGTCACACCTCGTGCCGCTGCGCCACTTATAAACATATAAATATCAAATACAATAACACGCAGTTTGTCATTTGTCACTCAGTAAACGTCGCAGCAAAAAATAGCATCATCTATCTTTAGTAAAAGTCCTCCAATAAAGAATGTTTTCAGTTACACTCAATATAATAGGACTAGATATAATATTTTAGAATAAAAATATAGACAAGTGTTTCTTTTGCTCTTAATATGAACATTAAAAAAAATATTATTTATCTATAATTTGTACATTTTTCTATGGTGATGCTATTTTTATGTTATCTATTTGTATGTTGTTTGTAAGTTTCTTTTTAAATTAGACGGTCTGTAGTAATCTATAGACTTTTGTTATTATAGTTGTCTAAGCATTAAATTTATCACAATATAAATATATTACTATAGAGGATAAATATCCTCTATAGTAAACTTTACAGATACAATCACTATAAAGTACGTTTATTATCATAATGTGTAATATTAAAAAAATATTATGAAATGTGCTGTAACTTTTATCGTAACTCAGATTAGTATAAAATAAAACAAAGAATGTTACATTATATATAAAAAAAGCTGTATTAACGATAAAGGTCAATGTTTTGTTATCTTGGCCTTTTTTCACTACAGATTATAAATATGAAACGATGTTATTAAAGTTAATACGGATTAATTTTATCTTTCATGTCATATAAAATCAATATTTGAATTAAACTTGATTTAATAAAGAAATAATCGTTGTAGATATAAATCGATTGCCGTAATATTTACACAATCGTTAAATGTTTAAGACATTATCTTTATATATCTAAATTAACATAAATATAAATGATAACTATATAATGAGATTATTCATTGTTTTTAAAATGTATCAAATATTATTAAGATAATTCCATTAAAGGTACTGTCAAAGATATTTTCAATTGTTTGTGAAGCCGCACCTGAGAGTCGAACGGTTGGTGTGATATTAGTGAGCTTTTACTTTATAAAGTATAAATAAATCTATAAATTTTAATCAAATTTTTTCAACTTAACGCATATCCCGTATCCCGCTTGTATCGGGAGTGAGTAGGCAGAGGAAAACTAGTGTTAGGACACTCTGTTTCCCACTTCCGCCACATAACACTTTCCGACAAATTTTCGAGGCATTGCGAGTGGATTGGCGGAACTCAACGCCGCACTTTACCTTTATAAAGCGAAGAAATGAAAATATTAATAAATTTAATTAAATAATTCATTTCTCCGACTGGAGACCCTCACTTGTGCCACTGCGCCACGACGCCCTCAGAGAATAAGAAAAAAATATACACTTAGCCAAAGAGAAACAATTGTCGAGAAGTCAATCTTAAGAGAATATAGCTGAAACTTTAAACTAATATTAGAAAAAAATCGAATTACATACTTATAAGACATTTAATGTAATTTTAAGCAAACCCTATCGTTTGCTCAATATTGATGTAGAGTGTTAAAATCTGTTATTCTATAATAACAGATTTTATCACTCTACATCAATATTGATAAACAAACATAATATGATAATTACTGTTTTATTTACTCTTTACATAAAATATACAAATATATAACATAACATATGTGGAACAACGATAATGTTTAGTACTTTATATAGTATTAATTTTATTGAAATATGAATTTTACTATCTTATAAATTAAGTATAAGAAATGCATTATGCACTTAGCACAGAACAGCTATCTTAAAAAAAATCTAAATAGGTTTTACAATCAAGAAAATATTTCAATATTAATTGTTCTAAGTAAATATTTTGCATCTATAGCTGTAATTGTGGTGTAATCACTACCTCTGTCTTTCAGAGTACAATTATAATTTGCATTAAATTTAGCATTTTTTTTATGTTAACGCGATACTGTTGGACTGTAAATGCGATGGTTATGGATTCGATCCCCACTTGGGGGCAAGATACATTTCCATTTCACAGTTCTGGTAATTTAAAACGAGGCGTTGAGTAACGCCAAGACGAAAGCTCAAAATTATGTACCTTGACGCTACGTGGTCTCAACTTCCTATTTACGGGATACAGCTGAAAAATAAAACACGATGAATATATCGTGTTTTTAACTAAAAAACTAAACTTACCAAGAAAGGAGCACAAGACCAGATAAAAGACGTAGCAGAGTTAAGATAGGCTGTTTGTTTTAATACTTTCATTTCTTCGTTTCTAATTTTAAGTATTTGATCCTCGAAACTTGGTTCCCATGCGTACATTTTTAAAACCTAGAAATAGTTAAGATTGTTAAAAGATAAAATTGAAGATATAAGGAAAAACCTTATCATCATATGTATAATGATGTAGAATTAAATACTATTAAAATAAATAGAAGAACACGCGAGAAGTTTATTATTATAAGCATTTCATAAAATTATATTTAAAAAAAATGAAAAGCTGCTTATCAGGTTGTCAGCTATCTGCTTCAATGGTCGGTGGATTTTTTAAGATTATTATGAATATTTTTTATGTTATTTGTCATATAAAAAAAATCTGGGGCCTAATCATTCTAGTCACGTGTTTTGTTTGCCTAATATTCTCAAAGTGCACATTACTTTTCTTACTACCTACTTACTTTTCCTTGATGGATAAGATATCGATGTGACTAAGCTAAAACCGTACACGTTACGATAAGCAATAAACTTTTATATGATATCAAACTTCATTTCATAATATTAGAAAAATATTTTTTTAAACAAAAGAAACAGAAGTGTCTTAACGGGAACGGAATGACTTAACATTAGGTTCCCAGGTTCTTACTGCCTACCCTGTTATTTCCGGGTTAAAGCGTGAAAGTGGAAAAAAAATCTAAATAGTCTCAACAATATTATTACGAATTTAATAGAAACGATAGTAACGGCTCTGTGATACAAAAAAAAACATTCTATTTATTTTACGATAAAAATAACACGTAGCAACAGTGTTATTATTCTACCATGGAGGTCTATTGTCTTAAGAGATTATTTAGAATTAACACAGGTAGTTGTTGTTTACTTTTATGATATTTTTTTAAGAAATCACTATCTTTTCATTGCCAATTATTTTAATCATAATAAATGACAATATATTCTTAAGTCAATTTAAAAAAAAGCAATCTAAAATAATGAAAAAAATTGCAATTAAGGAATCCTGAAAGGATTCCTTAATTTGTTGTATATATCTACAGAATAAAATACTATCATTATCGATAATGCGGCAGTGGATATTGACTTTATACATTACGTCACCATTTAAAATTACAATTTAAACATTGCAACACGAGTGGAAATAATATTATGAAACTTTTTGATTATGAAACTAAAAGTTGTTTCATCCACCAAATGAATAATAATATTCTATGTTAAAGTCGACGATTACTATTTGTTTATTATTGGGAGTAAATAGCGAAAAAGTATATCAAAAAAATATTTTTAACTATTTAGACATACATTTTTTTTAATTTGATTTTTTTAGACCTACATTGTTTAGATTTACATTGTTAGGTTAAAATATGTTAAATTTCTTTTCGCAGTACGGTCAACAAGTAGTGGCCGCCATGAATTTTTCATACTTTTATTGTTTTTCCCGAGTTAACAATGCGCAAAAGTTCAGAAAACCTAAGGCGGCCACGACTCGTCGACTGTACTGTACTTAACATTGGCCTTAGTTGGAGCTCACAATCATTGCGTGCCATAATGTCAATGGAACTTCAGTAATTACAAACACACAAGCCTTCAATAAATAGAATACAAACCTTAATTCCATTTAGAACCTCATTCATAAGCTTGACACGTTCATCTTTGTATTTCATCTGCCTTATCTGTAAAGTCTTAACTCTGTTCGCTATTAGTCCGTTCACTGGGATCAGTACTATCATCACAGCCAGCCCCGCCAGCACTGAGGGCCCAAGGATGCCCCACAGGAAATATAACGCTAAAGTTATTTGGAGTGGCGCCGACCATATCATGTTTAAGTACGCGGTCAATTCCACAAACCTAAAAATATAATTGAAATGTAAAAGTTCAGCTTTTTCATGTCTATAGCCGAATAACTCGGGGAGAAAACGTTCTTCATTAATTATAGTAATATCAATTAAACTAAATTGCTTATTGATAAAGTAGGTATGCTCTTATGTTATTAGGCCAAAAATTTTACCGAGGGCCTACTCGTATTAAATGTATAAAATTTCATAACTTCTCAGAATTCTCTTAATGATGCTTGGTTGCGTAATGGCTAGCAATGTATTTGGTAAAATAATACTGTCACAACTTAAGATTCGTTTGTAAATTGAATATAAAACTTTGCATACGATTTAAATAAATGTCTCTAACATAACCATAAGTACCATCATATATTATTTCTTTTTTTAAGTGCAGGTGTTTTTTTTTTAATTATCTACCAAAAAAAACAAGTTTCACCAGGAGTGAACTTGAACGTTTAAACGTATTTATACTCTTTATACGAGTATAGGATTTAAAAGTCGTAAGAATCAAATGTATAAGTTTAGTATTTGCACAATAAACTGTAATCAGTGAAGTCGTTGGTTTGTAAAATAAATATCTTACATGATAAGAGCTGTAGTGAGAGTGTTATAGTATCTATTGTTGCTAGTTAATAACATTATCAGACTTCTTTCAGGACAGACTAATATCTATATGAAGAATATAAATTATGAAATAAACTCGGGTATATAGGCAAGAAGTGTCGTTCTGATACTTGAGTAAGTGATAATATATAAAAACATTTAAATGTAAAGCTAATTGAATTAGCGAGCATCAACAAGAAATAGTAGTTTTTTTTATTTTGTATATTTCTTTTTTTTTCAGCTTCACGTTTTATCCCGCTTGTAGAAGGGTAGGCAGATCGAGCCTTGTGTTAAGACACTCCGCTCTCCATTTTCCGAATTCGAATTCTGGAGGCATTGCAATTTGCGTGGCGAAACATTGCTGCGCTTTGCCTCGACACCAGAGCAAAGAAATGAAAATATAAAATATTTCATTTCCTCGAGGAAATCGAACCCAGAACCTGTGGCGTTCACAGTCGCACATTTGTGACACAAATCATAAGACAATAAAAAAGTGTTATTATTAATACGAGAATTGATTACATTTAAATCGATTTTTTTACATATTTACATAAGTGTTTGCCTTTTTATCAGTTTACTATCCTAGCACAGTCCTTGAATTGGCTGATGCACTTGGGCGGTGGTTAATATTAACTTTCACACACCGTGGAAAAAATATTTACAAGTAAATTTTTTATACTGTCTACTTTAAAAACTATAAATCGATAACTATTAAATATGACAAAAATCGAAATCTTTAAAAAAATATACGCCAGTTGGGACGAATTACAAACATAACGCATTTCAGTTATTATTTTTTAGTTATTTATTATTTAGCTTTGAAGCCTGTATACACAAATACATAAGATATATGCGAAGTGGGGATCGAATCTACAACGTTCAGATTCAGTATTATAGTTACTAACATCTACACTAGCAGGGCATGTCGTCAGTCATTTATTAGATATAATCTTACTACTATTCATAAATCATTTTATCTTACGGTATCTGACAACGTAAGGACAATTTTTATATTATACCAGCGACCCGCTTGCCATTTCATACGCTTGAAATTGATATTTTTTTTTTATTTGTAAACCGATGGATTGACAAAAAAAAATGTATTCAAATTGGCGAAGCCGTTTCCGAGATTCATGTGCAAAAAAGCATTAACCGACCAGCAGGTAAAAATTAAAAAATCGTTGTTTTGGGTTCTATAGCGTTGGTAAATGCTTCCAATATTAGTTTTTGTCATATATCTTTTATATACAAATAGCAATAAGTAATATTTTTATTAAATGTATAGATATAGATCGTAGAACAAATATGCTTCTTCACGATATAATCGAAGAATGACGAATTGCAGAGCTAGAACCGTTTGAAAAACTTAATTGCCGGTATTTATAGAAAAATATCTTGCATTATCTTTAAGTTTTGATAAAAGTCAAGAAATCAGTTTTCGACGATAACCTTGAACAGATATCTGTGTCACGCCGTCGCTACTTTTACAGGGAATACTTTATAAGTGATTTCTATTTGAGTTTTGCAAATTCTTGCGAAATGCGTACCGAGTAAGTGTAATATACTCGAGTAATTTTACCTCAAACATCGTCCGAATGAGGCGGAGTGGGAGTGCCTAGAGTTTAGAGTAAGAGAGTTAAGAAACTTTGGAGGCGTACCTTCGTATTTAAATATAGTGATTGTTTTATAATGAATATTTAAATACAGTATATATTTTTTTTAACTTCACATATAAGCAGGTTATGCGGAAAGTTACTTGACTTAGTGTCAACATGATTTATTTCATTCCACCGGAATTTGAACAATGCAGATTGTAGTAAGCATTATATTAACACCGCAGCTTACCTTAGATACAAGAGCAGAGAAATGTAATTAATTTCCTCGAGTTGTTTCACAGCGCAACAATGTTTTTATTTTAATAACGATTAAAAGCCTATAATAAAATTTACAGTTACTAGCTTCACGCCATCTTTTATTTTAAATACGTATATTACTTTACCCATTTAATTAATTATATTCCATATTTTCAATAGTTAATCATAACAAAAGTGTCTTAAATAATTAATTTAAACCTTACCTTTGTGCATCGACGGCCATAAGGTTGACGATTTCACCAACGGTCGACTCCTTTCTCGCAGAGTTTGATATGCGCAGGGATTTCCTATATATAGCGCTGGTCAGGGCAGTTCTTATCCTCAAACCAACTAGCGACATGCTCATGAAGTAATGACTCAGCAACATCGTCTGTGCCGTCGCACACGCCACGAGCCCTACAGCGTACACGTAACCCTTCCATACTGGTTCTTTACTTTCAACGAATCCTATAAGTAATCTGGAAGAGAGTTTGATGCTCTAAAAACATTGGAGCTTCACGTTGTACTCCGTATATAAAAGAATAGGAAGATATAACCCGAATGCTAAGACACTCCGTTCCCCATTTTTCATCCAATTTTCGAGACATTGTGTGTTGAGTGTCACAACGCCATGCTTCGTCTTGTTACCAGACCGAGGTAATGAAAATAATTCATTTTCTCTTGATGTAATCGAACCCATAACTGTTGCGTATATAGTCCAGACGGTCTTCTATTTTTAATAAATTAATTTATTTTATATAAAATTCAAAGGAACAAGAATCTTTCTTTTTGTCTGTCCTCCTTATATTTTCATTTCTTTGCTCTGGTGTCGAAGCGAAGCGCGGCGTTGATTTTCGCCACTCAACACGCAATGCCTCCAGCGCGAAATGGGGAACGGAATGTCTCAACACAAGGTTTCCTCTGCCTTCGGATACAGCGTGAAGCTAAAAGCGAAATGAGATGTTACCAACTTGTAATCTTTACTTATGACATTTCATCAACAATCAAGTCGAGTTTTCAATAACAATAAATAATTATAGTTTTAACGACATTATTATTATAAAAGTTTTAAAGAAATATATTTAGTATTATTATTTTATAAAATTAAATTGACTATAATAATCAAAAGAAACGACAATACAACGAGAAAAACTTATATTTCATAAAAACAGTAAATGAAAAGATAGCAATAATTATTATAAATAGTATTTTTTTTTTCTGCTTCATGCTGTATCACGCATATTACAGGTGAAGAAAATAGATCAAAGCCTTTGTGAGTTTGAATTTATTATTATAAAAAATAAATGTTTTTCGAAACTGTCGAGTAATAAATGTGTCAAGATATCGGAAAATAAGAAGATTAAGTCGTTCTTTTAACACGAAACATTACAATACAATATACCAATATCTAATCACGCGAACATTAGCATTGAATGAGTTGAAGAAATAACCTTAACTTTGAAGCGCGTTATGTGATGATACCATAAACTACTTAGATAATAAATATTGTGGTTTGATTCAAAAATATATATTTCTTTATTTAGATGTGCTAGATATTTCTTTGATAATCATATATGATTGTAAAGCATATATATATATTTAAAAAATATATAATCGTGTTTTTTAGCTTTATGTGTTATCTCGCAACGTAGAGTAAAAACTTTGTAGTCGGCTTTCCACATGAATTCGAGACACTACGTGGCTAAACTCACATCTGCACTGATCAGAACGATGATAAGAACATAATTCATTCTTCCAAGTTAGGATCGCACCCACAACCATCGCTGTTGCAGTCAGACACTACAAGTCTAACATTTACATATCCCGGTAAAACCATTTTCTTTTTTAATTTATGTCTATATAGCGATATCTGGTAAACTAATACTTACTTGAGTAGCTGTGGCGACACGAACATCAGTGCGTCGTTGCAGAATTTGAGTAAAGCTCCGAAGAGGAATTGCCCTCCAAAAGCAAGACATAAAGCAGGCAAAATCGACGCTGGCTTTCGCTCTTTATCCGGTTTGAAGTTGACACTCGCCGATGTCTTGCTGTATGTGGCCCTTGGTCCGCTAGCACTATGACAATATTATATAATCTAATCTAACGGAAATATTACATGTTTAAACAAGTAAAAATATGCGCTAGTTACACCACACTGTTTCTAGTGCACTACATCATGTAGGGCACTAGATATAGAGTAGTGTAAATGCATGTACAAGTACATGGAATATAACTTAAACGGTGTTATATCAATTTATCTTCTATAGGTAATGTGGTGTAATCGCCGCTTAATAGTTATTATACAAAAGAAAAAGAAATTAAAAGTTAAACATAAGTTAAATCAATAGTCTCTAAATTTATAACTTTTAAAATTATTCGTTGTTGTTTCCAAATTTGGTCTTTTTTTTTTAATTTTACAAAAAAAAGAAATGCAGATATTCTGGTTTTGAATTTGATGCGACTCTTTGAGTTTTTTGAACTTGATACCTGATATTATAATAACGCCGTTTGTAAACTTTATTAGATATAATATAAAATTGGGAATATTTATTAGATGTGGAAATTAATGTAACCATTCATCCTATATGAAAATAAAAGGTATACGTACTTTTCTCTTTTCTTTAATGTTCTCTCCCAGAATTTATCGAATCTCTGTACAACTTCCTTTGATGAATCTTTTGGATTCAAAGCCCAGAGGTCAGTTTCAGTTAAGCTTCTTTTGAATCCAGTAAGGGCCAATGGATCAAACCAACTAAAAGTTAGTCGACTGGGGAAACCCGAGGCGCTTTCTGGACATTGATTCTAATAAAAATAAAATATATATATATGAGTACATCTAGAAACTCCGTCACACCTATTCAATCTATATCTTTATAATATTGACATATTACCTTCTCAAAATTGTACGGCGTATCTTTCGGCGGCAAGTCCGCGAAGCAATTCAGTATAAACATTATCAATATCAAAGGATAATATATCACGTAGCTTATAAAGTTATATTGGACATTCTCATCTTCTGATTTACTCTGATGCAACAATATTTCAGATCTAAGCTGAGGTAATCCCGCTAATATTAAAAGTAACCAGAAAAAGAACAGCACCCCGGAAGCTCTCATGCCGAACTTTCTATTGTAATATAATAACATTGCAGATAGAATCTGAAATATAACATTTGATATTCAGTTATTAATATAGATAAGCCGTGGCGTAAGCAGACCAGTAGTGGCGCAGGCGCAAAATGTGACTTTGAACGCAACCGGTTGTGGTTTCGATTCCCATTCGAGGAAATGAAACATTTCATATTTTCATTTCCTCGCTCTGGTAACGAAGCAAATGCCTTCAGAGTTCGGCGGAAGGTGGAGAGCGGGAGCAGTGTCTTAATAGTAGGTTCCCAGATTTCCCTGCGGGAAACAGCGTGAAGCTGAAAGAAAAATAGTATAGATACCTACCAAACAGGGCAGATGTTAACTACTAATTTACAAAAGTATCCAAATTACAGAAACTTGCTTTTAAAAGTACGACATTTTTGTTTAAATTTAGATTTTTGGGGATCTCTGCAACACGAAATTCTGAGTTTATTGACCCAATAAAGAAAGTAACTGGAAGCATCACGTCAGGATGTTGTGGTGATGCACACCAAAATTCAAATATATTAATAATAATTTCGCGCATGTAGGTACATGGAATGAAAATTACTGGAGGTCATGTTTTTTTTTTGTATAAAAATCATTTTCTTTTGAGGGAAACATTACATTAGATATACACACATATATTAACGTTGCGTTTGTCCATTCTACGCACTGTATCCAAATGGAAGGCAAATAGCAAACTGAGCATATATTGATACATAATATGTAAGCCAAGTTATCTTGGAGCAAAACAATAATAAATGTTATAAAACAAGTAATATATTTTTAAAAACAGTAGAGGAAAATCTTTTATAATTATATGTTATATATACCGCATTTACCTGTAAATTAGGAGTAGGTGTGGTAAAGTGAAATACAAAATTATATAAATAAATATAAATGAATAAATGAGCTTCACGTTGTATCCCGTATCCTCTTGTACGGGTAGTTGGTAGGGTAGGCAGAGGTAGAACCTAGTGTTAGACACTCCGTTCCTAACGGGATCGAACCCACTAACTGTCGCATTTACAGTGTGCCACTGCACCACGACTGATTTAAAATTTTCGTAATAGTAGCCATTGTCAAATCGATTGTTACTTTCTTAGGGTAGATAGACTGTAATAATTTGTTGGTCAAATACGGTATTATCAATTTAGTTAGACAAAAACGTATGGTTGATTAGTATAGTTTGCGACAAGAACGTGGGTTCAAGTCTCGTTATGTTCATTATAATTATTTGGTTTTTGTGTAAATAGCACAGTAAAAAATATTTAAAATACATGAATAATTAGAACAATGCACATAGAATTATGTTTCATTCTAAATTATTAAAAACAAACAGATATATCTTGTACATATAATAAAACTCATGCTTGAATTATATATCAATTCAAGGTTTTTTCCTAACTTTAAAAATAACCATCTTGACAATAGATTATTTTATTAATCTTAACAGAAATCTCGATAAAGATCATGGGCGGTTACTATTTTACAACTACACTAACATAGATCAACATTATGTATATTTATATACCTAAATATTTTTTACTTGGCTATAATACACTATTGAAAAAAGAATAAACTAACAAATGATTAAATATCAATTATCAAAAGTATACTGTACTTTGTAACAATTCGATATTTCGGGTACTCGCTAGTTTAATCGAGAATAACCGTATTTACTTTCTTAAAATTGACTTACTCTCTAATACGCACTTTTGCATTCGACATGTGACTTTATTATGCCCGTTTTGGTCATAGTTTTTTTTGCTTCATGCTGAAGCCAGTCCAAGAACCTTGGAAGCTAGTGTTAAAACACTCCGTTCTCATTAAGAAACTTCTGTTTTACACTTTCCGCTGACTTCTCGAGGCGGTGTATGTTGAGTGGCAGAACTCAACGTCGTGCTTTGCCTCTTTACCAGAGGTGAAAAAATTAAAATATTAAATACCTATTTCATTTTCCCGAATGGGAATCGTACCTACCAACCATTGCCTATACACACCTTACACCTTTGTGCCACCGGACCACGACGGCCTCTATCAGAGTTTACAATACGAAATATTAACGGAGGGATCCCTAATTATATACGCCTTGTACGGTCATACTTAAATTACACTATTATTATTATAGAGGTTCATAGTAATAGTCAAGGTTAAAAGTATGACGTGATGATTTTGGTTTTTATAAAAAAGGTTTAATGATAAAATAATGTTATTTGGTTTGTCATAATTTAACAAGAGAAGTATATTGAATAACATTTTTTTTATATTATAATGAGTACATTATGTTGTTACCAAGTATTTATAGTTTTAAATAAAAAGAATGTTGTAATTTTTGCCATTTTTAAACAACTTATGGTTATAATATATAGGAAATAATACTCAGTTTTACTGACATAATTGACTGGCTACTTATCTATATAAGATTGTGAATATCTTTACAAGGAAGCGACAATGCTTTTGCTTGTGACCTGCATATTGAATAAAAAAAGTATTTGCTATCTGATAATTCAAGTTGGAGTCTGCTTTTTATTTAAAAAATAAATGTGAAACTTCACAATAATGTTTATCTATTTTAATAACATTTTTTTGGGGGTATAGGCTGACAGTCACTATCAGTGAATGTGATAGTTTTTGGTTGGTCACCACTTGGTAGAATCAACTACCTTCATTTCCTGACTCTCTCAGCCTACCCAGTTGCATACGGAATAAAGTGTGAAGCTTTAAAAAATCAATACTCTTGCTTTCTCAAAAATCAATACACAATAGGCTATGTAATCCTTTGTAAGACCTTGGACAAACAGAAAACACTAATATTTGCTAAGTGTTACTTAAAGCAATAAAGAAGATAACATGATTTAGCAGATTCAATCAAAAAAAAAATACCACTTTGTTATACTGCATTATACTTATTATAAAACAAACACAATACTTACAAATGTGAGGATCTTCACAACAGGACTATAATAGTCTGCATTGAAAACTTCTTCTTGTGATGACTTGTGGACTGTCACACCTAAGTCCACAAACTTTAATACTATTAGAAGGCAAGTTATCACTAATTTGCTTATATTTAATATGTTCCATGGTATATTTCTTTCTTTACTATTTAAAATGTAAAATATATCCAGAAGAGCTGCAACCCATAAGTACAAACAAGGTATCCATACTAAAACAGTTTTTTCTACACATGGTGTAAACTCTGGATTTTCTGTGTACCAAGTTAAATTGCTATCCTAAAAAATTTAAAGCAGTGTTAAATTATTTTAGTAATACACAAATTTTAAAATACTCGAACCAAAGGAGGAACACCTCTTGGAAACTGTAAGTTTTAATTAGCATATAAGAATTTCTATGAAACTTTATAAGAACTTATCATTTAATTCAAATTTCTATAAATTTTCTAAGACATCTTTCTTTTCTTAGTGTGTATTAATAGCACCTTAACAAGTATTAAATTACTTTTGTCATGAGCGTGTTTTCTATATTATGATATTATATTATAACATTTTTTTTTGATAGTTATGTATAATTTTAAATAATCTTAATTTTTACAAAGACAATTACTGGCATCCCATGGATTTATCATATGGGCATGTGTACAGGTGTGTGGTAGAAACTTAGAGCAATGTTAGGCACTGCTCTAAGTTCCTAACCATATTTCTTGTGAACCAAATGTAGATTTAAGGAGCCCCTTTAATAATGTACATTAACTCTCAAAGGTTAACAATATTTTTTAATATCTCTGGGAATTAGTTCTTTTCCATTACATATATTGTATGTTAATATAAACATTGTTCTGATTCAATTGGATGAATAGCATTGCATAAAATACTTCAAATACTATTTCTAAATCACATTAGATTATGAACCTGATATAAACAGATATTGTAATGTAACACCTAAATTATTAAAAGTAGCATTATAAATGATTTAAAGAAACTGGTTTTTTCATGGTCATGATGGTTTAATAGAAAATGTCTAGGGTCATGGTCATATTATGTTGTAAGAATATAAAATTATGGAATTTTATATTTTAATCTATAATTAAAACTTAAGTGCACAGAAATGTTGACATAAATATTAATCATTTATTTACTGCAATAATTGTGTATATACACATATTTATAAGCTAATAAACAAAAAATATATTACTTTACTAGTAATTAGAAATTATATTTATCACTTTTAAATAATATTTATAACAAATTGATGAAACTTTTACACAATCAAATTATTAATATTGGCAATTAAGCCAAGGTCAAAGACCTACTTACCCAAAATTTAGATCCACAAAAATCATCGAGTGTAGAATTATAAGACATTGTCACGATGTATGAACAAAAGTTACTTGTGCCATGAAATACTCGATGTAATTAATACTATTTTATATAACAGTTAACTACTGTGGCCTCAGGAATTATTTGAATCGATTCTTCCAAGAGTTTATCAGTATCCATTCACTGTTTCATATATATAATTACACAATTATTTTTTAACTGTGAGCGGTTATATTTACAACTATTGACAATGTAGATGGTATCGTCAAATCGTGGTTAAATTGAACAAATTATTAATTTTATATTTGGAGTTACCGACGGCAACGTTGCAATTAATTTACAACGATTTAAAGCCTCTAACCACAAACACGTTGATTCTACTCTCCAATCTCCATCACCGACACGACACTCACATACCCACACCGTCACACAAATTCAACTGACAGATTCAGAGTTCCGACATGAGATGAGACAATGATGACAAGCAATGATAACAGTTACTTTCAGCGACAAAGTTAAAAAAACTTATCATTTATAATTTAAGAAATGTGACAAAATTATTGAATTATAACATTGCGACGTAAAATTTTTATTTATATTAAAATAAATGAATGAAATTATATTACATAAAATAATTCTACTTGCAAAATAAAATTTGCAAATACAATTTACAAATTGCTATGTATTGGAGTATGCGAAATAAATATATTTTATTTAAATATTTTATTTTAAATTCATTAAAATGTTATAGGTTTCTTTTAGCTCTAACATGCAAATAAAAACATGAATAAAATAATGCAAAAGTCGCATATTCTGAAGAATTACAAAGGTATTATTCAACAAATAAATATTTATTTTTATTTATGATTGTAGCATTTAAGGAATTACCGGTCAATTTCATTTGGCGAAATTAAATACCGTTACCAACAAATTTAATGCTAATCACAATCTGTGTTAAAGATAAAAAAACATCAGAACGGTACATAAACATTATCAAATGATAAGGTGTCAAATTTATAGACATTAAAAATATTTTATAATATACCAATTTTTTACTATTTTAAAAGTTTATGGTACGACTAGTTTATTCAATGTTATTATTAATGGTCTTAATCACCAGGTATATACTTTATAAATAGTTTATGTTTTTGTGGATCATATCCATCTGGCAACACAAACATAGCAATAAAAGCTAATAAATAAAATTTGAACAGCATCGATTTTTATAATAATCGATTTTTTTTAAATATTTTTATATTTTTTGAAATGTTATAAATAAACATTACATATTTATTAATTACAAGACTAGTTTTATTTTATTTAAATAGGAATATTTAAAAATTATGCAACGTTACGATTACGTTTATAGAACAAAATAATTATATTTCTTAAAAAAAAAAAATGTTTTTTTAAATATTAAAGAATAATAGAATTTAGAAGAAAATTTAAGTAAAATTTATATTTTTAACTATATTCGAAGACAAAATCGAAAATTTTTTAAAGTTCGATGGTATATATTTTTTCTCTTTTCCTTAGCATTCTTTATTTCCTTAATTGTCTATGTGTTGTTATAGTTTGGTTGGTGATTCTGGTTTTTTAAAACTTACATGTTAATGGTTTGTGCTTACTGTAATGCGACCAATAAATGCTAAATAAAAATAAGAGTGATTTCAATAATTATAAGTGTTAAGACTAAGAGTTGTATATATCACGTTGCACTGTAGTCGTGTATCAGTTGTGTTAAAAACCTCGGAATATGGCCGAATATTTGGCGGCTATATTTGGTACCGAAAAGGACAAGTAATTACTATTCTTTTAACTATTATGTAAATGTATAATAAAAATGTCATAAGTACTATATTATCTTTAATATTAATTACAATGTTAATCACTTTTGAGGTTATGGTTAGCTTGGATTAATCAAACAATAATGTTTTATTGAAATAATTTAAGGTAACATTATTTAAGTAATATGTTTATGTGATTGCAGAGTAAATTGTTCGTTTTATTTTAAAATCGGAGCTTGTCGACATGGAGATCGATGTTCACGAATCCATAACAAGCCTACATTTTCACAAACCGTTTTACTGCAAAATCTCTATGTGAATCCACAAAATTCAGCTAAATCAGCAGATGGCAGCCACTGTGAGTATTAAGTAGTATTAGATGGTATGATAAGTTTTATTTGTGTATGATTTGTAGACTTTCTGTACTTTTTAGTGACAATATAGCTGAAATGGCATTAACAAATTTATAAACATCATACTTTAAAATTGTTAAATATTTTAATGGCTACAGAAATCAACATGCTTTACTGATTTTTTAAATAATAAATATTATAACTTCATCATTTGACTAAAAGGATGCTTTATTGTTTTATAACAGTGGTTGTAGCGAATGTATCCGACGAAGAAATGCAGGAACATTATGACAACTTCTTTGAAGATGTATTTGTAGAATGTGAAGACAAATATGGAGAGATAGAAGAAATGAATGTTTGTGATAATCTTGGAGATCATCTTGTTGGGAATGTATATATTAAGGTATACATGTATTGATATTTTGTTATGTTTATAAGTAAAAGTAAAAATGAGACCATTCTCACTCACTGAGACCACGTCTCATACATCATAACTCATTTCGTGAGTGGCAATCAAACTCACAACTATGTACAGTCACTCACTGTGTAATTGCACTACATTGCCCCCAATGTTTTAAGTATTAAAACTCACTGAGGAGCTTCAAAGTAGATACACTTATTTTATAAAAATATAGAATTCTCTGAATATAAGTATATAACTGGTTTTCTTATAATCTTTACTTAGTTTCGTCGAGAAGAAGATGCTGAAAAAGCAGTAAATGACCTCAACAATCGTTGGTTTGGTGGTAGACCAGTTTATGCGGAGTTATCGCCCGTAACAGATTTCCGTGAAGCATGCTGCCGTCAGTATGAAATGGGTGAATGTACTAGAAGCGGCTTCTGTAACTTTATGCATCTTAAACCAATTTCACGAGAACTAAGAAGGTATATATTTTAAATTTTTTAGTTAATGTAGATCAATAAGAACAGCTTAGTGCTACTACAATGCTTGGAGGGTATCCAAGAGGCATGAATTTGAGTCTTGCTACATTACTTTAAAAGAATTTGAAATAAGTACTTATTTATGTGTTTTATAATTGCTTTCCAGTAATAAGACCACACCATTCAATATGCAATGTATCAAAGAAAGTGTTGTTACTCTTTCTGCTTTCCCTGTTATATATAGGATGAATAAGTAGAAAAAATGTTTTAGCATTTGTATACTAATTCCAGATACCTGTACGCGCGACGCAAGGGCGGTCGTCGCTCGCGCAGTCGCTCCCGCGAGCGTCGCCGCCGCTCCCGCTCGCGCGAGCGCCGCCGCGAGCCACCGCGCAACTCGCGCTCGGGACGATACTAATATAACTAGTAAACTAGCAAAAGGGGTCATCCTTAAATTACGTCACATGGTAAGAGGAACGAGGAGAACGGCTAAGTGGCAATGGGTGGAGAGAGGCACTTAATTTTGGCATTGTATTTAAAAATTTTCTTTTTCCCGGCACTTGCTAAGGTCTGCCTAAACATTAAAAAATATAATATCTATACTGCTAATTTAATTAAACAATTACTATGTTTAAAATTGCAAATTATGTGATGTCACACTAGATAGAGGGAAGAGTCAATAATCATGAATTTCGTTTGACACAACTTATAGATGGCCCCTAATGTATTAATAAGCTAACAAAGATGTTCTAATCCTTAGCAGAAAATATCTCTTGTTTTGTTAATGAAAGTTAAGTATATTAACAAAAAAAAAAAGAGATTTCTGTTAAGTGAAATTAAATAATAATTTCACTTTTTATGCAAAGTGATCAGTGATAGTATTTTAATTACTAAAGCACTAATAAATTTCTATATTTGTATTTTTTTCAGTTTCAAATAATGGAACAGAATTATAAATTTTAAATACATATATTGCACAATATTGTTATAAAAAAAATAAAATTACACATATTATTACTATATGAGATGCATATTGATGAATACATTTTATATTATATTGTTTCTTCTTATTACTGGGATTAGGACATTTTTGTGCATTTAGCTTCATAGTGCATAATTAATTAAAATAAGATTTTAACAAAGGAAAACACTTGAAGTTAATAAAATTTTGTTAAAAAAATATTAAACTGGATGATTTATATATAATTAGTAAGTTTTTTGTTTTGTAGCAATTTGCTTATTCTTATATATAAGTTGATAGTAAAACCGTCATAAGCTATCAGGGAGGAAATTTGAATTTTCAAACTATATAGATATACATAAATATATAGGGCAAACCAGTGTGTCCTTTGTCCACTAATACTAATAGTTTAATTTAACGACAAATTTATCAGTTGTTTTTTTTTTAGTTGGATTTTTTTTATTATAAGTTTAGTTATTAATTACTATATGGTTCTGTGATTAATTTATTCTAAAATTAGCATCAACAAAATTGCAGCACCGAACCACCTTGTTACAACTTTCTTTGTTACATACAAATTTTGTAATAAAAATAATTGAACCTCTAGAGTTTACTCAGTGAAAAAAAGTAATAAGTATTTGGTACACATACATATTTGTTAATTTTTATGATAACATTTTAAATTGTTAAGTGGGCAATGGCTATATGGTTTACTCTATTATAGAAATGGTAAAAATTATAATTATTATTATAACAAAATAGTGATAAAGATGAGACTTGATATTTTCTTATGCTTTCATTTGTTAAAATAACCATATTTTATTTAATAAATTTACTATTCTATAAAAGATTTATTTTTATCAATACATTTAATTATACAGAGGTAAGTAAATGTGAAATATTTCACAGTGTTCAAAATTATGTTAGGTACAGGGACTTTTATATTAAGATAATAAGTGAATTGACACCGTAACGCTCTTTGAGCACATTTACCTTAGGCCTCGTCAAGAGCGTATTGTCTAATTGGCAATATGAATTTCAACTGGGATCATGGACAATAGGCGACATTTTTGCCTTCAAAATTTGATAGACGTAAAAAGGAAAAAAGGGAGCTTGGTATTTGGACTTTGGTCTTGGCTAAAATATTGCCTAAGCTCAAGGAGGGAGCTGAAAGAACATGATCTGAACTGTTTTTTTATATAGCAGCAAGTGTTGGCTGGCGCTATAAAGTAATGCATTCATTTAAGGTAAATTAATATAGATAATTAGATGTAAATTAGTACAGGCAATAAATTAGAGATAAATTAGGTTAAAATGTTCATTTACTCACATAGTAAGAAATCGCTTAAAGCTCCTTTTTTCGAACATACATTAACATAATAATATAATTTTCAATAGGTAGGTATATAAATTTTAAATACTGCTTTTATTATGTTTGTGTAAGCATGCGATACCTACATTATTCTCGTTTGTTAACAGAAGAGTAACTGAAATACATTAATTGTAACCATAAATATACGATTTATTTTTTAATTAAATTAATTCATAAACTAATAAGTAATATGTATTACCTTAGATTTAGTCAATAACATTCAAAGTCTCTTCGTTATAAATACTTTCCCAAAATTTCATATTACTTCCGTCTACGATAAGTAAACATTTTAATTCTTTGTCGATGATCATGCAGTATCGCTCGTTTTCTGTAAATGGCACCCATTTAGTTTCCGTTTGCAATGAAGTGGGGTTTCTGAAAGTTAATTGTCACGTATATATTTTGTTTCAGAAGTAATGTTAATTAATGTCTAGTCATTAGTGAATATTGTGATTAGGGATAACGCGACGGTTGTGGGTTCGAGGAAATGAATTAATATAATATTTTAATTTCTTCGCTCTGGCACCAAGGCGTTGAGTTTCGCCAATCAACACGCAATGCCTCGGAAAGTGGGGAACGGAGTATCCTAACACCAGGTTCCCCCTGCCTACCCTGCTGTATGCGGGATACAGCGTGACGCTGATAATCAAATACTAAGTTACTATCCTGTGGCGACTTTTAGAACGAATGGAATGGCAGAGGGACCTTGCGAACCTAGTGTTAAGGCACTCGGTTCCGTTCCGTCCGAGTTTTCTTGCTCTAGTAGAATAAAGCAGGACGTTAAATTTCGTTGTTATCAGTCCTTACACATGAACATGAAGACAAGAATCTAGTGATTCTTGTCTTCATTTGGCTAGTGTGATGAATATTATAATAGTACTAGTGTACTATTATAATAGTATTGTTAAGATTTATTAATAATTACCCAGTAGAAGCAAAATTAAACCACAACTGAACGATTTGTTTGATAATGCTTTTCGAATCTTCTGTTAATGGAATGTCTAAGCTGGTAACGTTAAAGAGGTATGGTAAATCATCAGCGTGACAAACTCCTGATGAAGTGTCCATCTTATAAAACTTTTTTGTATAATTTCTCTCAGTTTCAACGGTAAATTTATACAAGTAAACCGGCATGGAAGTAAAGTAACTATGGTAGCGTGCGAATCTACAGACGTTATATGCGAATAACCTGTCTGTTTCAAAATCCACGACTTCCTGTAGCATATCTTTATTTAAATTTTTATTTTTAAAATAAAATTTTCTTATTTTCCTATCGATTTCTAATACATCTTCTGTGTTTAATTTTAATTTCAATTCTCTGGGTACTACAGAACCTACTTTTTTTAAAAAATCGAGAGTTTCGGGAAAAATTCTACCTAATTCGATTCCTTCTCCTGAAGTATATCCTAAAATGATTGGTACTTTTAATACAAGTCCTTTTTTTAACAATATAGACGGAGGTTGTGTAATAAAATGCTCTCCGATTAGTTGCGGATTTTCTATGACAGGTGAAAACAATATACTATCAGTAATGTCTTTATGTCCTGATTGTATAGAAGGTAACTTAACGTTCACCAAAGATAAAACGGGGACATTCCTTAAAAAATCTAATAATTCCTCTTTATCTTCAGTGTCGTTTCCTAGTAATTTGCCAAGTTGAAATGCACGTTCACGAGCATGAATACTGTACGCCCATTCACTTATACAAACTCCACTTTGACATATTGCTTTGTTGAATAAACCTTCGCTCATTTTAGAAAGTAAATGATATGACGCAGACGCTGAGCCGGCGCTGCATCCAAAGATTGTTATATTATCGATATCGCCCCCGAATCCTGTTATGTTCTTTTTAACCCATTTCATTGCTGCAACCTGGTCTTTTAAGCCAGCGTTACCGGGCACTTCTTCATTATCTAGACTTAAAAAACCCAGCACTTCCAATCTGTAATTGAACGTAACGAGGACCATGTCATGTTGCATAAAAAACTCTGGTCCATAGTAATCCGAGTTTCCTGAACCCGTGTAAAAGGATCCGCCATGTATCCATATCATTACTGGAAGAAGAGCGTCGGGAGCGACTGTTTTGGTGTAAATATTTAGGAAGAGACAGTCTTCACTGCCAGATTCAATACGCTGTAAGCGTTCATTGTATTGAGGGCACACAGGTCCGTGTTGTGTAGCGTCACGAATGCCGTGCCATTTTTCTGGAGGTTCCGGAGCCTGTAAAAAATATCACTCAGGTAAATTTAATTTTTTAACAGCACTATTTTTGATATCAGCTATATTTTGCAAGGTGGATTAACCTTTTTTTTACCTTTAGGTAAATCTCTAGCCTCGATTTCTAAACACTATAAATAATAGAAATTCTGTATGAACAACTTAGTAGGTGTTGAATTAATTTAATAAGTAACAAGTGATGATAATAAGTTAGGAAATTAAACCATCATCTATGATTACAGTTTGCTTTTCTCTTTATAACAACGTGTCGAATTACGAAACTCACCTTGAATCTTAATGGGCCCAACGGTGGCTTTGCGTATGGAATTCCTTTAAACGCTAAGTATGCCACGTCATTATTACGACAAAGTTCTCCTCTTAAGGCGCCTTGTTCTATTTGCACCACAGCCATTTTAGCCAGTTTCTGCAAAAAACATTACTTTAATAATAGTAATAATATCTTATTAATAGTCCAATTGGTGATAGGCCAAATAATGCAATTTCTAACCTTAACCTTCAAGAATAAACAATAGCAATAATAATATACCTAAGTACTAAAGTATCACTATCAATTTGACGCGTTTCACGTAGGATTATGTAATTTACTAAAATACCTAAAATAATATCGACCAGTATAATGTGACTTTTATAAAATATCTATACTAAATATATTAAAAAGTAATATACATAAATTAATATATCAGTATTACATTTTTTTTATTTTAAACAAATTATATTTTTATTTATTATTGAGGCCGTCGTAGCGCAGTAGCACAGCTTGTGATTGTAAGCGTGACGGTTGTGGGTTCGATTCCAACTTGTGGGAATGGTTTATTTAATATTTTGCTTTTGCTCGCACTGATAAAAATGCAAAGCGCGGCGTTTATTTTCGTCACTCAACACGCAATGACGGAGTGCTTTAACACTAGGTCTCTGTCGACTCTGCTATAAGTGGGATACAGTGTGAAGCTAAAAAAAATAAAAACATCATCGATAATTTTATAGTAGTTTAATTTTTATTAGCATATAAAAAAATATGAAATAGAAAAGGTTATGTTTTACATAACGTAGCTAGTCCTACTAAGACAAAATTATTTCTTATGTAATAACGCAATCCTAAAACACTGCTACTATACATAATCTATTTTACTCTTTGTGGCAAAACGGGAAATAAACAATAACAACTAAGCAAATACTAAGCAAAATATTTAAGGCATTTATTAATCGCGACTACAGTCCGCGAGGCGTAAGCTGAGCTTTGCATTTATCTGAGTGTACGCAATGTAAAGTGGGACGAGTTGATCGGAACGTGGCGCATCCCTTGCTTGGTTTAAGGTTTACGGCACGTGTTTACAGCGCTGTTATTGATGTTTGTTATAACGAAACAATTTATTATTAACACAACCTAACTGATTACATTAAGTTTAAAATTTTTATATTCATAAGTACATTTTATTTTTAAAAGTTTTTTTCTAGCTTAATTGTTTTTGATCACTCACATAAATTTAGAGCTGCATATGCCTTGTGGACTGTCCTAACCAAATATGGCTAAACTAGAGGGCGCGCGCGGCTTCGCCCGCTTATTAGGAGTGAATTCTAATAAAACCACGAAACACGTGTTCAATAAAATATTTTTAACAGTCTGAATTTAAATTTTTATAAAAATCGGTGGCAATTTAAAGATTTTTCCATATAAACTTTCAACTCCTTATTTGAACCCTTAGGGGGTGAATTCTTAAAAACCATGAAACACGTATTCAATGAAATATTTTTAAGAGTCTGAATTTCAAATTTTATAAAAATCGGTACAGATTAAATTTTTTTTCCATACAAACTTTCAACCCTTATTTCATCCCTTTAGGGTTAAAATTTTTCAAATTCCCTTCTTAGTGGATGTCCAGAATATGAAAATAAACATCTGCCCAATTTCACGTTTCTATCATCAGCGGTTACGGCTCTGCGTGCGTCTTACCTCAGTCAGTCAGCACAAGTCCTTTTATATATATATATAGATAAGGTAACAAGATGGCCGTCACATAATTTTTTAGAAGGTTGTAACATTTAAATAAAAGCTTGTTGTGTTTACAACAAGGTTTTATTCAAATGTTTCAAAAAGAAGAAAATAAATTTTATTAAACGCATCAATTTTCAAATTTCAATTTTGTATAATAATACAACTTTATTTTTATAACACTATTATATGGAATAAAAGCTTCTTTTATAAAAACTTTATAGGTCGAGATCCCATTGCTTAAATCGGCAGGTATCTGTTTTTTTTTTATGAAAAGTGACATTTTTAACACATATATTTATATTAAATTTAAACTTTCAGAAAAAAAAGTTAAAAACCTTTAAATTGTACTGTGAAATTTGTCTTTTTTTTTAATAATTGCACTTTCCATTTAATCAACGTTTTTCGTTTTCGTTGGTACAATAGAAAGTGGATTGTTTAAATCAATGCATTCTAACCGACTCTAATTTATTTTAATGGACTTAGTTATATTGGATCACTTAGGTGTTAGTCGGGACACATAAACTGCTTTACATTTTCTGACATAAAAACAACCTACCGATGTATAATAATAACTACAAATTTTGTTTAATATATAATAGATACGATACATAAGATAAGTCAATACATATTACATAATATTCTACTTACATTTAAAATTAAATTATAAGGTATCCGGTTGTAAAGTGCCTGTATTAAGAAAGAAAACTAAATAGATAGGTAGGTAGGTGTATGAGCTACTGTCAAATATGAAAAACATAATTATTGAATCGTTTAAACAGAATTTTATCTGAGCGAGATAAGTTTTATTATCAGCAATGATACTTATACTAGTATGAACATTTATAAATGTTAATGATATAAAGTTATATTACCAATGATGTAGCTATAGTCCAGAGGTGTCAACAGTTACATATAATAGAATATGGTTTTTTTTGCAGTAAAAAAAAAGTTATTATGCGTTTTAAAAGGGAACTTTATTTTAATTTCGATACCAAGTTTCTGTTTACAAAATATGACGATAACAATCTGGAATGCATACCTATACTTAATTGAAATAAATCATGTTTGAATAATAAGTAACTATAGCCTATAGTAAATAGTAGGACAATGTAGCAAATATTGTTGCTTAAAAGTGTAATTAAGAATAACTACTTACTTACTTTAGTTAAAACTTAAAAATAATCAAAATAAAGCTCTATTATCCAAAATTCGAATCTATGTTAAGAAAAAAATTGTATGTGTTTATTATCTATACCTACTAATATTAGGAATCTACAAAGCATGTTAGTTTGAACGCGCTAGTCTCTGGAACTACTGGATTAAAAATATTGGATAATTCATATACCTAATGACGAAGGTGATAGGCTATATTAAATGACGCTACGACCAATAGGAAGAAGACGGCAGAGCTGGAGAGCTCCCGAGTGCACGATGCCGGATGCGCAACTCTTCATTCCATTTCATTAAGCGAGCGAAGCAATGGGTACCTAAAGGTATATATGGATGATTCATCGGAGTGGTAGACAAACCCAAGTATTCCACAAGTAAAAAAAACAATAACCCACCCACCATTTTTCACCCATCATCTACTCGTTTTTTTTTCCTCAGCTTCACGGTATATTCCGCACATAGAATAGTAGGCAGAGAGAATCTAGTGTTAAAACACTCTGTTCCCTGCTTTTCACCAAATACTTAAGACATTGCGTGTTGATTGGCGAAACTTAACGTCGCGCTTTCGCTGCTTGCCAGAGCGAAAAAATGAAAATATTTAATTTCCTCGATTGAGAATTGAACCCAGAACCTGTCGTGCTTAAAGTCGCACGTTACGACGCGACGGCGCTTATTTCTTATCTCATCTAGTCGTCACAACATAATATTAAAATTTATATTGCATTTTTCCCCTTCGCAAATATTTTTAAGTGTTTTCGTTGAATATGTTTTACCGTATTCTGTTACAGTTTAAATTTCCGCTGTATATCAAGAGACGTCTGGGTAAAAAAACAATTTTGGTTAGAAGGGAAAGTATCTATGGGTGAACCCTCGCCCCTGCGGCATTATTAGGGTCTTGCAAACTACAGATACTATTTGGAATTCCTCAGGGAACAAAGGGGAAGCAATTCTAAATGAAAACTGTTCATGTGAAAATGCTTTCATTGCTTTTTACGCACCGCCACAGGCAATTCATATGTTGTTATTTCTCAGATAGTGTTCTTTTGGGGTTCAGGAAATGTCATTGTGTATGCTCTGTGGGAGTTGGAGTTACAGGAAATGTATTGCGCTTCATTGATTTAATGTTGACTGCTTATCAATTCCTGACGCCGTCGTGGCCCAGGGGCACATGCGTGCGACTTTGATAATGACGGTTGTGGGTTCGATTCCCATTTCAGGGGATTCAAATATTTAATATTTTCATTTCCGAGCTCTGGTAACAGGGCAAAGCGTGGCGAAGAGTTCTGCCTCGAGACTTCGGCGGAGTGTGGGGAAAGGAAGTATCTGGGGAATGACAACGGGGTGTCCTAACACTACTTTCCCAGACTCTCTCTGCCTACTATGTTATGTACAGTGGGAAACTATAAAGAATAAATTATATCTAGGTATATTTGTCTATAATAAATAGTTTTGTGCATAAGTATCTGTAACCGGTCATATAATTTGTTTTTAGTTCTCTGAGTACCTAGAGCTAGTGAGCTCTTTCATGTTAATTTAGTTGTATTTAGAGGAAAACATTAAAATGAAACAACGAAGTATCACATAATTTACTCAAGTGTAATTGAAAGTTGAGATGTTGTAAGAATTCCGTGACACTTTCTCCACTACTGGAAACTTGTCAAAGAAGTAGATACTTATATTACATTATAAAAGAGATACTCATTTGTCAGTGCATATTTATACTCATAGGTATATACTCATAGCTATAATTATATTTATAAAATTTACAGTTCAAATCCATTTTTTTAGATCATAGAAAGAAATCGTAAAGAGATTTGAAGAGATTTTTAATTCTTTTTCTTATCACATATATTTTTATTTATTGACACAACAATGTTATAATAATATACACGTAAGTAGAATATCTCTTATATACACTTAAACATATTCCCTAATTGATAGAAGAATGACCTCAGCCGATATCGGTAGACATAAAAACTTGCAAATTTATTTTAACCTTTAATTTAATTTTCTCTACAATAAAAAATAAGGGTCCTTGGACAGTATATAGGACTACTGAGACTTTTCGAAATTCCTATAGGAATGATAAAAGTGAGATAAAATCTCTTTCTCTCATTTTATAGTCAAGAAAGTATGGAAGACAAAAATATAAATATGTTTCTGAGGCCAAGGTTGTGATTCCAAAATTGAAACAACCGAAACTTCATGCGAATTACTAAACTACTATCATAAATTTTAGTAAAATGAATTAAGTACTTTACGTTTTGCTCGACACCTAAAACACATGTATATAGTAGAAAATTAATTAAGCATATCTTTAGAACATAAAATTTAAGGCTTTTTAAATAACTTAAACAAATTAAATATTTATTCCTTAACATCTGTCATGTTTAAAAAATTCAAAATGGAAATTCGTAATTTAAGCAGAGTACCTAGATAGATACATGTGCCTCGTCCAATTATGCAAATAACCATCCCCTAAAATGATGACATTTGATGTTATATTTGGTGTGGGGCACGTAATATAAGAGCAGTTGCATAAATTGTGCCAATTTGACACGGAGTATCGCGGGGACTCGGGGAGAGCGAACGTCGAGAGGGTTGCGAGGACCCGCGGGCATGTGCAGCGATCCGTCCCACGCAATCATCGTAATTGCGCAACCATCCAGCCCTCTCACAAAAGATAACTATTATGCTGTTATTAAGATCACTAACCAGCAAAGGGAGGAGTAATTAAATTATGACAAGAGAAACACTGGTCGTTTAATGTGCAATTTCGGCATATATCGTTCGATAAGTTAGTTTCTAAACTATTTATTGTTAGTGATTAAGCTTTAGTATAATATTTAAATAAATATAAGTAAATTGTGTGAGAAGTTTAGAAAGTTCGTGTCGTAAGTAAACTTCGAAAATATATTTTGTTCAGTCTGTCCATTCGTATACTCCCTTTTTACAAATTGACGTTGTTTGGTACTGTCACGTAGTTGTCTATCATTTCGTCACGTACGTACCTACCTTATTTTACAAATCGATAAATTTATAAAACTAAAGATGAAAAACTTTATGATACCATCCAGTCACATAATAAATATGTACGGTTGCATACGTAGGTATGAGCTAAGCTTTGCATTTTTGTGAGTGTTCACATATAGTGTAGGTTTGACAGACCGGCAAGTGCGGCGCATCTTTTCCTTAATCTAAACCGATTTACACTGCTTTTTGACAATCGACCTAAACGTGCAGTAGGTTTTTTTAGCTTCACGGTGTATCCCGCAGAGCGAGGAAAATTAAAATAATAAATATTTCATAAATAAATATTAAATAGGTGCCTATATATAATTATATTTTATTAAATTAAATAGTTAATTTTCTGTCATGTCATTGAAAAACCAAACAATACATAGGTATCAACTGGTGGTAACGACGTACTATGGATACTAAATAGGACAGCAAACTGTGCAGCTAATAAATAATTCACTAAGTATCTGTATATGAATCCGTCGTCAAGCAGGGTTTGATCTGGTAGTTGAGCTTAGGTTACCTATTTATAATTTTGTAGGTAGTGGGTACATTTCACATTTTATCTAGGTACTTTACCTGTTATTAACCTTATTTCAAAAAGGAGGAGGTTCTATAAGCGCTAACTATTTATTTTTGGTTTGTCTGTCGATTTCTCTGTAATTTGTAGACCGATTTTAAAAAATCTTTTTCTATTTGAAAGAGCGTTTATTCTTATTAATCTTATTACATCCAAATCAGAATCTGATAATGGAATCCCATAGTAAACGACAGAAATCCTATCCTAACATACTATGTTTTTCATATAATTTGTTATAATTATCAAATATTTGATTTGATTTTGAAGCCAATTGTGGCACAAAGTCTGACTGGAAATACGACAAGTTGTGGATTTGATTCCCAGTCGAGGAAATAAAATGTTTAATACTGTACTGTATTGTACTGATGTAGAGGGAAAGATCGCATTCCGCCACTTAGCACGCAATGTCTTAACACTAGGTTCGCTAAAATGACATTGACATCATCGAAATCTGTTAATGCGTTTGGCCTCTACTACGAACAAAATTACAAGCATACATAGACTGACTGAGTAAATCAGAATTCTACGGAAAGTGGGAAACGGAAGTGTCATAATGGCAGGTTCTCTCTGCCTAACTTGCTAGTTATTTATTTATTTATTTATTTTATATTGGGAAACAAACAGCGCTTACAATACTTAAAGCTAATACATATCTACATTACATTTGCCAATAAAGTTTCCACTTATGCATCATGGACATGGAGTGAATACAAAAAAAAAATATACATAAAAAAAATTACAGAAAAGAGTAAATTATATTTATGAAGGAGATAAACTAGTTGCTATTAAGAATTAAATTTAATTCACTGGACTGGATATATATATTTTTAAATTGTTCAAAAGAAAAGGTTAAGATTCATCGACATTCATCATTTATCATACATTGGTCATTTCAGATGAATTTTGTCAATAATTCTACGTGAAATAAATAAATAAATCAGCTTCACGCTGTATCCCGCACACAGCAGGGTAGGCAGAGGGAACCTAGTGTTAAGACACTCCGTTCCCCACTTTCTGCCGAATTCTGGAGGCATTGCGTGTTGAGTCGCAGAACTCAACGCCGCGTTTAACCTCGACACCAGAGCGAAGGAATGGAAATATAAATATAAGTAAATATTTCATCTACTCGAGTGGAGATCGAACCCACAACCAGTCGGTTTTTACAGTCACACCTTGTGCCGCTGCGCCACGACTGGCCTCAACGTGAAAATTGCTTAGTATTATTGTGAAATATATCAATATCGCTATGTGCGAGATAAAGCGTGTAGCTAAAAAAAGAAAAGTATGTGATGCAAATAGACGCACATTTCGTAGCAAATTCAAATTTTGTGAAGGGTATAAGGTTATTTGTTTCAAATTTGAACTAGAATAAAACGTGGATTAAGCATTTGGATGGGTTAAGTGAAGTTTAAGTAATGCTATTTACATAAAGTAAACATCAATTTATTTTGACTAGAGGACCCGTTGACACGTACCTAAATAATACGCGTTGCCATAGCAACGTGTATGTCACTTACAGTTACAAGAGTGTATATTTATATTGTCAAAGGCATGGTAGTGTGTGTAATGTTTTATTTATAGATTTAATGTAAGAACTTTATAAGCTTTGTTATTGAGAAATATTAACGTTCTTCACATATAAACTGTAAGTATGGCAAATTTCATACTCCTCCGTCCGCGAAGTTTTCGTAAAAAGGGATCCAAAGTTTTTGCTTTATGTTTTAATATATAGGTAGATATATTTCTTGCTTATTCTGCGGTCTCGTTTGCACGCTCGACTCAGGCTGAACCTGATAAGGATTTGTATATTTTTTACTCTATACCTAAGTATATATATTTTTTAATTTCTTTAATTAAGTGTTAAATTTAAGAAATAAAAAAAAAATATGTATAATATTATATAATATATTCCCTATTACAATGCGCGGAATGATGGGGTGGTTTGGCCACAACGGCGAACGTGGTGTGGACCGCGCTAAATCCTTCGGTAAAAACGATATTGTAAAGTAGAAGAATTTGTTTCCATTCATACGCTTATCTCAAGAAGTACTGATTCGAATTTTAAAAATATTTACAGATACATGAACTATGTATCAAAGTATGTACCTACATAGGCTACGGTACATTACGCTATGACCAATAGGATTGGAGACTTGAAAGCTTCCATGCGTGCGCTGCCTAAAAATCATATATGACGAAATTATTCCCCTTTAAGATTTCTAAATAAAAGATTAAGCGTGCGTCGTACGCCTTACGGGCGAAAACGGGCGGTAGGTGCGTACCTATATCTAATACCAACTTACTACCTACATTTATAAACTACGTTAATCTCGGGAGCTATAACCGAATTGAATCGCAAAATATTTATTTTTTTGGTTTTTTTAATTGTAAGGTATTTTAAATTATAATCGTCGGCATAGTAGTTTAGTATTAGAATGTTATAATAATAATAATAGTTTAAGTTAATAATGTAATGAGCGCTTCTTGCCTACAAACTCACGAGTTTGGCAAGAGATTTTATATGTGTTTACTACAATGTAATAAATAAATAAATAAATAAAAACTAAATTTCTGAATAGTCCTATATAAATACATCACACTATAAGTAACATACTCCGGCAATTTTTTTTAAGAAAACGTGAGAGCTTAAGAGCTTTCGTCGGTAAGCTGTTAAAGTTATGGAAATATCATGTATGACGAAATTGTCCCCCTTTAAAAGTTACAGTAACCATTGTTATGGCTCACGAATCACAAAAATAAAGGGTTACTTATGGAACTATTTTAAGTAATACAATTATATTCCTTATTCATTTAAATACATTAGCTATATAAGTACCTATGTTGTGCTTTTACTGCAAATCGTAAGTGTCCTTTGAAACATATTGTTAAAATAAATATTTCAGACACGAAACTTAAAAGACAGGTCACGTAGAGTAGGCGGGTTGTGTCGCAGGCGTGCTACTAATACTAGTGATAATAATAAGTATTAATAATGTGCGGACGACCGCTGGATATACCAACGAGTATGGCATGGAACTCGGGAGCGCACCAAGCCGAAGGTGCCGTACCTTATCATATTCGATCGTCTGTAAATCGTCTTATCCTGAAGTTTCAAATAAATCAGCTTCACGCTGTATCCCGCATACAGCAGAGTAGGCAAAGGGAACCTAGTGTTAAGACATTCCATTCCCCACTTTCCACCGAAGTCTGGAGGCATTGCGTGTAGAGTGAAGAAATGAAAATATAAATTTAAATAAATATTTCATGTCCTCGAGTGGGGATCGAACCCACAAGCCGTCGATTTTGCAGTCACACTTTATGCCTCTGCGCCACGACTGGCCTCAAATTATTTCAAAAGCTCAATTTATTGGTGTAGGAACGTAGGTATTTATTTGAAGTTTTAATCTGAAAGCCGAATTACTTTTTATATGTTACTTTTATACGGCACCTACCTATATAAAATAAGTAGGTAGGTATCTACCTATTAACATATTAATAATGTACATTTTAAGTTATAGAATTAAGATAATTAAATACACTAGTGCTATTTAAGTTTTAAGACATATTCTTTAACTTGCGCGTCTCGTCGACAACGGCACAGCGTACGCATTTGGACTAGCCTGATGTAGGTATATAAGGCTTTTACACAGTGTACGTTTGTAACGCTTCTTAATTTTAAAAACAAAATATATACATTATTTCTTAAATTTTGTTTTGTAAGATTTTAATTTGAATGTCTTGTAAAAAAATATTCGCATTATTATATAATTATGTTATTCGCATAATTAATAATGAAATTCTACGTTTAATGAAACTATTACTGGCATGTAATTTATTTAGGTAATTTAGACAAAATAAATAAAATAAATTGATGAAATACGTGCATGGAGTGCAATTTAATTGCAATATTAAGAGTAAATCCAAAATAAATCATTATATTAAAACAAGCGGCTATGTTATGACAGCCGAACGCACAGGTTTAATATTCAATAATGGAGATAGTATAAAAATATGTAATCCGCACTTGTTGCGGCAGCCATGTTTTATTTGCACTCATTATCCGTTACATTACTTATTCCAAATTTCAGCTTAATCGTATACAAAGTGTTTTTGTCATCATCATTTTAAATGAAATCACAGTTTTAAATACTCTACAAAAACCTAATACAATTAAAACAAAAACAAAAGAGATTTAACCTAAAATGAAAAAGTCATTATTTGAAACAAAATAATTAATAAAATTGTCATAAAATAAAACGCCATTTGTCAAGAATGACGCCATCATGTATAAGAGGAAGTCAAACTAAATTCGAATTACTAACTACTAAAAAATAGACTTTATAAATATGTACTCAGTTGTTTGTAAAAAATAAACAATGACTAAACATCCCATTGTTAAATAGCATAACATTGTTGAAAATAAACTGAAATATTAAATTACTTATATATAGATAAATTTTATTTATAAGTTTTTTGTTTGTTTGCGAAATTTTATTTATAAGTGGGGTACAGAAGTGTCTTAATGGGAACGGAGTGTGTTATCACTAGGTTCCCAGGTTACCTCTGCCTATCCAGCGTCTAAAAAGCATGTCATTATTAGATACTATTTATTTGTTTATAAATATCTTGAATAACATTTTTAAATTGATTTTATTGAAGATTACACGAAATATTTTGTAATGACTAACTCAGTAAAACAATTAAGTAAAACTCTGTAACTGCTGAGTAAATAAATAAACGCACATGGCGGGCGGTTCGACGCCGCGTGCACATCATGGTTGAACGCCGTCGCTCGCTGTTTTATGTGAACAGCTGCCTGTCTCTCTGTCTCTGTCCCGCACTTGCAGTTGTGCGTCGATTGGTCCGAACCAGTGTTAAGTTAAATATTCTGTGTGTCGGAAAGGCCTTCGTCGGCTTAGTTCGCCCGTTCGCCGTGTCTGTTAGACTGTTACTGTTAGTAACTTTGAATAACGCTCGCGTCTGGACGTCATATAACGTGGTTTTTAACAAAGTTTTTTTATTAATATGTGCATAGCATAACAACATAAAATATGGTTATCAAAGTGCTTCTTATACTGCGTTTGTGATTGTCGCTCTGGTAATGCAATTGTGATGGAATTTTGTATTGTGAAGGAAACATTCCTTAGTTGAGTGAAATGTAAAATATTACATCGGAGTTGAAGTTTGTTTGGACCAATCAAGTATTGCAAAATGCAAAGGAATTCTTAAATAATGAGAAATAATTGATTAGAAAGTTTCTATAGTGCCAGCCATGGGGAACAGCCGATTGCTGATTCAGTTTACGTTGCTGCTAACTTGTTCAGGTAAGCAAACCAACTTGTCTTACTTTCCGAGTCACTAAGAACGCCACGCAAGCGTTGTGTCTTAGCTCCGTACTGGAATTAACTTAAGATTAGATGTTAAAAAAAATCGTGAATATATGTAATATTTTTTTTAAAGTATGAATGCAATATTTACTCAAAATTATTATATACATTTGTATTAAACTTGTGATTAAAGGGCTTCTTAAATTTTATTAAGGACATCGTGGCTTAGTGGCACGTCACAGTATACTGCATATCACAGTATATACGATGGTTGTAGGTTTCCCTCGGTGTAATGAATAATTTAATTCGCCGCCTCGCAGACAAGAACGTTGAGTTACGCCATGCTATACACAGTACATCGAATGCCGACAGATAAGGAAAGACTGAGTGTCTTAACACTAGGTAATAGGTTCTCCCTGTCTAGCCTTTGCAGAATAAAATTTTAAATATTTCATTCACCTGAATCTAACCCATAGCCGTCGCGTTTAAAGTCACACGCTTGTGGCCACTGCGCCACTACGCCTTCAATTTACGGCATTTTCGATATTCCAAACGACAAAAATTTTGAACGGTTAATCTATCAAATTTCTTTTATTGTCGAATGTAGTTGCAAATTGTGCATTCGATAAGGAAGACTAAAAACAACTGTAGATACCTATTATAATACAATCTGTGGCACTCAATAAATAGGCACTTTGGTAGGCAAGTACATGCATAAATGAGAAAGAGATATTATTCAGGTTGTCTTTTGAGAATTAAGGTTGGCTGATCGACAATCTTTGGTATAGGTATTTCTCTCACATACATTGCATTTGGTTGGATTATCGATAGGTATTATACATTAATATAATGTACTTTTTATTCATTTGCATGAGTAGGTACTAAGTCAAAATAAGGCGCGAGTATATAGTAAATAATTATATATTTTTGGCGCGCTTACTTTAAAATTAGAATTGTCTAGGTATCTATAAACACAATATATATGGCGTTATTGAAAAATTATTAGTTTTATCTATGATATCAATGAGATTCTGAACATCATTAATTAAATTGATTATTTTTTGTTTTTTGTCGCTAATAATATATCAAGGTTTAGTTCAGTTCTTAGTTTATGGTGTTCCAAGCGTGCCAGCACGCACAAATCACGCTGATGGCAAATTGTATGGAAAACACACAAAAAATATATAAGGTTAATGTTAAATTCAAAATGACACATGTACTATTAGTGTTTCCAATATTATTAATCAGTTCCGAGGATTTTTTTAATAAATTACACATAATAATGTAATTACCGCATCAAACGAAAATGATTCAACCTATTTTAGTATCGCAATTAGCACTTGGGGTAATCAGATTAAAAAGTTTGTTATCTATACAGCGTATTGCATATTGACATTGACATAGGAAAAGATTTAATAAAAAACTGAACTTTTCATCTTTATGCTCTGTTACCGTTAAGTTTCATAAAAAACGATTACCTGCTGTAATATTATTTCAAGTTTATAAAATAAATCTAGATTGTACAAAACAAAAGTATCGTAAATTGCATACAGTATTCCGTTCCGTTTTAGGAGTAATTTAAAAACTTTAAAAAATAATTCATTAAAGATTATAAATGCAAATTATCGAAAAGATAATTTATTTAAAAATATTGCCCAAAGTAACAAATTAATATCAAGCGTTGATAAATCCTATTGTCATATTTGGCTTATGTCGATACTTATTGTCGATCCAGGGACCCACATCACTATTTTTTGACCACGCGTGACACCCGCACCCGCCTCCTGTATCTCCGAGCCAATAAGCTTCTTCAATACTTGCAACTTGTATATAGTAATAAATCACTATGGTCATTTACATACCTTTCACGCTATTATTTATAATACTTAGTTCTATTTAAAATGTAATATAATGTAAAAATGTTCTATAAATAAATTAAATTGTTGTAGTAATTATAGAAATAAAAATCATATATGTTATAAATATATTTAAAATTTTTATCTAATACTATTCTGCTACGTAATAAAATATTGTCATACATACATATCATACATTTCTATTCTTTCGTTGGTTACAAAATTACTACAATTAAGCTATAACATTGTCATTTAAAAAAAGTTATTAATTTTTTTTAATGACAAAGCACAAACAAAAATATCAAAATTATCTACATATATGTATGTATTAAATTGTTAAAATGACTAAGTACCTATTCTTACTTTTTTTACATTTTTCAGGTTTCTTACTATAAATCTTTATCTTCTGTTCTTTGCGTATAATTAACAAATCAATTTATTATTTATTATTACGTATTATTTAAATAATTCTCAATTCATTTTTATAGGAAAAATAAGTAATGAAAAAATAGCCAAAATAGGTACCTACTTAACTATTGTCTTATTAATACTATATGTTTTTTTTAATAATGTCACACAAACTTTAGTTTTAATTCAATATTTTCAATACTCGGTAGTAGCCTACCTGTAGTCTGGCTTATGCCTGTAGCCAGCCTTCCTATTTTCCATTGAAGTCCTGGATTTTCACGTAAATGTTATAGTAAAATTAAATTTTCTAACGATATAACGTTAGAAAATTAAAGAATGCTTAGAAATCACGATGAACATATTGCTTTGTTTAGGTACATTTCTCACATTCGAGCTGAGCTGCTAGGGTTTAACACGTTCGGTTCACCACCTTTGTTTTTTGTGTCTACAGAAACGCTGACCATGTCGACCAACTCCTAAGGCGTTTTATTAATATTTCTTATAGATTAAACGGGCTGTTTGGGTTTCGAATCAGGCATTCAGACCTTAAGCAAAATAAATTATAGCCTAAATGTTACTGAAGACTATCTAATAGCTACAGAGGAATAAACTTTTATTAAAATCCGTCCAGTTGATTTTTTTTGTGAAAGGCGAACAACAGGTGTAGTGGATACTATTTAGATAAACAAAAAATACAATAACCATACTTTTGACTTTTACTTATGTGTAAATAGAGAATTCAAGAAGTACATATACATAAGTATACATACAATTTATAGATAAGAAACAGCAAGAACTATCCTTGTTCATTAAAAAACATAGAAGAAGTAGGTGACTTATGTTTCTGCGTCTAAGACCTAAGTCAAAGTAGTAGTGTAAATGTATGTGTTAGTAAACGAGTGCGACGTTATTTTGAAGAGCTTCTATAAGTGTGTATTCTCGCGAGATATTTAAGTTGCGAGCGAGTTGATTGTCCGAAATTAACATCATTCATTGTATTCTTACCAGAGCGAGGGAAAAAAATTATTGATTCGACTGGGAATCGAACCTATAAGCGACGCGCTTAACATTCAGACGCTGTTCCACGACAGCCTCAACGGGACATTATAATCGTTGACAATTTATAAACGCTTGAAAAATGCTTGTTACTATCAGAAATCGAAAAAATACAAAATCCACTTTCTCTCCATTTCACGTACGTGCTTAAAGGGCAAAAGAATATTGGTTCTAAGTAGTCGACTGCTCTTGTACTCTGAGGAGGAAAATTATGTTCAACAAAACCAGTTTGGATGCAGGTGTGTGCTGCGGGCGTAACGCTATCTCCGAGCTAAGAGACGTTTATTTTTTGAATACAACGCGCGCGGGGGTAGTCTATGGTCAGCTGCCGCGACCATAGTCGGTAGAGTAGAGTTGATGAATTTAAGGTACTATATAATTTAAATTAAACAAAATGGAAGTCGATGTCGGTGAATTTATATTTATAATCTGTTATTTAATTTCCGACTTTCGCGCCAATTTTATAATGTTTAAGAATTTCATATAAAAAAGTACCTAGTTAGTAGAAAATGATAGGTTTCTAAGTATACTACATAATTCAATTAGTCGATCTAGGTTTGACGACCGCCGAGTAAGCGTTGGTTTAAAGTGACTCTGACGGTATAAAACACAATGAACGTATATTTTCCTCGACACAATAAAAGTTTATGCTTATCTTCAGTTTCCCACTAACGTATTCGCACACTTTTACCGTTACTAAGACTATATCAAAGAAGCAAAAAAAATGTAGTTTGTTGTCATTAAAATCCAATTATCAAGTTAAAAATTGTAATGAAGCATCTAAAGTGAGTAATTCATCATTAAATAATTTAATATCTACAATCTTATGAACACAAAGCCTTAAATATTGCATTTAATATAAAGTAATATTTTAATTTTAAACTATCTTATTGAAAAATGTATAAATATTTTCTCGATATATACTTACTTATCTGAATTGTGTGTGAAAAGCACTATTATTTACAATAGAAAAAACAAAAATAGTAAAGATTAATATATTTATTGTCTTTAAGCTTCTTGATGAACTGGATTCAAAAGCATTATTTGAATTAATTGCCTCGTATGTACTCTTTACATTTTTACTTTCGCAAATCGAAAGGACAGTAATACACCTTGACGGCCATATTCAACTGTTTGGTCCGTGTTCGTACTAGGTGACACAGCTGCTTGGTATCTTGGTCGAAATAAAGTCCTTTCTAGTTTTGGTTTGAATCACCGTATAGTTTTGAATAAGAATATTACTTCGAATAACATTATTTTCTTATTATTTCATCCATTGACAAGTTGGTGAGTAGGGAAAACTGCGCGCGTCTCCTTGGATTAAGTAATTAAAAAAATAAACTAACCTAATTTTGTCAGTTACATAGCTATTTCAATTGAAATATATGAAAATCTCGAAATAGTTTTTTTGTCATAAACATTATCATTATAAGTATGTATATAATGTCCGAAATATATAGTCTGTACTCCGTACACAACATACTTATAAAATATATGAGTAAATTCAGTTGGTCATTTGCGACTGACCGACTGATGAATTGCAATGCGATGAATTCTATGATAAATGTACACGACATAAAATCCATTATTGCCTAAGCCCGTCTGCGTCTGTCCGTAGTCTCTTCCAAATGTAAACAATAAAAAAAAACAATAAGCATTTAAAGTGAGACGTGTGACGCGTTGACACTTCAAGCCCTTGTAGACCCCCTCCGCCATATAGATTCATAATCATTTGCGAAATGGTGTTAATATTCACAATAAGTCACCGATGTCTTATATTTGTAATGTTTAGATAACAATTAATCAGTTAGCCCAATACAGATAGCCATTTTTCGTAATGCACGGGTAATATAAACAATTCCCGTAAGAAACACAGTTTTCAATAGTTAGTCTGTATTCCAGGAGAACAAATGTATATTCTATACATTACCCAGCCTACTCTTTATTGTTCTATTACGTTGAAATTAATTAAAAAAAATATATTATAAACAATGTTGTGTTACACAAAGTACCGTTAGATATATAAGAACCGAAATGTGTGCCAGTATTACAAATATGTTAAGAGCAAGAGTCATATCTCAACGTGTATCCACTTGTATAACTCATTCTACTTAAAAACTGCTGCTTTAAAACGCTGCTAGCATTGCGCCTCCATTTTATTTAATGTCACCACTTTACGTTTAGTTTTTGTTAGCTAAGTGTTAATAAATTTAAATTGATTTCTTGAGATTGTAAAGACGTCTCTTTAGATAAAAAAAACAACATAAATTAATAATTACAGGACAAATGTGGTTTAGAGGTACTAGCATGTGATTGGCAGAAGTCGATAGGTTGTGGGTTCAATTTCCACTCGAGGAAATTAACTATTTAAAATTTTCATTTCCTTTCGGTCTCAACTCCCGCCACTAAATATCTAATGTTGCTATATATGGGAAGTGAAGAACTGAGTATATTGACAGGTGTAGACATTCTCAGCGTATCCACAGAATAGGGAGGGTGTTGTCAATATAAAAAATATAAATAACCTAGCTGTCTTAATTATGTATGAATTATTCTTTCTATTTTGTTACCTACTATCTGATTTTCTTTAACCTTGTAAAGGTTATTAGATGAAAAGATTCAAGATAAGTTTCATTTAAAATTGTGTTCAGTCAATCGTTACTATAAGTAAGGAACATCTCGGTATTCACTCTTCCAAAGCGTTTTTTTGCTCAGCGTCACAAGCTCCGCCATCTGCAGGATGACTTAGGCTTGGATAACATGTGGCGTCCTCGTTGCTCTACAGTATCGGTTGCGCACATCCGGGACTGAGGGCCCGTATATTTATAAATTAAGATTGTCATTAGTAGCATTCTTTATAAAAAAACATTTCAACATTTAAAAAAAATATATAGATATATTATAATAAAACAACCATAAAGTCGCTGTTCTTTATGTTTTGTTTGTGTAGTAATTATACATTTATTTAAAGTTTACTGTTCTTTGGAACCACACCTCGCACACTATGTAACTAACTAGGCCGGAGGCATTTGTCTATCTATGTAGTAAATAAATTTTGAATATTTTTTTATAATTGTTATATACCTATTTTTTGAAATTAAATGATGGCCATTCATATAAAGCTTAATCGAAAGGAAAAAGAAAAAGTTATCGCTGTTAAAGGTCGTATGTATGTTTAACTACGACATGTATGTTTAACTACAACAAGTAGTTCAGAATAGTAAACGAATTCCGAACATATTCTGGATATTTATTATAACATTTTAAAGTTACCTTATTTCACGATACGTCCAAACGTGGATGACATAAAACGTTGATGATTAATAACAAATAATTACCATTTCATAAAACGTTTGATCATTTTCATCAGCTTCACTCTGTATTCCGCATACAGCAAGGTAAGCAGGGGGAACCTAGTGTTAAGACATTTCGTTCCCCACTTTCCGCCGAATTTTTCAAGGCATTGCGTGTTGAGTGCCGGAACTGAACGTCGGGCTTGGAGCCAGAGCGAGGAAATTAAAATATTAATAAATATTTATTAATTTCGTCGAGTTGGGTCGAATCTACAACCATCGCGTTACAGTCACTACATATTTCTCGAAATAAAATTTCGTTGCGTTCATATAGCCCGGTTCTAAAAGCGCCACGATGACGTCAATATATATTTACATCTTATATGGCATCATCTTTATTGAGGGCGTTGTGGTGAAATGATTGTGCAAATAAATGCCATAGTTGTAGGTTTGATCCAAGTACTATTACTTGTTTTCATCTCTAGAGCTAGGCCAAACGCGGCGTTGAATTCCGCCACTTATCAATTGTCTATGTGAAAGGAAAATCTATCAATCCTGGGTCTGTCTACCCTGGTTTATGCCATAAAAATAAACGGAGATATGTTTATTCATACATATTAATATTAGAAACAAAACCAAAGCAAACAATTTTCGCTAGTGGGCTTCGAAGTTGCGGGGGACCAAAAGTGTAACAAAAAATACGACAGACAGGTAAAATTCACAAATGAATAGAAAATAATAAATCTTGTATTTAGCTCTTACAAAGGAACACAATCAAAATTTTTCATAATAGAATAAATACAAAGGGTAGTTGCAGGTAAGATGATCACCCTGGCCCTGTTCGAACGACCCAAAAAGTAGAAATGTGTGAGGAGAGATGAAAAATATAAGCATACAAAAATGTGCGTTGAGTGAAAGAGACAGATTCAACCGGCTTGGCGAGAAAACTAACGAGAACTGAGCCCGTGTTCTGCTTCAATATTATTAAAAACTAAACTTACTGGTCTGCTATATAAATAAAAAGAAGTAGAAGATTTTTATTAATACCTGTAATATAATTTGAAAAGAATTCTTGAAATGCGTACACTTACCTATAAATATATTTATTTTCTTTGTACGTTTTATGTAACTACCAGAATTTTTTCCTAAAATATGACCAAAAACGTTTAAATGATTTGAAAGAGTATTGCAAACAGTGCAGTATCCTATCCTATTTAAAACTGGAAAATATTATTCAATTTTGAAAAACCAAAAAGATGTAAAGCAATGAAACGTAACAAGTTGCACAATTCTATAAAACAATCCATTAATATTTACAAAAAATGTAATATAAAAGATATTATTAAATATAATTTTCAATATAAAATGTTCCTGCGTTGTTTAATAGGATTATTCCAACGATTCCGTTTTGCAGTGTTTCCGAGTAGCCTTAGTAATGCGTGACGGGAAACAATGTAGAGCAGAGTTCGTTTCAATCTTATTAATTTACAAACCAAGTTTATTCCTTTGTTTCTCTATTTACTTATATATTTAGATTTTTTTTATATATTAATATTGAATTACCCTTGAGTACCCTTAGGTACTCAACTAACATTTAAAAATTAACATTTTTATATATATACATATATAAGAATACTAATAATAGATATTCTAGCTTAATAATTGAAGACTTCACTCGTACATTATCGTATGTACAATATGAAATGTGAAAACGAAACGTGATGGAACTTCATAAAGGACACAGATGGTGCCTCAGTAGATACTTTGCAGGATAAATATAAGAAGTTATCTTAAGATTTTAAATAAAAATAATATGTTTTATAATAAAATAATATTTATATAGTTCGACACTTACAAGTAGGTCCTATACAAGTGTACTTTACAACACATTATATTCAGTTGCAATTCGAGACATAGTGAGGGTTCCCGCATAGTCCCACGCTCTCGCCTCGCTACGTGATCGCAGTGCTACTTGTAACGGTCGCTGACTCGCCCATTGTCAACCGAAGCACGTGTGAGCGAGTGTTAGCCAAGAACAAAGACACATTAGTATTAGACGGAAATTTAAAAAATTGGTTTTGAAACCCAATAAACGATTTAACTTAGATATCTACGCATTTTAACTTGGGAAAAAATTACGAAAATCAATATCAAAAAAACTATTTTATTTAGGTGGGTATTTAGCGTATTCATACTACCTTGCTGTTTCATAAGGAAAATTAAAAAGTAGATTCACTTGTTCACACACACGCAAGGATAATATAATTTTGAGGTTATAAAGATGGTAGGTATGGACTTATGGAGTGTATTTAAGATCATTTAATAATCAGCTTTACGCTATATCCTGCACACAGCAGAGTAGGCAGAGGTAACCTAGTGTTAAGACACTCCGTTCCCCACTTTCTGCCGGATTCTAGAGGCATTGCGTGTTGAGTGGCAGAACTCAACGCCGCGCTTTGCCTCGACACCAGAGCGAACCCACAACCAGTCGGTTTTACAGTCACACTTTGTGCCACTGCGCCACGACTGTAATATATTTACAATGCAGCACTACTACATTGCCATTTTAGTGTTTTGTATACTAGTACTATAAAAAATCGACGCGAGAATACTCGCACTTTGTACTGGTCATTTCATTTCGTTTGTTTCGAAATCCCCTCCCAAGTCCCACTTCACTTGACTTGAGTAACAAAATGAAACAGATTTTTTACGATTATAGTGTGTTTTTTTAAGTAAATTATGAAGGTTGATGAAAAATAATTGTGTAATCCATTATATTTTTTAACTTAAACGAAATTTTCGAATTACACAACTAAAGACGAGTAAGAAATGAGACGTTGTACCTATGTCAGGTGGTAGAACAACTAATTTCAGTACTTAAAACTATCGAAACACAAGAAGTTACAGAAGAGCAGCTTCAATTTTTTTTGTCGCATTTAACGACTTAAAAATTTAGTAAACAAAGAGGAAGATAAGCTTAAAAGTGACTGACTTATAACGCTTTTTTAAATGATCATAAAAATGGTGCAGTAAGCACACGCACCAAAAGCAAACCAATACAGCAATTCTTAATTATTATTAAGGTACCTACTTATTTTTTATGTAGAATTATTACGATTAAACATTGACCAATAGAATATAGGAGCCACTGAAGCTTTTGTGGCTTTTTATTTTATGCGCTAACCCACCTACGTCACATTTTTTGACAGACCCTACGCTACCAGCTAGCTACGCTACAATGATTCAGAAGTATACGTAGGTATTTCTACAATTTTATTCGCAAAATAATAAAATTATCCAAGCTTAAATTGAATTTCTCCATTATGGGCTCGGTACCGATTATCCTATTCAAAATTTTACTCTCATTTTTGCAGCAAACATTAACTTTCTTCTTCATAGTGTTTGTATAAAGGTCAAAGTTACACTTACAGTTTTTGGAAACGTAATATTTTGCGTATTCTGTTTTGTTCAAATAATTAACGTTGGGAATTTTCATTTAAATCTACGGCTGATATCTATTTTAGAAGTCTATCCTTCAAACGATTGAAATTGGGAAATAATGATTTAACGAACTTAAATGTCATAATACATCTTCAAAAATGATATGTATGTATAGACACTTTGCACAAAGCTGATTTTTTTTAGTTCTATTATAGATCCAAGTATGGGTTTGATTTTAATTTTCTCTTTTTTTGTATTAGTATAGAAATCGTAAAACGTTTTACAGAATATCTACCTAGAAAGTTACAACTGTGTAGGAGTTTCGGAAATCTTACGGGTTCGATATTTTGAAATTCGGTTACGGAATCCTAAAAAGCCCTTCCTTTACAACAGCTAAAATTGGAGCTAACGAAGGATATACGGATATTGGTATTTGAGTAAGAGCGAGCGAGAATACATATTGATATTTGAGTAAGAGAGAGAAAATTTTACAGTTTTATAAATGATTCTGGTTAAAGAAATAACATTCTTTGAATAAAGCAAAAACTTAGGGGAAATGAACCATTTTTTACTTGTAGTTACTTGAACCATTTCTAAATACTCTGTGAACTATAATTATACATGTTCAAATAGCATGAAATTAAGTAATTGTTTTAATGTAATATACAATTAAAATGGACCTTTTCCAAAGTGAGACAGTACTTTTCTCCTCAGCATCTTCTCACACTGTACAAAGTATAAGTAAGACCGTATATGAAACACTGCTCTCACTTATGACACAGCTCTGCCAAGTACCAATTACAGGCTTTGGAGTAGATTAAAAGACGAGGCGACGACGAGATTAATCGAAGAGGAGACCCTCGTTGATACTCACCTGTAGAGTTACCCATCGGCGTAAGGTTGCCTCATTTTCAGTTTTTTATCGCATACATTTCGGAACCTCTAAGAATTGTTAGGTAACTCTACGCAATCCGTACATGGTCTTAATTCCTAACGTACTGACGAAACGCTTTAAGTGTACATTCTTTATATTAGTATAGAAATCGTAAACCGGCGTCTGTATTATAATACATATGTCATACAATATAGTGGTCTTCAAATGTTTATTGCACAAAACAAAACATATAGAAATAGTTAGTTGACCAGGGTTGGTTTATTTCTAACAGAAATCTCTTCCCGCCAAATATAGAGTAAATATGTATTTTCTAGGCAAGCGTGCCACAACGTACACCGCGGTGGAATTTTGACTGTTTCTCCCTTTACTGTTTGTACTGTTTCTTTCATCAGCTTTTTTAGCTTTTGCCTATATTGTATTTAAGTTCAATTTTCATTGTGTTGCTTAGAACGTACATAACATATTTAAAACAATCTAGTAGCATATAGCTATACTTAAAAATATCCCAATTTTTCAAACTAAATTAAATACAATTTTAAACCATGACATTTTAAAGCGGACTGAGTCACGTAAGTCATGCTGGGTCCATCAGCAAGTTTCTATTTACCGCGAGGCTATCGATACGGCGCACGCGACCTACGAGTATGTCATTGACCGCTGAGCATCCTAGTAACTGTTGCGTAGTTCCTCTTGGAAATTCATTTACCCGAATTTTATTTTGAACAAATGAGCTGTGATTGGCTTGGTGTTGGTAGTCAGTTTGATACCCTATTTGATCTCTGCTCCCTTTGATACGTATTGATTACCTAATCGTGATTTTTATGGGCCATTATGTAAAGGAACAAAAATAGATTATTCATAGAATTCACTGAAAATTTAACGTAAAATATTAATATGTATAATATATGTATATTTATTATTAATATATAGCAGATATTCACATTAAATATAGAATAAAAGTTTACATAATTTTTCTATTTTATTATTATTATAGTTCTTTTTCTGACTTTCTATTTTTTTGTCTCTATTCTCCCTTGCAAATAAGATAGAGGCAGGGCGCATTTTTGACTACTCTGTGTGTTGTACCATGCCATTATATTAAAATATTTATAAGTTCAATAAAACGTTAATTAATTAAATGAAACTAATCTATAATGAAGAAGGATATGTATAAAATAGATATGGCCATAGATAAAAAAATATTCAATAACTAGTTATTAATTATTCTCAAGTAATAGAGGTGGTCATATATAATCTCATAGCGACTATTAACTATTTAAGCAAATTTTGACTCATCTATCTTTGGTTTATTCGGTTCTTCGGTCTAATAACTTCTTAAATCACTTGCTACGGCAGTGGACCCGCCAAGAAAAACTAAGCGGAGCGTAAGCCACACTATTTGACTAAATTATTATTTTGGGGTAGAGTAGAGTTAGATACTTGGCTTTACATAAGATCTGATACACTTGTTACAGCGCGAGCCATCTTCTTGGCAACATTTTACATAGAAATGTATTCGGCGGGATACTTTGTTCGATCTACTGACCGGCAATAGGATACCGATAGAATTTCCGCTTATTATGGAATAATTAAGAATTTTTAGAACTGTCTTTAAAGATAATCTTATTTAATCCATGTCTATTTTGGTCACCAATATTTTCAAGTTCTCAAGTTTTTCCTTCAAAAGCTACATGAACAAAATTTTTGTGTACAATAGGTACCATCATGATTGGACAATTGAACATTAGAAGCCGATCGTTACGCGAAGCATTTCCAAACTTTATATAATACTAGACAACAATACCTACATCATTTGGTGTACCTACATTGAAATATTTCAACTGATTCGCTATTGGCCAGAATTAAGCAGAACACCTGAAGCTCGTGTTTGAGGATATGAAATGCTCTGTTGGGCATTGCATATTGTACCAAAGACGTAAAATTCTAACACGCCTTACCTTTGCATAGAAACTTGCTTGACCAATGCGGAGTTGTTCTTGGCAGTGAGAGGCACCACAAGCTTTGATACTCCACAGTCCTTGGAGGATACAAGGCCCGCTGATCTCAGCAGCGGCGGTGGGCATGACTTCCGCTTACTACTGAATACTGGTAGTTCCAGTGATGACAATTTCAATAGAATTTATTTCTATTGCTAGCATTGCTTAATATGTTACTAGAGTAGAAATTGAATATTCAATAGGTTTTCTATTTCTAAGAAGCGATTAATTTATATATCTACATACGCTCTATATAGAAGCCAATCTGGGTTCTATTCGAGGAATTTCAATATTTTATATAATCTCATATATTCATTGATCATATTCATATATATCATCGTATTCATCGGTGAAATTCGTAGTTTTTTTGTAAGCAAATATGTAGATATATTTGTACATTTATGTAAGTAAATATAAGCATTTCAGCCTTTAGTAATAAAACAACAAACGGAATTAATATTAAAAAAAATGTGGGTACTTTATAAAAAAAAATATAAAAACATTTTTGTATAAGAATTCTGAAATTTACATTAAGCGGAGCTGAAAATGCAAGAGATGCACCAAGCAAAAGACTTTACTTTGTATTGTTTTAAAAATGATGTAATTTTAATTTATAACTAATTGCAAATATATGTATGTAAACATTTAATAACTAGAATATTTTTGTTGCAGTTTTTAGGTACGCTCATTGCAGCGATGAGCAGCACGACGCTAGGGAAGGGGACGACGTGACCATGCAGTGCCGGTTCTCGCTGGACCCGGTTGTTGGCGAGTCACTGACGTACTATTGGGTGCGGAGTACGGTTAGCGGACACGACAACGTTGCCATTGGCAACATTCCTTTAGAGACTAATTACCAGTAAGTAGACCCAATTACACTCGGAAAACATACATATAATTCAAGTATAAAAACTAATCAGTTGCTAGACGAAATTTTTTAAATATAATTTTATATTTGTATTTTATAATAATTAAAATGCAGCATTATATTATACATATAACTTTACTAATATGTAATGATATAAATATCATATAACATGAAGGTATTGTTATCGTGTTTGGATAGATATTCCCGCATTATACAGGGGGCACTGAGATAACTGAGTGTAAGATCTCTTCGTTTCTTTACTTTCTCTTACTCTAGAGGCAAATGGAATACACTTTGAACACACAGTATCCGAGTGCGATTCATACTATGCCATGTTTTTATATATCAAAAGTGCACACATTTATAAGAAAAATCGTATACGAAATTTATCTCTAAGTACCTACTAACACAGCAATAAAAAAACTAGATTGACATAAAAGAAGCTAATTCAACATTCCTATAACAAGTAATTTTGTCGAGTTAATGAATTCTTTCCGTTGCCCAAATCTTCTTTATGCCGACCAAAATTATCACCCAGCTTTACGAGCTCTTGATGACAGTTACACAAAAAATATATGAATTTGCATATTTTTAATTGAAAATATAATTTGAATTTTTTTAATGACTTTAGCGCTTAATGAAAATATAAATTAAATTTGCTTGTAGATATTCTCAATGTTTAATATCGTAGTATAGACAGGTCATACTTATACGTATTTTGAATTAGTTAAATATTTCTTAAACAACATCTGCGTCGACCCAATACTAATATTATCATAACACTTAATTAGGCCGTCGTGAGGCAGTGACACAAGCGTGTGACTGTAAACACGATAGTGTATGTAGGTTCGATTATCACTCAGGAAAATTCATTATCTATACTAATATAATAAAGCGGAAGGGTTTGCTTGTTTGATTGTTTGCCTTAACGTTAAGATCTCTGGATCTACTGGTTTGATTTACTTTCTTTTTATTTTGTATGAAAGCTACATTCTTCAGTAGTGCTGTATGCTATATAAAATTACAATGTAATTCTTAGTTAGCCTTAAATAACAGAATAACAATAATAAGGAACGCCATCAAATTGCTTTAAGCGCGTGCGCGGCAAATATAGTTAATTATATGTCAATATGTTATATGAGAAAAATATTCATTTTTATTATTTAAAAAAGTCCGCGACACCATATATCTATCTCTTATAAATAAGTAACAATAAGGCAGATTGTAGCAAAAAATATTTGAAAATTGTAAGATGATAGGTATTTCGTCGATTTTTATTTCAACTGTATATTGAAACTTACGAGCGAAAGTTCATTCGTTCGTTCGTTCATCATCAGGGAAATTTTATGAAGATAATCTTCGGCTTTTATAGCATGTAATTTAGAGGGCCTTTCGAGAAAATGTAAAAATAAAATAATTCAACGCTCTCTATCATGCAGCCACGTGGTGTTCATGATTGAATGTATCAATCTGTTGGCAAATGCAACGTAATAAAAGTATTATAGGTGATATGCGGGCGAAGCCGCGAGTGGCCCACTAGTTTATTAATATTATCATTTGTTCGCTCTCGTAAAGGCAAAGCAAAGCGCGGCGTTCAGTAACGCAACTCAATACGCAATGGCTGATAGTGGGGAACGGAGAGTCTTAACACTAGGTTCCCCTCGCCGACTCTACTTTATGCGGGTTATACTGTGAAGGTAAGAATAAGATAAGAATCAAAAAATAATAATATTGCATATTTTCATATTATTTTTCTTACAGAATCAGCTATGCTCCATCGGAGGGTCGTTTTGATCTGATAGTATCAAATGTGACATATGAACGGGACAACGGGCGGTTCGAGTGCCGGGTCAAAGCTGGTGGATCAGGACGGACTCTACATTCTCAAGGTCACAATTTAGTGGTCCTCATTCAACCTCAGCCGCCGGTACTGAAGTCTGGCCCACATGCTCAGGCGCAAGAGGGCTGGCCATTGAATTTAACGTGCTCCAGCTCCGGTGGATCTCCAAATCCAACTATAAAGTAATTGAATTTAATATTTTACTTTATAAAAGACAAAAAGATAAACTTGATGACATACTCGTACATATATGGAAAGGTTATACAGCATTTTAGATATATCTACAAGTATTGATTATTAATCAGTAGTTACTGAGATTAGAGCGTTCAGTTCAACCAAATAAGCTCTTCATTTTATAGCATTTATTAGTGTAGATATAAATATTGAATTCACGTATTTATTAAAACAGAAGTTTAAAAAAAAAAGTGATGCGTCAACAATATTAATTCGACGTATTCTGTAAAGCGGAATATTTTAAACCGTAATAATCTTAAATGTATGTCTTCGTCCACGAAGAATGTTAAAGGCTTGCTTCATATTACTTACTGTGGGACTCCAATTATTTATTTAAAACTTGCATAGAGAAAAATGTGTATTTTTTAAAAATTATGCTTGAATCTTTTAAATATTGAGATTTATATAAAATATTTTAAATATTGCTATTGAGCAATATTATAGGTAATTAGTAAAAGTTAATACTAGGTTAAAATAATTGTAAAAGAAACAAAGTTACGATTCTGACTAAATTTTCGGATCTGGCATAATATGTATGTATAGGTGCTTGCTGGTTAAGAGTAAGATTTTAGATAGTTCTCTGATAATTAATGCTGTGTACCAGATAGAGGCTACTGATAACTTTTTCTGTTTTATCATCAAACTCCTTAAACAACAAAATATTTAAAATTTTCGTTTCCTCCATCTGGTATCGAGACAAAGCGTGTCTCCAAAATTCAGTGAAGAGTGGGGAACGGAAGTATCTTAATGGGAACGGACTGTCTTAAGTATTATACTAGGTTCCCAGGGCAGAGGGAACTCTGCCTACCTTGCTATGATGTGCGAAATACATAAATTCTAGTAGAAGTACATAGATAATTTAAAATTTAATGACAATGTTGTTTTTCTCATGTTAAAGTATTGATTTTATTGACCAGGTGGTACCGAGATGGATCGATTCAGGCATTGGAGGCGGAAATTATAGCTGGTAAGACACGAGCGGAGCCCACAGTGGCTTTACTGACACTGGAACCCCGTCGCGACGACGACGGCGCCACATTCCGCTGCGTGGTACGTAACCGCGCCATGCGTGAGGGACAGCAGCTAGAGGCAACCGTAGAATTGAGTGTAAATTGTAAGTATACGTATTACATACCGATTACTAACCAAGTAGCAACTTAAGTTATGAATAGGCATATAAATAGCTATTAATATAATCTTGCCTTTAGATAAGTCGTAGCAGGTTGTTTCTTAGATTTGATTGATATTTATGTAAAATAAAATGTCATATTATAGTTTTATTAAAATTTATTTAAAAAAAAAAGAGCTATTTAGATTTGACATACGGTGCATTTGTAAATGGAGAAAGCGCGGACGTCATCGAACACGTGTAAGCCAAAAACTGTCGAAAAGAGAAGGGACGTCTGATGTGTCACTTTTCGAGTATACAAATTAAATGTTTTTGTATTAAGTGGAAATCTTTGAAATAATTAATGAAATTATTGTGAAATAATCGTTAGAGCTTTTATACGTAATATCCGAATAACGTTTAAAAATCTATGAGTAATCTATTGATATAATTTTATTACTTCTAGTAAGGTCTTACGAAAGTGTGACTAATCCATAAGTGAAGTACTCCGTCCTCCTACTTTATCGTAGGTAAAGAATACATATAATTATGTACAATACCTACCTATCCTTGAGTACTCTAATATTTTTTCAAAAACTTTTTATAATTATAATTTAAAAATTAATTTAAGCAGATAAAATAAATCAGCGTCAAGCAGTATCCCGTCTACAGAAGGGTAGATAGAGGGAACGTAGTGTTAAGGTTCCCCATTTTTTGCCGAAGTCTGGAGGCATGGTGTGTTGAGTGGCGGCACTCTCTCGACACCAAAGCGAAGATATGATATTAAATATTTCATTTCCTCCAGCGGGGATTAAACCCACTACCCGTCGCGTTTACAGTCACACACTGCGCTTCGACTGGCATTAATTTAAGTATGCCTTTATAAGTTTCTGATCTAATTTGTCCACTCTGGCGTTATAAGTGAGCGTGGCCGTGAAGTAAGATGAACACAGATGGCGCCCACACCCGTACATATTAATTCCTTATTTAAATATATGTACATACTAATAATGCGTCAAAGGTGTTTTCAATTTTAATGTTTTAAGTACTTATAGTACTAATGTACTCATATTAAAAACCGCTCTCTACTCTGAGATCGATTTTGAGATGTCGTTTTCATTCATAAATATATGTAATATACATAGTTGCGGTATCCATTTTATTTTAATGTAACTTGTATGTTGGAAAAAACAAAATTTTGTACGTTGGAAATACCTACAAATTTCACACTGCTTTTTGTATCCAATAACTTAAAGTTCTATAGGTCATGAACACTTTTGAATCTTTGAAATAATCGTCATAAAATAGACATTTGAAATAATTATCATAAAACTGTTTTATTTTGCTTTAAGTGCGGTTTTATGGGACTGTTATCAGTAATTTAATATTTTTCTTTCTTGAAAATTCTTCATTTTACTTGGTAAACATACTTATTCTCAATAATCTAATATAGTAATAGCGACACTATTGCTTGAAATGTTTCACTCTCCACTTTGAAGTCATATAAATCGATAGCTTAGATTTTTACCCAGATTAATATTTAAAACTTAATATTTTAAATTCGTACGTACGTAGGTATATAACGACGTACGTACAAATCAACTATACATTCAAAAATACCATACCGTACCATAAGAAAACCATATAACATATAAAAATTGGGCGTGGGAGATTGCGTGACAACTTTGAGGTGACTAGAATAGTAAATTAGGATAGTCCGTAGTCTGCGCCGTGTGTAAGGAAATGAGGAGTTTTGTTTGTGCTCCATTTGCTGCGAGAAAAGCAAATATTCCGCAAAAAGCTTCCTTCATGAAAGTCAACAAGCTTCAAGAAATGCAAGTCTTTGTAACTTTTTAAATGTACTTTGCACATTCATAAGTATAGCCTAAATTTGTACATAACAAACTGTGAAGCGCGATGTTGAGTTCTGCCGTTCAACACGCAATGCCTCGAAAATTCGCCGGTTCACATTAGGTTCCCATTCACACTAGGTTCCCTCTGCTATATGCGGGATACAGGAAAGAAACAAATACGTGTATGTACCTAAAATGTACATACTTAAAAACAAAAAAAAATATCAGCGCATTTTTATTACAAAGGATGATTATCATGAGTCCGAAGCATTACCTTAATGACTTTTTGATTTTTGCTATGTCGTACCTACAGCTACAGTACGTGTGAACTATAAGTAACGTTGTATGAAATTACATCGAAGATCATTTTCTATAATTATTTTAGATACATACGTATAATATTATACATTTTGTTGTAAAATGTGTTTTCGATTTTGCACTATATTATACTAACACACTATATTTCATAGCTACCAACCTGAAAGCACGAATATCTTTTTCTTTCATTTACCCTTTGTTGTTGAAGCTGATGAAATAATTTACTTACGTTTCCTATAGAATACGTGTTTCTGAATTTATTTTCATAGTTTCATACTAATATAGTATAGTAATGATTGATTGTTGTTAAGGCTTTAAGATCTTCATCGTTCGTCATACGTTTTTTAAAAAAAACATATATAAACTAGCGCCTCCTGGAAACCGTCGAAACGGCAGGCAGGTAGGTTCAAAACCTGCAACATTACAATTTTGATACGTTTTCAAAAAAACTATTTTTCTTTCCTAAGTGTGGAAAATTTAAATACGTTAAAAATATTAAGTTCGTCGTATTTTGCAAGTATATAGGTAATAATTGTGAAATAATGTTGACATAAATAAATATGGAGGACGACTTCGAGCGTCGCGTCGATAGTTACGGTACTCTTGCGAGCGACTCGCACGGCAGGTGCAACTTGACCGAAATGACTTGAAAAATTATAGCTATTGGTGAAGCTACCGATGCAGTTGTATTTAAGAGAAAAAAAAAACTATTAATAGTGTTTACACAAGGTTATCTTACATTATCATCTCTTTATATTTAAATAATAATATAAAAAAAATATTCCACTAGGCTTATATATAGCTTAGGTATATCAGCTTCACGCTGTATCCCGCACACTGCAGGGTGGGCAGAGGGAACCTAATGTTAAGACACTCCGTTCCCCACTTTCAGCCGAATTCTCGAGGCATTGCGTGTTGAGTGGCAGAACTCAACGCCGCGCTTGTCCTTGACACCAGAGCGAAGAAATGGAAATATAAATTTAAGTAAATATTTCATCTCCTCCCCCACAACCAGTCGGTTTTACAATCATACTTTGTGCCCTGCGCGAGGACTGCCCTCATCTTACATTATCATCTCTTTATATCTAAATAATAATATAAAAAAATATTCCTCTAGGTATATCTATAGGTAATATAGAAAATAAATATGTGAAACGAAAGTAGGTAGTATTTTATTTTATGGCAATAAACTAAATACGGAAGCTGTTGCGGTTAGTTATATACGGTTCTACCATTCTTTAATAATAATTTATACATTAAGTGTTTTCTTTATAGTAATCGTTTCCTTTTCGTTATTTTTATACATTTCCGTAATATGCTCTCTTCAATCCCGTTGTTAACTTTAAATCATTATTTAACAAGGTCAGTCGTGGCGCAGGGGCTCAAGCGTGTGATTGTAAACGCGACAGATTGTTGGTTCGATTCCCACTGTAGGAAATTAAGTATTTAATCGCTCTATAATAAAGGCAAAGCGCGGCTTTGAGTACCGCCTCAACACGCAATGCCTCCAGAATTCGTCCGAAAGTGGGAAGCGGAGTGTCTTAACTAAAATTTAACTTAAAGTAAATTTTAACTTTAACTTAAACTAGCCTCCCTCTGCCAAAAAAATATATATTTAACATTTGATATCATCGTTGTGTAATATCTGTGTATACATGTAATGGGTCCGATTGTTGCTCTTAAGAATACGTTTTGATTATTTCTATAAAAATATCTCGGTATTGATAAACAAAGGGCAGCGTTGGTTACGAACGAACATATATTCTTTAGAATGGGCAGAAAGCGGTTTTCTCGTTGTGCTATATATCTCGTATATTTAAGGTTTGGGTTGTTTTTTTACCCTTAAAGGGCTTGACCCTAGAAAACTTTTAGGTGGTTTTTCAAGAGAGCATGTATTAAAAGATATTTCTTACTTTGTAAAAAGGCATTGCTTATAGCTATAATATATCTAATGATATATTTGTTATTACCTTCACGCTGTATGTCGTACATAGTAGGGTAGGCAGAGGGAATCTGGGAACCTAGTGTTAAGACACTGTTTCCTTTTAAACATTTCTCACTTTCCTCCGAACAATATAATATATTGTACAATAAATAAAAAAAAATAGTTGCTAATATTTATTTATTTGAGTTATAGAAATATCGAATGTAATCTAATATTTGAAAATGAGCCTTATATACAGTATACTTTATACACTAAATTTGAAATCCATTTACATACGAGAAACGATTTGCGTGAGCTAACACATAAAAACCGTTATTAAACGGTGGAATTTTTTAAGTAGTTATCAAACATTTACCTAGATATATCTTATTTATATTTTTTTAAATATTTATTTGACACCATTTGTTCGCAGTTATATTTTTCGAAAATTACTATTTATACTATTTATAGATTTTTTTTAAATATTTACCCGTTTACCAGTTATATTTTTTCTAAATTACTATTGCAAAATTGTTAACTCTGAAGCTAAGACTTATTATAGTAATAACTTATTAACTTAATAAGTAACTTAGTAAAACATTTATTTGTTCACATTATTTTTTTACTAAGTTACTTATACAACGTTTAATTGTTCACACCCCCAACCCCTTTACTTGGAAAAGATCGCTGTTTTAGCGATAAGGCCGCCTCTAGTACATTTCATTTTTTTTATCTACTTTACTTTTATTTTTTTATGGATGTACAATAGAGAATATTATTATTATTATTTTAAACCGATTAGTCGAGGCCAATCGTGGCGCAGGGGCACGAAGTGTGACTGTAAAACCCACTGGTTGTGGGTTCGATCCCCACTCGAGGAGATGAAATATTTACTTAAATTTATATTTCCATTTCTTCGCTCTGGTGTCGAGGACAAGCGCGGCATTAAGTTCTGCCACTCAGCACGCAATGCCTTCAGAATTCGGGAGAAAGTGGGGAACAGAGTGTCTTAACACTAGGTTCCCTCTGCCTACTCTGCAGTGTGCGGGATACAGCGTGAAGCTGATATTTTTTTATTAATTTATCTAATCCATTTCAAAAATAATAACATCCTGAAACAACAACAACATTCATGAAATTAGTTACTTGACTCAACAATGATAATTTAACCTAGAATTAGAATGATAGAATTACTGCATAGTTCTTCTTCAAGATTTTCAAATCAAAGATATGGCTATCAAGCTGTTCACGGAGAACGTCTGTATGTTCACACCTAATCTGAAATCTTTCGAAACAAACATACTCCTATATAAACTACGTTGCAGCGTATAATGTGAATGTTTATATCATTTGTTGAGATTGGCCATAAAAGTTTCATAATAGTTTTAGAAAAAATATTTATCTTGTATAATCCAGTGCTTCCTATACATTCACGTGCAATAACTGCCAGATGCCGGTAATATTTGTAATTAGGTGACCTATATGAGAAACTGGTGAGGGAAGTAGAGCACTGCCGGGTTTAATTCGGACTCGTACTATAAACAGTAGGTTTAGCAGTAGTTTAGTACAGAGAAAACCAGAACGTCCGTTTCCTCTATAACAGGCAAGTACAAAGTTAATAGGTAAACACTGTGTTGTGTTTGGATATGTACATTTTTGGTATTTTTTTAATGGTTTATTAACTCATCGTTTTACTCATATTATTAACATTTGATATTCGTTTTTTCTTTTTTGTTTAGTTGCAAATATAGAAATAATTGATATATAGATAGAGGTATTTAATACATTCAGCAAAAACTTTCTTAAATACATGCATATATAGATACTTATAATAAAATCAAATCAAATCAGCTTCACGCTGTATCCCGCACACAGCAGGGTAGGCAGAGGGAACCTTGGGTTAAGACACTCCGTTCCCCACTTTCTGCCGAATTCTGAAGGTATTGCGTGTTGAGTGGCAGAACTCAACGCCGCGCTTAACCTCGACACCAGGGCGAAGAAATGGAAATATAAATTTAAGTAAATATTTCATCTCCTCGAGCGGGGATCGAACCCACAACCAGTCGGTTTTGCAGTCACACCTCGTGCCGCTGCGCCACGACTGGCCTCATACTTATAATAAATTATACTTATAATAAACTTATAATTTTTACATAATTTATTGTTTTCTAATATTACTTTTAAATTGATCGCTACGTCAGTCTGCGTTTTCTTTAAACAAACGAAGTGAAACATACCTGCTAACTAATAAATAATATTTCATATTGAAATTAGTTATACAAATATACGATTCAAATAATATTTTATTGGTTACATTGAGAAATTTCTCACTCGTCATCCAGTTTCTACGGAAGTCGTTATTAATTTATTTATCAAACCGAATGTAGAACACAACTATTTTTTTAGTAGGGAGTTACATTCAACTTACGATTAATAGTTGCAAAGTAGTATTTAAGAGCACGTTTTATCTAGTAAATTGCTTACATTAAACTTACTGTGTGGTGATGAGTTCCGTCACTCAACACGCAATATCTCCGCGGAGTGTTTTGACACCAGTTTATTTACCATACCCTGCTTTGAGGGAAAAATTGTCATTCATCCACAAATAAATATATACAACATATAGATATTAGGTACTCATGAAGTAAAATATTTCTTACAGATTTCCCTCGGGTCGAAATTTGTCCTGTATCTACATTTCGGACGGAATCGCGTATGGAAGTTTGTCCAGTAGACACATTTCGAGTTGAATTAGATGGAACCGCCAATATGGAATGCAAAGTGGACGCCAAACCTAAAGTTACCGGAGTAAGATGGACGAAAGATGGAAAATTAATTTCAAACTCTTTCATTCATAAGATCCAAGGAGTTACTATACAAGATGCTGGTAAATATATATGTAGCGCTGACAACGGACTAGGACACCAAGGCGAGAACGAAATCTACTTAGATGTCTTATTTCCACCTAGCGTAACCGTTGATTCCAAAACTTACGAAGCCGAAGAAGGTGGAACAGTAGAAATTCGATGTGAAGTGTCCTCGAATCCTGAACCGATTTCTATTGAATGGAGTATGGAGGGCCGAAATGATTTTAGACAGAAAGGAAATACTTTATTATTAACCAGAGTCAATGCAGATATGGCGGGAACCTATGTTTGCCGCGCTGTCAACGTCATAGCTTCTAGCGTGGGTGGAAACAAGATGGAAAAGGTGGGAACTGCGTCTGTTGCCGTACTCGTGAGACATAAACCTGGTCACGCTTATATAAGCCCCGATCGTCCTATAGCGCAAGAGGGATCCGCGGTAACCTTAACTTGTAGCGCCAAGTCTCCAGGTTGGCCTGCTCCTCAGTTTCGCTGGTTTCGAGAAATCGAAGCAGGTGATGTAAAACCGACTGTTCTCGCTACAGGCAATAAATACACTATTCCCAGTGCGCATCTCGGCAGCGAGGGGGTCTATCATTGCCAGGCCACGAATGAACTAGGTCACAGTGAACTCGCTACAGTCAATCTAGAAGTATATCAGCCACCTCGGTTTCAGTCTAAATTGCAGCCTCACATGATCAAAAAAAGTGGTGAAAGAAACTTCTCGCTAACTTGTGTCGCATTAGGCAAGCCTTTACCAAATGTGAAATGGTATAAAGACAACGCCGAAATACGACCTGACGCTAATCTGTATGAAGTTAAAACGGAGATTAACGAAAGTAGGAATGCTGTTTATAATATACATAGTGTTCTAAGATTTCGCGGGAAGGCGAGGCCGGAGTTAGACGACTTATTACCTGGTGATAGAGGCTTATATGGATGTTCTTTTGAGAACGAAGTCAAAAAAGTTGACTCATCCATGCAGCTGCGTATCGAACGTAAGTCGTATATGGAATCATTTATATAAAAAATGTATTTTGTAATGTTTATAATTTTTATTTTGTTACATGTCTTTTGTCTTATAATTAACTATGCTGTTATTTTACAGATGAACCTATATCGATTCGACAACAAAATAAAGTGGCTTACGACTTGATGGAAAATGCAGAAATATCATGTCGCGTACAAGCTTATCCGAAGCCAGAATTCCAGTGGTTCTACGGCAACAATCCTGCACCGCTGCAGATGTCATCGGACGGTCACTACGAGATTATAACAACGACAGATGAAAACGATTCGTACTTAAGCGTGTTAGTAATAAGAAACATCAAATCTCAAGACTATGGTGATTACTCTTGCACAGTGAAGAACTCGCTTGGGAGTATTCGTCCTCAAATACGTTTACAGCCCAAAGGTGCACCGGAGCCGCCCAAAAATTTAGCAAGTCAAAAGGTCGACGCTAAGTATGTGACCTTGAAATGGGAGGCAGGTTTTAATGGTGGGCTATCTAGTACTAAGTACTTTGTATGGATACGCCGAATAAAGAGTCCTGCAAGCGGAACCCATTGTGACATCAAACACCCTGAAGACTTCGACTGGAAAGAATATGATTGTGGTCGCTCTAACCCTTGCAATGTAACCGGGCTGGAACAACATAACTCATATTATTTCAAAGTAAGTTCAAATATTATCTATAATTTCTTCATAAGAATAGCGGTTAGATTTAAAAGAATGTTTTCAGTAATTATAGTAAAATTTCTATTAGTAAAAACTATTTTTTATCACCATCACTGTTGTATCACCTATAGTTGTCACTAAGTAATTTCACACAGCTATTTAATGTTTGTTTTTTCGTTAACGCTACCAGCAGGTGACATATGCATTCAAGGTAAACGCCATTTATTCTTTTAAGGTACTATTATCGATACCTATTGGCTATTATAATATTATAAAGAATTTTTCGTTATTTCAGGTGAAAGCAGTAAACACGAAAGGTCAAAGTAATTACTCAAACGAAATATCTGTCACTACAAAGGTCCAAGAAATAGTTCCCCCCAACGAAGTGACGTTTGATCCGGCTGAAGTAACTATTAGTTTTAACGTTGAAGCGACTTGTTTACCTCTCGTTGGAGTCATAGAGAGATCAACAGGGTCAAATGACTGGCAGGTAAGCAACGTTTGTTGTTATTAAATTTGTAACATTTATATTAAAATCTATATTACGTTGTATAATTTATCATACATAATAATATATCAATCGATAAGTTACTCCTTTTCTCGGTTTCTACTTATTTAAAGAAAAATATATGTTATTATGTTATGCGACGTGGAATTCCGCCACTCAACACGCAATGCCTCTTAAAATTGGCGGAAAGTGGGGAAAGGAAACTGAATGCCTTGTAGGTTTCCAGGTTCCCCCTGCCCAGACTGTGTGAGGGATACAGTGTAAAGCTAAAAAAATGGTAATATATACGCGGACAATATGTTTATATTTATAAAGACGATCCTTAATAAATATTTAAGACGAGCCTTACACTAACTAGTTCTTAATGCCATATTGGAAAACAAAGCAAAAATGTCACTTGTCATGTTTCAAAGTCACATTCGTGTGCACAACTTTTAATATATCTATCTGCATAACTTGTTTCTGTTTTTAATATTATTTAGAGGTTATACATGGGACAAACTATGTATTTGTCTCATGTATACAACTCACGTTGTTCAATGTTTTGTTTATTGAACGTATAATTTTTCTAAAAATATTAAAAAAAACAACTTTTTTTTAGCTTAATCCTGTATTCCGCAAGGGTAGGCAGAGGAAACTAAAATATTTCTTGTGTGTAAAAATTTGAATGTAGCGGTATTTACCCGAGCATATTGGAGCGCGGGTTCAACTTCCGCTACGTAAAAAAACCTTTATCTACTTTTCGCCGAATTTTTGAGGCATGGCATGTAGAGTGGCGGAACCCAATGCCGGGCTTTTGCTTTGATGCCAGAGCGAACAAATTAAAATATTGATCAATAATAATTTATTCCCTCGAGAGGGAATCGAACTCACAAACGTCGCTTTACAGTCACAACCTTGTGGCCCTGCGCCACGACGGCCTAAAACCAAATTTCATACGGTTTCTAAAATAGTATTTTTCTTTCTCCAGTGTGGAATAACACTTTAAAAATGTAAAAAAAATCATAATATAATTTACAATGAATATTTACAGGTTATAGAAACGATGCCGTTACGTCTATCCGGCGTTTCATCCAACACTCAATCGACCAAGCTCGAGACCCCCCGGCAGGGGCGCGCGGGGGCCTCGGACTACAATCGTGAAGCGTCCTATCCACAACTACGAGTCAAACTGTGCTTAAACAACAATGAAGACGTCTGCAGCGAATATGTTGACGCTCAAAGTAAGTAATGTAGAAAATTAAAAAAAAAACCAAATATGTACTTAATTATGAATTTCATTGTAAAAGATGTGTATATAATTTTTATTATTGAACTACTCTATAGGTACATGAGCGACTATATACTTTACTATAATAATATATTATTTATTTTCAGTTGGTACATCATATGCAAGCGCATCCGCAAGCGAAACATTAAAAACCTATACTATATTTGCATCTGTGGCCGGGGCGGGGCTGCTGCTGGCGTGCATCGCCGCCCTCGTCGCCTACATGGCGTGCAAACGTAACGCAAAGAGGAAATGCAAAAGAAGGGATTCTATCAAATCACAAATGCGATCTCCTCCAAGTCTAGCGCCACCGCCATATTATTCATGCTCAGGGTTGGAGAACAAGGCTCTAGAAAATTCCATGGATATACCTTTAACGAAAGAGGACTCTAAAAGTGCAGTATATGAAACGCAGGGCGGCTACGGGTATCATATCGCTCGACACGTGCCGCCCCTCGCCGCGCAGAATATGACAAATTCAGATTGTAAGTCGCGTTTTTTATTATATTTTTTACTGTTCGTAGTTCCTGTATTAAAATAACTTAATCCTTACGCAAAAATAGTTTTCTATTTTTAAGTACAGTTTCATATTGCCCAGTAGTTTGTAGAAGCAGTGTAAAAGTATGTTGATCATAGTTTTAGTATTTGTATGGTTTGCTTATTATTTTATGCTTTTATTGTTGTATAATGCAAATGTAGCGCATTTTGCCCTTATTTCGTATAAGGATAACGTTTTCTTCTATATATTTGAAAAAAATATTGAAATATTGATAATAAACCATTTCTTCACTTTTAAATCATTCTAAAGTGAATGTAATGAAAAAATGTATGGCTTGTGTAACATTTAAACAATATTCAATATAATATATTATATATAATTTCCTAAGAAACAAAATAGAGAAACAAAATTAATTAATTATGTAAAATTTGTTCTCATGCACGCTCGAAGGACTAGCCAGTAGTGACATCATAGACGGTAATTCTGTATTAAATACTGTAAAAGTTGTTTGCCATTCTAAATCCTTAGCTTGTAAGAGTGTTGTTAAATTGAATTCACACACGACAGGGGCGAACATGGGGTACTCCGAGAACAGCTACGCGAACAGCAATAACGGCGGCAGTGTCAACTCGCACGACTCCATGTGGCATATGAAGTTGGCGGTGGCTAACAACAACCCACCGGGCATCCCCACTCATCAAATGATGGATCACCATCAAGGCAATATGGGGTGAGTTTTGTTAGAGAATTTTTTCTTGGTATAAAAGAAATTACATTAATATGTACACTATACCCTATTCACGAAGGCATGAGATAAAAGGTAAACAAATCAATAAAAGGTTGTTTTATAGGTTACGATTAATGGAGTTTAATAAAAAATATATCAAGTAAAAAAAATCTATAGATTTATGGACGTAAATAATATTATTAAACGATATCTATAGAATGTGTTAGTTAATAATCATTATGATTTAAATTTATCGGTTTCATCGGTAATGAAATGATTTCTTTAATTATATTTTCAAATATGAAGTAAAAAGAAACAAAGGTAATAATCAAAAATAAAGTTTGTTTTCATATTTAAGGAACATTGTAAAAAATTTATAATTTCTAATTTCAAATTTTAAAATGTTTCTGTTCACCCCATTTTAAGGTATTCTACGAATTTATTATTGTTTTATCGTAGAGATTTTCTTCGCATGTTTTTGATGTTTTATTCTTATTAGGGATTTCATTCATATTATGCATCTAATATTGTACGATTTTGGCGTTTACTGATAAAAATCATTTTTCAATTTGGTTTATCAGTTGAGCGCGACGCTAACTGATATTTACTACGCCATATTGCATATATAACACAAATATTATGCACTCTAGTAATCATAAACTCGCTCCCAGGTACGACCTGATCCCGCACGGCGGCTACGGCGCGATGGACGACTACGCGCCGTTCCCGCCGCTGCCGCACGGCGCGCACGCCCCGCACCCGCCCCTGTCCGACTACGGCCTGCGGAACTCGCAGAACCCCTCCAGACAAGACTATTGTTCGGACTCCTACGCTTCTGTACACAAACCGAAGAAACGTATGGATCAACATATAGGTGGCTTATTTTTTTCTCAGACATAACTTTATTCGAATGGATTGTATGCTTAAATATAATAATTAATTTAGATATCACCTTATTATTGTCGCTTGAAATCTTAATAATGAATAATAATTTACAAATATGTTGTGTATTGTTTCAGAATCTCCATATCATGAAGTCAGCGGGCTCCAGGACGCCTTCGAGGAAGCGGGCGGCGATGATAAACCACCGCACCTCTCACTTGGCTACGATGAATCCCTCGAGTCCGGGTATTCCACGCCCAACTCACGCGGACGACGCGTGTTGCGGGAGATTATCGTGTGAATGCTTATACTATCTGATATTAATACCTTTAAAATGAATTTAACTCGATACATAATCAAAAAGGGTTTTGCAGGATAAGCAAACTAAAACTGCATTAGGTTCTAATGATTTTTTTTTAAATGTTTATTTTGCTTTTCATCCAGAATCTTAACCATCCTCTAATCCTTTATAGTAAGCGAGTTATGGGGATTACAACCCTTAACAAAATGGTCCATTTTCTAGTTATTTATTCAAGCTATTATGAAACTTTATTTGAACTGTGACGTATTGTGACGTATTCATAACCTCAATATATATATTTTCTGTTTTTTTTATAAATTGTACAAAATGAGAAGTTAAGTTTTTTAGGGCGGCATTATATACCTCCACGTGAAATCACAACTACTAAAATAATATATATTAATCATATAGTAGTTTCATTTTTGGAATATATCTCAAAACAATAAAAGGAATTATGTTATGTTATGCATGTATCTAATTTATTCTCATAAACCGTTATAATGTTATAATATAATATAACAATATCTTTGTTTGACATAAATCCATTTTATTTTCATTTTGTAAAATATAAAAAAAATATGATTTCGTCCCATTGTTTTTTTTGTAACATAATGTATAATACATTTTTTTAAAAACTATATAATACAAAAAAAACTAAACTAAAAAAAGGATTTTATAAAAGGTTTAAAATTTTTTGTTGAACGTTACTTATTACACAAAATTATACTATTAATTATCTGAGGTATTGCATTGTATTATGCTGCGCCGCCATTGCCCACCCCTCGACTTCTTGACGTGTGTAACGTTGATAGACTATATTTGGTGATCACTTAGTATTTTATCTTTATTAATTAAGTTTAATGACATCTTTTACAATCAAATGACTTATATTTGCAACAAACGAAGGAGACTGACTTACAATTATATTAATAAATTATGATAAGGCTAAATGTTACTTACTCAATGCCATAAAGGAATAAGTACCCGTACATTAGGTTACACTAAAACACCTCTCTCGCTCTCGAGCTCTCTTATATAAAATTGGTACTTAATTTTTAAATTTCAATGATCTCCTTTTCGTATAATTGCTTTAGTCCTATCAAGTTCATATTTTGATCGAATTCAAAGTATATTACTTGTTCTATGATTTTCTAATTTGCTATATACACTGTATATTTATTTTTTACATAACGTCTGCATAGAGTGTAAATCTGCTAAATCAGTTTTTAGCCATTTCTATGCCATTAGAAAGAGTAAAAAAAAATACTTTTATTTTATTTCATGTTTTAGAGAATATAAATAAATTTTAAATATTCTAAAACTTTTTATCTCTTGAGAATTTGCTTAATAGGCTTACCAGGTTAACCCTCTAAGCTGATGATATGAATTATACTAAGTATACCTTATTAAAAGGGAACGGAATGTCTTGACACTACGTTCCCTCTCGCCACCCTGCTGTGTGCGGGATAAGGCGTGAAGCTAACTCATTTAATTTTTTACTTTATTAATTATGATTTTAATGTAAGTAATCTTATTTTTGTACTTAAGTATATTGCCAGATCTAAATAAAATTTATCATCGTGTCTCAAGCTTACGATTGATTTCTTTAGGAATGATCACAGTTTAGCCGAGACGAGAGTCATTTTAAAATATTTGAATACCATTTTTATCTATATAATATACTAGTTGCCCCCTTAAACTAACTACACGGATATTTATTTAAGTATATTTAAAAAACCTGCCAAACGCGAGTTGGACTCGCCCACCGAGGGTTACTCCTACCAATTTCAAGTTTGTAGGTTGACGGGAAACTATTATATAGACATACATATTACATTTATATTTATATACTTATAATAAAAAGATAACGGATCGGTGTCATGAAAGATACGTCAGAAGATTTCTGCGTATATGCAGTATTTATTAATGTAATAGACCGCAAAAAATTTTGCCTGCCTGCCTGTTTATCTGTGCGTTTGTTCACGTTAATCAAAGAAACGGCTTAACTGATTTAAATTCAGTTTTCGGTGTTAGATGAGTGTGTTAGGTGAGTATTTATTTTATTACAATCGGTTAATAATTAAAAAAGTTATATCAATTTAAATTATGTTGTTCGACAAAATTGCAACTTGCTAAAAGAGTTATTTTATACCACTATTTTATTAAATTGGCTAAATCTTTAGTTAGTAGCTTGCCAGAATTCAATAGTAAAAACTATATTTAAATCGGTTAAGTTGTTTCTGAGATTAGCGTGAACAAACGCATAGACAATCAGACAAAAAAAAATAAAATTATTGTTTTGGATTTTACTACACTAATAAATGGCCTTTTAATACTTTTTCTGATTTATCATCCATGTACAGACACCGATCAGTTACGATTTTATTATAAGTATATATGTAAGTTATTAACTTGCAATTATAAGAAAAATGTCTTAGTAGTTATACATACGAGTACATATGTTTTATATAAATAATATTGTATTGTGTTCACATTTATTTTATCAGATATGTATGCTCAAAATTAATGGACATCTCATTAATATTTTTTTCATTTTTAAAGTGTTATTCCACACACAGGAAAGAAAAATACTTTTTAGAAATCATATAAAAATTTGAACGTAGCGGGATTTGACTTTTTTTAAGTTCATGGAACGTATGGCTTAGTTGGTCAGAGCGCTTGGACGGTTCCCAAAGAGGCGCGGGTTTAAATCTCGCTACGTCCAATTTTTTGTGTTTTCTAAAAAGTATTTATCTCATTAGTATTTACATCACATCGTCTGCGTATATCATTTTTGACAACCAAACCGCCTACAATAATTCTCACTTTAAAATTTAGTAATTAAGTTATTAAATGTTGGCGCCCGTTTAAAGAAACGATTTTACGGGCATACACTTATGGGGAAAACTGTTCAATTCTTCAAACACATATTTTCAATTATAAATTTGTCTTTCACATGATTTTATAAATATTTTTAATTATAATTTATGCTTAATTATAGTACGTATATAAGTTATTAAATAATAATTATAAAAAAAAATGTTCTTATACCATGATATATAAAATAATGACATGATATTGATATGCTGAACGATTTTTATATTATTTTATGTTCACAAAATTTATGTACTATCCATTATTTACTTATATTTTTATTAACATTTATATTTTTAACAGAATTGCTAACTTTTTTCGATATGCTAAATAATAGGTACTGCGGAAAAAAGTAATTAGAACATTTTTTTCTTCCTTTCACTTCTACTAGTTCTACTTTATTGACATTTATATTATATATTATCTGAAAACTCTCAAATTATGCAACTCGATGATTACATTAGGTAGGTACTTTTTAAAAAATGTAAATAAAATAATTTTATGAAATACGAATTAGATTTAAGAGCTCTTTTTTATCTGAGTAAAATAGTGTTAGTTAAGCCTATAATTTAGAATTAAGAATTTAACTTGGCCATATTTTTTTGTACATTCCCGACTATTTTTTTTATGTAAAATAATATAAAATGAAGTCGCGTAGATATATTAATATTTCAATATATTATATAGATACTTGTTAATTTATATTAATATGCATAAGAGTATACAAACATCAAGAGGGAAGTGCAACAGATATTTAACGCGCAAAATATTACAAAAAAAAAAAAACACTCGACTGATAAACTGCAAATATCAATGATCTCTATTGCAAGAAAATAAATCAACAGATAATAAATATGTATCATGTATAACTAGATAGGTATATCTGTTATATATTGGTGGCCACGTATATTAACTAATTAGGTGCTCATTCTTTCTACATATTCAAACCATAAATGAGATAATAAATAATAAGAAACTATTTACAAATTGGACTTTTATTTCTATCCTTTAATCCTTAAGAAGGCACATTCTCCTAAATCTAACAGCTAATATCTGTTATTCCACCATTGTGCCCTTAGTTTAGTAGGCTAAATTTTTTTTTAGAAAAACTCATGATTTGCAAGTATGTAGTTGGACTCGATTTCGCACCTCTTCCTACAAGGTAGATAATATTTATAATGAAAATATGATGTTTCAAACGCTAGCACTCTTAAAAGTGTGGGAATCGAGTACCATAATATAAGAGTTGGCGAGTCTTTAGAAATAGAGGCCAATCGTGGCGCAGGGGCGGTGTGCCTGGAAGCGCGACTGGTTGTGGGTTCGATCCCCATTCGAGGAAATGAAATATTTTTTTATCAGCTTCACGCTGTACACATCAGGATAGGCAGAGGGAATCTAGTGTTAAGACACTCCGTTCCCCACTTTCTGCCGAATTCTGGAGGCATTGCGTGTTGAGTGGCAGAACTCAACGCCGCGCTTAGCCTCGACACCAGAACGAAGAAATGGAAATATAAATTTATATTTTCATTTCTACGCTTTGGTGTAGGAGCGAAGCGCGGCGTTGAATTGCGCCACTCAACACGAAATGCTTCCAGAATTCCGCGTATAAGTAGAAAACGGCGTGTCTTAACATAAGATTTCCAGTGCCTACCCCGCTGTTGCGGGATACAGCGTGAAGCTGATAAAAAAAAATACCAGTTTAAGCGGACAATAGTCGGGATTTTTAATGTATTCGGTTTTTAATAAAATCAAAACATAAATGTTGCTCGCCGAGAGCCAATGGAAGAATCGATGAGGATATTGAAGACTGTGCAAACCAGAATAAGTGGAGTCGGAACGCAGACTCAGATGATAAAAGCCTGGTACAATTCTCGGTAAAAGACAAACTGTTATTGTAGAAGTGTTATGACATAAAGCGTTATTATAGAGTCCATGGATAGAGTGAAATTCAAGTGCAGCTTTTCTACAGCTTAGACATACAGTAGGTACTCATTGAGTCGTGGTAACCGTGATAAAGTTAGCTGTAGATGATTGTGAAGAACATGATTTTAGGATTTTTAGTGAACAATGAACTACAGAACGCCTATTATTAGGGCGGCCATGACTCTTCGACCGTACTGTACATACAAAAAACGTACAGCCCTCTTTTTTTTTAAATCGGTCGAAAACAAGTAACAGAAGTCTTAACACATTACATTATGTCGTTTTGGGTGTACCAGCGGAATATTGTACTTCATCTATAATTTTTAGTGGGCGTAGTGTAGCGTAAGTGCGTTCGATTGCCACTCGGAGGACATAATTATTTTCATTTCCTAGTTCTGATAATAAGACGGTGTTAAGTTCCGTCACTTATCAACTATCACACACGCTATGAACTTTTTATATATATATATATATATATATATATATATATATATATATAATAGTAAAACTATGTACTAACTTCAAAAGGAAATGAAAAAACAATAATAAAATAATAAATTATATTTCGCTTATATTACAAAGTTAAAGCTCCAAAAATCGGAAACGAGTTTTGTTCGTTTGTTTTTTTATATTTAAATCTATTTAAAATTCCATTGGCTATTACAACACCGTGGTGTATGTTCCTGCTGCCTGTACGCGGTACTTGTATTCGGTTATTCACATTTGATTTCCTCATCAAGTCTATGGACCGACAGTTTTTAATTCTTATATGTATGGGTTTTTTACTTTTCGTAGGTTCAAATAATGCTTCTCTGTGAATATTGTTTTTGTTTTTTATATATGGTACAAGTCGTACTTTCGGTCGTCTCAGCACAGGTTTGATGGGAAAAAGTGGAAACTCATCGTCTTTATATTCGTTATTCTCTGTTTTATGAACTTTTGTTTCTGAAAATAAAAAAAAAACAATATATCAGTAATATTATCACTGTTTCGGTCTTTTGTGTTTGGGATTTTAGTTAAATTTCACGTTTCTCGTATTCATAGCAGAAAAGATGTAGTTTTATATTTGTCTTATTACCTAAATTAGGTAAATAAATTGGTTGGCTCTAGTTTTCATTAGTTTCACGCTGTATCCCGCATATACCTGGGAAGGCAGAGGGATAAGACACTCCGTTTACTACGCACCGTCTAATTTTTCAGACATTGTTTCATTAAGGAACTCAACACTGCCTTTTATTTACCACCATTAATAATTATAACAACAAATTTTATTCCCCTGAATGGGGATTGAACTTAGGATTTTCGCATTAACATTAAGAGGACCAATTTACCTTTAACAGGAAATAAAGTCCGTCTAGGCATTACAGAGTCACCCAACATTTCGTACAACGTGTAGTCAGTCATCACATAGTCTTCTAGAAACGTCGTCGGCTCAGATCTAAGGAGACACGTGGAAGCTTCCTATAAATAAATAAAAAACAACCTTTTTAGCACAATGAGGAAGTTTTTTTATTTTTTATTCTGTTTATCAAATATAAAAGAACAATTAAAATGAAAACAATGTTAAAAATATGTTGTCTGCGGCCATAGGCCAAGTATAGATTTAACTCGGTTATTTATTGACGGACTTTAATGAGATTTTGACTCTAATTTCCTTATTGAAGTACAATAATACAATCGTTGTAACATCATGAGGCCTTCGTGGCGCAGGGGCACAAGCGTGCGACTGTTAACGCGACGGTTGTGGGTTCGATTTCCACTCGAAATAAAAATATTAAATGGAATATTTAATATTTTTATTTCTTCGCTCTGGTAAAGAGGCAAAACAAGAAAACATTTAAAAAAAGGAATAACACATATATAATACTAAAAAATAAAAAAAATATTTTAAACAAATAAGTAAGAATTTAAAATCATAAAAATATAATAATATACTCACTAATATAGTTTCTCTTAGATTAGAATGTGTTTGTGACCGTTTGTTTCTGTGTATACATTCGTCTATATGTTCCAGATGATCTCCTAAACATTCGACCAAGGCGCGTCTTCCTAAAGCCATTACGCATTTAATCATAGGCGATGTTAGGCGTTCCTTAGTTCCTTGTGATAAATAATCAAATAGTATACCTTTACCTGATAAAAAAAAAACATTTTAAAAGTGTTATACCACACTTAGGAAAGAAAAATACTTATTTGGAAAACGTATAAAAGTTTTGAAAGTAGCGGAATTTGAAGCCGACCTTCTTGGAACCGTCCATGCACTCTGACCACAAAGTCATAAGCTACGTTTAACATTTTTATACGTTTTTTAAATAAGTATTAGAAATAAGAGACTTAAATTGTGAGATCGATGTGGAGCAGCGGCACTGTGTTTGACTGTAGACGGTTGTGAATTCGATTCTAACTTGGGTAATGTTATTTATTATTTTCATTTCCTCCCTCTGGTACCAGGGCAAATCGCAGTGTTGAGTTCCGCCACTGAAAACACAAGGCCTCGAGAATTTGGTGGAAAGTGGGGAAGAAACTGACTTAACACTATATTTTCTTTGTCTCCCTTGATATATGCGGAATACAGTGTAAAACTACAAAAAAAACCATATACGAGGCCATCATTGCAGCGGTATAGTGTCTGATCGTAAACGCGAGCGGACGACAGTGAGTTTTCTCATTATTATTTATTATTTATTAATAAATTATTTTCATTTTCTCGCTCTGGTAAGAAGACTAATCGTGGCGTTAAGTTCCGCCATTCAATACGCAGCGTACGCAGAGCTAAAAAGAAGGCGAAAAGCGAAAGCTAAATATCGTATAAAATGTTTAAGTTTTTTCTTTCATACAAAGAAATCTTTCTACTTACCTATTGCTATAAAAGAGGGCCAAGTTCTTGTAATTTTTGTCAGTATGGCGACCATTTTTTCCGATAACGATCCATTTCCTAATATATTTGACACCATTACCGGAAACAACCTTTGAAACTAAAATATATGTATATGAAAAAAAAAACTGATATTAAAGCATTTTTATTAATGTAATATAAAAATATTATTTATTAAATATATTTTCAAGAAATAAAAAAATGCTTTTTCGAAATTTAACAAAATTTTAATTTACACTGTATTTTTTAAATATATTTAGGAGATGCTCTAGAAAGTGGAAAGTAAAAAACAAAACAAGTAATGGAATATTTTCAAGTCCCTAACTAACAAGATAATATTATAATAATTATGAGTAGTCCGCGAGGTCTAAGCTGGGCTTTGTGTGAGTGTATACATATATGGTGTAGGTGTTACATCTTGTTTGGCCAAATCCTGTTTATACTACTTTTTAACAACTGGCCTTCACTTCTTATGCTGATAGCAGCGAAACATATTTAATATTAGACCAAGTAGTGGAAAAAGAAAAAAATCGTTGGCAGAACATTTTTCTTGATGATATAACGGAAGTAATCATTATTACTCAAACGACACATTAGATGAGAGTACTAAGTAGAAGAAAAAGAGTTAAAAAAAATTGTTGGATTTTGTTGATTTATTATAATCTATTCAGTGAGCCGTGAGATAGACTGTAAACAAACCAAAAAAAGGTTACTTTAAGACTTCTTACAAAACGAATATCATAAATTACTTGAATTTAAACATATTAAAACACCCAAACGCAAAACCAAAGCATCTAATTCTCAAACTTCGAATACATTTTAATACTAATAAATTATAGATTTTTTTTATTATTATACATTTCAATATAATCATAACTGTTTATTTAATTTAAAATTACAAATATAAATATAGTTTATTTAAATTTATACATAAACAATTTTTTCAGGTTTTTTTAAATATAAGACTACTTTCAACCTTTTTTTTAGCAATTAGTTTTTATAATTTTTATCATGGACTTTCAGAAAAGACCACATAAGAAAAGTACAGCCAGCTGCTAGAAACATGTATGGGAAATACTAAATTAAATATACAAAATAAAATAGAAACAAAAAAGCAAAATAAAAGTTTGGGAAACTTTGTATTTTTTAAAATGTTTTTCTGGCTCTACCATTAAAAACAAATGTAAAATTCAGCTTAAGCCTCGCGCACTGTATATAATATATGACAATAGAAAAAATATTTTTTGGTTTTTATAAAGTGTATAACACTAAAATAAAGTCGAATAATTTGGTTAAACAGTTTCATTTTAAGTGTGGCCCAAAGGCATTGTGGCATTTAATTATCACTCGGGAAATTAATTATTATTATTTTCTCGTTTTGGTAAAAGACGTCGTTGTGTTCCGCCACTCAAAACGCAATACAATTATTGAGCGAGGTCTGAGTAATGGGAGACTTTATAACACTAACCGAGTGTTAAGACACTCCTGTTGAAACTTTGTGCCCACTCTCCTTCACTAAACAGCGTAAAGTAAAAAAAAGAAGAAAGAAAAACTAATCACTTACTTGCTGTTGTATGTTTGTGTCCAAACTACACGGGTTAGAACATAATGCGTCGACCATATCTAAAACATTGGACTGTAATGGTTTCTTGGCAGGCACATTCAATGCGTTTAAATTATCGTCATTTAGCACTAGAACTGCTAAATTGAAGAGATTCGGAAATATTGGGCCTATTCTAGTGTTCGTTGTGAGGTCCTCTACAGCTATTTGTTTAGGTTTCTTTCTAAGATTTAATATTGCTAAAAATATTTCAATAACATTTTTAGAAAACGTACAAAAATTTGAACGTAGCGGGATTCGAAACCGTGTCTATTGGAAACTGTCCAAGCATTTTTGTCACTGAGCCGGAAGGGGCGGATTCTACTCATGCTACGTTCAATTTTTTATACGTTTTCTAAAATATGTCTCTATTATTAGTGACTTTTAGTGTAGAATAAGAATAACAAAAAAAAACAGTAGAGAATATGACATATAAAGACTGTCTGATTGTAAACACGATGGTTTTGGGTTCGATCTCTACTCGGGGGATTTTTTTTAAATATAAATTTAGCTTCACGCTGCACATAGCAAGGTAGGAAGAGGGGACCTGTTAACCTATTGTTAGGACACTCCGTTCTGCATTTTGCGCCGAATTCTTTGAGTTGAGTACCAGAGCGAGGAAAATGAATGAAATCGCACCCAAAGCCGTCGTGTTTACAGTCGCACGCTTGTGCCCCTGCGCTACGACCGCCTTAACTAGGAATTGAAGATTACATTTAAATTATTTTCGTTTCCTCTCTCTTTTAAGAAGACCGACCGGTGTTGATTTTCGCTATTCAACACGTAAAGTGAAAAAAGTGTCTCAACACGGTCGGTTTTGCCTGACCCATGCCAGAAAATATCCTGAACAAGCATGAAACCGAAATATAAAATGCCTTAATTGAAGAGTGAAATCGAAACATATTTAATTATGACCAGTCGAGAAATGTATAATTTTACATTATACAAATGTTGTAATAACTGGCCAACTATCTAGCTAATTGCAAAAAATAATTTAAAGAAAAAATATGTATTTTTTTTTCTTTAAATTATCTTTAAAAGAAATTGGTATATATATCTATTATTTTTCAAAACAAAAACAGTAATTGCGATCAAAATAGTTTAGTTTCAATCTAAGCATAATAAGTTACTTGCCTATAAAATAAATTTGGACCCCATTTTTTTATTTTAACCCAAACAAATGCTATTAAAGAGACGAGAATCTGAAATAAATTTAAAGCATATTTATTATTCTCTTACCTCTTGCGATTTTTGTATAGTAGTTTTGTAAATTTACACTAATATTATTGCTACTGTTAAGACTTTTATCGTCAGTTATCCATTCCACAGATACTGTAGGCAGTGTTGAGAACACACAACTTTGTGTTGTCATCGAGTATTCCGTTATATTTACTAAAGCTTCCTGAAAATATACTTTTTTTATTAGTTTTACGCTGTATCTCGTATATAGTATAAGGTAAGCAGAGGGAATTTAATGTTAATACACTGTGTTCCCGCGTTCCACGCAGCGACCCTTTTTCGAGATATTGCGTACTGAGTGGCCCAATTCAACGGCGCGCTTTGTCTTCTTACCAGGGAGGACATGAAAATAAGTAATTTCCCTGAGTGGGAATCGAACCCATAACTGCCACGTTTAAAGTCAGAAGCTGTGTTGGTGCGCCTCGACGGCCTCGAAAGTAACAATAACTCATAATATTAAAATATAAACATAAAATGGTAGGTTGCAAAAGTTTTGTGTAGTTGAAAATATTCTAATTATTCTTCTCTTGCATCCTGCAAATGGCAATGTAGGAAGAGGGAACCTAGGAACCTAGTTAAGCCGTTTCCATTAAGATACTTCTGTTGCCCACCTTCCGCCAAATTCCTGAGGTGTAGCATGTTGAGTGGTGGAACTCAACGCGTTTTTCCCTCATTACCAGAGCAAGGAAATGAAAATATTAAATATTTCATTCTTCCAAATGGGATTCGAACCCACAACCTAAGCATTTGCAGTACACTTCCTCCTGCACCACAATGGTTTATGTAGTTATGATTTTGAAATTAACCATTAATGAACTACTTACTACTTCACAACACAATTTTTCATCACCAAATGCCGTGTACTGCGGAGTACTTGCACCAAGTATGGGACATGTGTCTGATAGTATTAATGCCGAATTGACATCCCAACTGTCTATACATGATTTCTTCATCATCTCACTATGTAATGCAATTGTCTGTAATAGGGAATAAATATTATATTTATGGGTATAAATACATTTTACAACTTCCAATGGAGTTGAGTCTAAAATTATTGAAGATGTTAATATTTCTTCACCTGAACAGATATTTTCTTATCCTGGAGTAACTTAAAGTGGTACTTGTTGATGAACTAACTAACTCAAATCATTTGATACCTTAACTCATATGAAATTCACAAGAGATGCTAAAAACATCATTATTCTTCACACAGATCACTTATTAAAAATAATAATCTTTGTAGCTCTACAAATTCTAACTTACTAACTCTATATTTAGATGTATGCTATGTTTAAGACAAACAATTGTTTTTTAATAAATGGTTTGTGAAAACTTATATAATGTTTTTGGTGACTGTAGTAAAGTTCACACAGATGGAGTTAGCTATTATAGTTTGTGAATTAAGGTATTGATTTCTAGAACATAATTTTTAGGCAGCAGATAGTAAAATTATTTTGAATTTGGTGTTGTGCTTAAGAAAAGCTTCAACAGACAGTGAAGATCAGTGTTAATAAGCATATATAAGGGCTCCTTGAACCTACACTTGAGTCCCATGTCTAACTGTTCGAAGCTCTACAAAGTAAATGCTAAGTAGTAGTTTTTGTTTTCAACTTTACATTTTTTCCCATTTAGCAGGCAGGGAGAACACTACACTTTCTACTTTCTAACTGAATGAGTAATGTGTGTAAAATGGTGGACTCAATGCTATGCTTTATCCCGAGCCATTTAGTCAGATATCCCACAGCACTAGAACAGCCTCTATAGTTGTTTTAATAAAATTGTACTTTACATATAACATTGCATTTTGCATATAACATTAACCACTTTATATTCAATTTTTAGTTTCTATCACATTATACTTCATGTGGGACTTGAAATACAACGGAGTTACTCACACTAATAGTTTGCCGTAGCTTGTAGCTGATATCTTCTGCAAGATTATTTGCAGCTTCCGAATTAATATCCACACCGACTTGTTCAGCCATACACTGTATTGAGTCTGCACCAATTCCTGCAAATTTACCTTGTGACTGGCCATCCTAGAAAGAATTGACTGTTATTAAATGCCACGCAATATTTTAATTAAGTTTGATGTTTTGTGGTATATTTTTGATCTTGTTAAAGTACCTTTTCTATTAGCGGCGGGGTTTCACACTGACTAGAACCATCAGACTCGGAAGCTATTGATTTGTTTTTATCACGGTCACGGTTATTATTTTGTTTCTTAGTATGATTTTTCGCACTTACAGACGATAAATTAGACATGATACCAAAATATTAAAATATATAAGATTTATAAGACATGGCAGGACATTTATATAATACTGTAAATAACGAATGTTAGTATTTAAATAACACAATATCATCAGTTGAAATGTATTATATTTTGTAAAAAACTATAAATATTTTAAGGTATTTGTTTAAAACGTCAAAACTGAACCGTCAAAATTATGACTTGAAAACAAGCGTGAGTATAGTACAGCAGTGTTGCCAGTTGCGGATAGTCGAATATAACGCCACCCATACAATAAGTAACATTTTCATTAGATTTTTTTAATATATTTTTTAATATATTGTGTTAAGGAAGCACAAGTTTATATAAAAACTCTTTATATAAACTTGTGCTTCCTTAACATTCCCTCATTTTTGTAGACCAAGCAGCTTACAGGTCTTTAGTAATTTGGGCTTGAACACTGGTTTAGTAAGAAAATCAGCTAACTGGTCTTCTGCAGAAACATGTTCTACGACAAGCTCATCTTCAGCAACACATTGCCTAATATAGAAGTGTTTGAGCTTTATATGTTTGGTTTTTCTATGATACTCATACGAAGGATTATGAGCCAGTTTTATTGCAGATTGGTTATCAATTCTTAAAATTGGGTTTTCGAATTTTTTTCCTAAACTTGTAAATAATCTTTGCAGCCACATTATCTCTCGACATGCTTCACTAGCAGCTATTATTTCTGCTTCTGTAGACGATAAGGCAACTGTTGTCTGTTTAGTACTTCTCCAAGAAATAGCTGATCCACCAAACATGCATATCATACCACTGGTAGAGCATCCACTAAAACTGTCACCTCCAAGATCTGCATCACTATAACAAACCAGTCGTTTCTCGTTCTTTTTAAATTCTAAACCGTTTCCAATGGTTCCTTTTAAATAACGAAATATTCTTTTAACTTGTACAATATTTCTTGCACTAGGTTTGTCAAGATTTCTAGAGACAACACCGACTGCATAAGCAATATCAGGTCTTGTTCCAACCATTAAATATGATAAAGCTCCTACTGCTTGTCTATAAGGAAAAATTTTATAAGTCTCATCTTTTTCTATCTCGTCTTCTGAAACATCCTTGATTGCTGGTGTCCCAACTTCCTTACAGTTAGTCATTCCAAATCTGTCTAAAATCTTTTTTGTGTAAGCAGTTTGATGTACCTTAATAGTTCCATTGTTACTATGATTTATTTCTAATCCAAGAAAATAGGATGGTTGCTTTGTTGTTATTTTAAATCGACTTCCGAGTTCTTCTTCAATAAATTTTTTTGCTACAAAATCATCTGAAGAAGCTATCAAGCCATCATCAACGTACAACGCTAACACCATTTTTACATTATAACGCTGAAGTACATATAAACAGGGATCGGCGTCACTCTGTAAAAATCCAGTTTCAATTAGAAAATTATGAATACATTCATTCCAACATTTAGGCGCTTGCTTCAGTCCATAGAGACTCTTTTTTAATCTACAGACGTTACTTGTTCCATCATTATACCCCTCTGGTTGTCGCATGTAAATTTCTTCCTTAACAATACCATACAAGAAAGCTGTTGAAACATCAAATTGTCTGAGCGATAAACCTTCATTAGCTGCTATACTTAATAGTATTCTAATTGTAGATAGTTTAGCTACTGGACTAAATGTTTTGTTATAATCTATACCTTCTTTCTGTGAATAGCCAATTGCAACTAATCTTGCTTTATACTTATCTATGGAACCATCCGGATTTCTTTTTATTTTATATATCCATTTACAGCGAAGTGCTTTTCTGTTCTTTGGTAGTGATGTAATGTCCCAAGTGTCATTTTCTCTTAAAGAATTTATTTCACTATCCATAGCCTTTATCCACATGTCTCTATCAGTGCTTTGAATTGCTTCTCGATATGAAGATGGTTCGGTATCAGCTATAGCTTCATTAATGAACTGATCAAAACTAAATCTCTTTGGAGGTTTAATTTGACTCCGATCACGAAGCACACGCCTGTTTAAGTCAGGTGTGTTTTGCTCATGTCTCACTTCATCATTACTATTATCTGTCTCATCCTCTGAATCAATAGACTGATAATCATTGTCACTGTGAGCTTCGATTTGTGAATCTGGAGGAATAGTGGCAGTAGTTGTTGGTAACTCGTATGATTTCTTTATTGTGCCTGGGATTTCAAAATTAGGCTCACTTTTATCCAACAAAGGTACTTCTTCAAAAGAGACATCTCTAGATCGCCACAATTTTAAGTTTTCTTTGTCGAAAATACGATATCCGTCATCACCATCATATCCCACAAGTATTCCCTTCTGTGCTTTTCGGTCTAACTTGTTTGGTCTCCTTTGTTTTGGAATATGTACATAGCATGTGCAACCGACGATTCTCAGATGACTTATTTTAGGCTTTTTAGACCACCATAACTCATAAGGTGACTTACCTTCAATTGTTGTAGGTCCAGTTCGATTCAGTATATATACTGATGTATTGATTATCTCAGCCCACAAACCTTGAGAAATATCATTATGAGCATGCATAAGTGATCTCGCCATTTCAACTACAGTACGGTTTTCCCTCTCAGCACAACCGTTCTGTTCAGGTGTATATGGCATTGTCATTCTTTGCCTAATTCCATATCGTCTTAAAGTATTTCGAATTTGTTCATTATCAAATTCACCACCGTTGTCGCTTAAAATTTCTTCAATAGCGTGACCAGATGTTTTGGCTTCAGCTAGAAAGTCATTTAAGCGTGCATGAACTTCAAATTTATGTCTTAGAAAAAATATGTATCGAAAACGGGTAAAATCATCCTTAAAAATAATAAAATATCTATATTTGGAAATAGAATATACAAATGGTCCACAAACATCAGTATGAATAAGCTCGCCTGGTCTTGTAGCTCTTTGTCTGGTTCCGAATTTTAATCTATGTGATTTTCCATAAATACATCCTTGACAGATTTCTGAATTAACATCAAAATTAAACTGTATACCAAGTTCTCTTTGAATTACCTGTTTGACATGTCTTTTATTTTGATGACCTAGACGTTCATGATAAAGTTGTAGTTTACTAGGTACTGTTAATAGGTTTATTTCAAGTTTTGGAGGTAGAACATTTAATTTGAGTTTATACAAACCTCCATTTTGTTTGCGAAATCCTATTAATTTTACCTTACCATTGATCTTAAAGTAACAAGACTCGGTGCTTGATTCAAAAATGCTATTATGACAAAGGTCTTGAGCCGCTAAAACTGAGAATAAATTCCTTTGTATTCCAGGAACGTACCATACATTAGTGAAAAATAATACTTCCTTTTTGTTATTTATATCGACTTCCACATGTATTGTACCTTTTCCAATGGCTTCAACGGGATGACCATTTGCCGTTATAACTGTCTGGGAATTATTGAAATATTCAAAAGTCTGAAACAGATCACTTCTATTAGTTACGTGACTAGTGGCCCCATTATCAATATACCATGCATCCTTGTCAATATTTTCTCCAAAAGCTAAGGCTATGCTTGTCAACATTGTATTGTTTGTAGATTGCTTTGGATTTGTTGAAGGTTTAGGAGGCCTTCCATCCGCTATCCACTTTTTACATTGCTTAACAATATGACCATCAGCACCACAATATTTGCATTTATTAAATTTGTACTTCTTTTTAAATTTATTTTTCCTGTTCTGTACCATTAAGGCGTTCATGTTATTTTCACCAGATTCTGATAAAGCTCTTTCGTATGCACACAGCTGAGTAGTCAGATTTTCAATAGTACGATCTTGTTTTGAAATAAGTAACCAGCTCGATTTAAAATTGAAAAATTGTTCTGGAAGAGAATCTAAAATTTTGCAAATCAGTAATATATCTGGCAGTTCGCTGTCCACTAAATTCTTTTTTAAATCATGCCATATATTCTTTATAAATGACAAATGTGACCCTATATCATGTGCGGGATCTTTTTTGTATTTAAAGAATTGCATACATATTTCATATGATCGATCTTCTGACGCTCTCTCATAAAGATGGTTCAATTCATCCCACATCTCTTTTGCTGTCATAAAACGCATTACTTTCGTGAGTATATCGTCTGACATGTTGGTAGTCAAAAGCAGCATTGCAGTGCTATCAGTTTTTAAATAATTTTGCAAATCATTTTTATATTTGCTTAAATTAGCCTCTGTTTGCTCACCTGGAAGAGTTGGCTTTTGTAGTTTTCCTTCCACTGCGTCTAAAGTGCCTGGATTACTCTGAAGCAACAACCTTATTTTAAACTTCCAAGTTGCCCAATTAGATCCATCGAAAAGTCCTATTTCAAGTTTTGCTGATGCCATCGTAACTCTTTTAGTCTTTTCTTCTTCTTTTATAGGTCTTTATTATTGTTTACTTTTAACGCTCTGCTACCATATTAAAGTTAACAAAAACAACGTTTTAATAATTCATAAAATATATATTATTGTAGAGAAAAAATACATTTCGTTGTTCAGATATTTTATTATAATATGTCAATGTGTAAAATAATAACTGAAGATCAATGAGATTGAATACAATATAAATAAGGAACACACAAATATAAAAACTCTTTATATAAACTTGCGTGTTCCTTATTTATATTGTATTCAATCTCATTGATCTTCAGTTATTATTTTACACATTGACATATTATAATAAAATATCTGAACAACGAAATGTATTTTTTCTCTACAATAATATATATTTTATGAATTATTAAAACGTTGTTTTTGTTAACTTTAATATATTGTATATAGCACTATATTGTATTTAAACAAAAAAAAAAGATTTATATTAGTTAACTTAAATCTTAAGGTTCTTTGATAATCAATTTACATAAACAAAAATAATCATTAAATTAGTAGAATTACAGTTAAACGTTGTAAGATTATTAGAATATAATGTAATTTGTAAGTACATTCTCTATAGTAACCAATTTTTGTGACTTATTATTGCGTGCAACATTTCAAATTCAAACTTTGTGACTTTTTTAAAATTTTGTTTTAGTATCCGTGAAAGTAGAAATTTCAGTGTTAAACTGTTGCTGCTCAAATGTAAGAAGTCGAGTTCTTCTGAAATTCAAGCTTAGCTTAGCCAGAGTCCTTACATCAGATACCTCATTTGAACTAGCTTTAATACCAAATTTTGCCTCCTTTTATGGCTATTATTTTTTGGGATTTAACCACAAATGTATAGTTTTCCGATTGTTTCCTGAATTAGTACTACCTGTAGATGCTAGCTGCCAAATTTCATAATTCTAGGACAACCGGAAGTACTCTATTAATTTTGATTCCCTTTATAGTGTTGAAATACGCGTTTTTTGCGATATGAGCACCATGACATACGATCTTACAAGGCTTCCTTCCTTAAAAGGTACGGAACCTTAAAAATCAAATCGAATCAGCTTCACGCTGTGTCCTGCATACTGCAGGATAGGCAGAGGGAACCTAGTGCTAAAACACTCCGTTCCCCACTTTCCTCCGAATTCTGTAGGCATTGCATGTTGAGTGGTCCCACTCGCTTTACCTCGACACCAGACACCTTGCGCCACGACGGCCTTATTTCTTGATCATTAATTAATAATGATCAAGTATAACATGTTTTTTTTATTTCTTTTGTCCCTACACTCTGGTCGTTACCCTAAAATCCAGATAGATCTTAAATTTCATAATTTTCTGCGATGTTTGGTTTAGTTACCTCTTTAAAGCATAAAAGTGGATAAGAAAAAATCATGACGGTAGGTATAACATTAATTTTATCGTCTATGTAAAACATCAAACATGTTCTTTTGAAATAAGATTTCGGCTTACAGTTCAGAAATTACAAAAGTAACATGAAAGTAACATTTTGAGTATCGGAACTTAGAGAGTCTAGAGTAATGTAGTATAAACATGTCAACGTGGCCAGAAAGTATTCTGGCCAGTTTTATTTATTTTGGCACTAATTGCGATTCTTTTATTTTTCGCTATTATTTGGTTTCTATTAGATTTTTTTTATTAGATTTGCTTGTGATTTTAATTTCCTTCAAATTTCTGTTATTGTTATTGGTATTATAAAATGGCAGCAGTTTTACTTTAATGCTGAGTATGCAGATTTTTTATTTATGTATGGAAGAGCCGAGGAAACAAACGCAAGCAAGATTAACGCAACGAATATACGAAGAACGACTTGGAGTGGACAAATTGATCTTGAATGCATTTCAACGCGATCCCACGGCCAGTACTACAGACATCGCATTGAAATTTAATGTGTCTCAGTGAAAGGTATGGTCAGTACTTAGAAGTGACCGACAGCACCCTTACCACTAAAATACCGTTCAAGAAATAGAAGAAAGTGATCCCTTTAGAAGAGTACCATTCTGCTCGTTTTTGCTGGACTACGACACTCACGGTGATTATATTCATTATAGTACGGCCATGTAGGTCTTTCTCGGGAAAACGCTGACCAGTACCGAAATAAACTTGAGTTTACCGTTAAGGTATATCTCGGGAATGCTTCTTTATGGAAAAGAATTTGGTTCAATTTAACCACCAGAAAACACAAGTCACATGGGACCTTATTATTTCGAGTGCCAGTATCGAGATCAAGTAGAAAACATAAAATTCTATGGCGTTTATTATTATTTTTAGTCGGGTATTGGCGGTTTTAAGCGTGTGCCCTGTAAATTTTTTTTTTATTCAAATTTTGTAATGATTGAATGTATAAAGTATAAATCTGTTGGCAAATTCAGTAATTCAGCAAATTCAGTGGCCGCCAATACCCGACTAAAAATAATAATAATAAACGCCATAGATTTTTATTATTATTGTTATTTCGTTATTTAAGGCTAACTAAGACTAAGACTTACACTGTAATGTTATATAGCCTATAGCGCTCCTGAAGAATGCAGCTTTCATACAAAACAAAAAAAAGTTTAACCAATAAAGGTGATGTCCGCTCTGGTGTCCAGGCAAAGCGCGGCGTTGAGTTCCGCCAATAAACACGCAATGCCCCCAGAATTCGGCGGAAAATGGGAAACGGTGTGTCTTAACACTAGGTTCCCTATGCCTACCCACCCGTGCCCACCCACCTGATACAGTGTGAAGCTGATAAAATAATATATTTAGCAGTAGCCATACTAATCGTGGGTTCATATTTCGGTATTAATTGAATAAATTGAAATGATCTTCGAATTAGCCGAGCTAATATCCATGCAAACAATGGAATTTTTCAAGAAGTTTAATCTATGTAAAAGTTTGTTCAGCAAACACGATTAACTTTGCTGTTAAATTAAGTAAACAATGATCGTAACGATACCACTGTTAACATAACCAGGCTGCCACGAGGTAGTGTTGAATAGCCTTCCTTGCAACCAGAGCCAATAAAAATTTAGCTTGAAATTAATTAATAACTATGAATCACTCGGATGTTCCAGAATATGATTTGAAAATGTGGTCATTATTTTTGGCAAAAGCGGTATATACAGATAACACTTGGTTGCAAATTTTATTAGTTTCGATATTGATAGTGATTTTCATAGTAGGTCTCATCGGTAATCTTCTTACTTGCATTGTGATTTACTCGGACAGAACTATGCACACTACGACTAATTTCTACTTATTCAATATGGCGGTGTCAGATATTATAGTGTCGTTCGGTATTTTCTTGGAAGTTTATATATTTTGTATGGATTCTTACGTTTTTGGGAACTACGCTTGCAAGATTCACTTCTTCTTTGTTATAGTTTTGTGGAATAACAGCGTATTGGTGATGACAGCTCTAGCGATTGAGAGATACATAGCAATATGGCACCCTCTATTATTGAAACCTGCGCCAGCTTGGAAACGAGTCATGAAAGTAATAAGTTTTATATGGATCATTGCAATATGTGAGACAGCACCTGAAGTGTTGACAGTGGAACTAATTAGGACTCAGAACATTGGCGTCTGCTACATTGTACCCAGTCCTTTGGCTAGAATTACCAATGGTATCCTGGCACTGGTTACATTCATTATACCACTTGGCATAATGTTGTTTGTTTACACAATGATTGCGTTCAAAGTGAGTGTTAATGAAAAGTCAAATTCTAAGAAGAAGATATTTAATCATAAGGATAACAGGAGAAAAATAAATAAACTTGTTGGTAATTATGAACTTGTCTCTTTATATTTTACATTATCATGCTCCAATAACATAATTTCACACAGAGCTGAATTTTGGCGTTTCTTAATAAGATAATCTCAATATAGAAAGCTTAGTTCGTAAATAATTTTTTGTTGGTTTTCAGTAGCGATCACATTATCTTTTCTAATCTGTTGGCTGCCATTTTTTACATTTCGACTGCTTATTTTCTTCTTCGATATGCAGAGACTTATGCAGATGGAACAGGTAAGAATATCTTAAAAACAGAACAACGAATAAATATAATAATTCGTAATTGATGTCAATTTTTTTTCTTGTGGGCCAATTTCATTCTTATGGAGTTTGTGACCCTGCGAAGCCCACTTTAGCTATATTTTGTGGAATAAAAATTGGGCTTTAATTCTTAACACAACATCAAATCTTAATGAAAAGGATTAGTAAGATGAGTAACGTTATAGTAACGATTTCCGCTACATAGTTAGTATAGGAAGCTTATTTAAAGTGTTTTCTATGCGAAAAATTAAATCTTACTAAACTTATGAAAATAAAAAAAATGTTTCATAAAAATTTCAATATTTAAGATACTACTTTATATAGAAGGCTTTCGTCCATGGAATCCCATGGAAATCGACTAAGATCCTGACTTATTTTTTTTCAAATTCAAATGTAAAAAAAGAATTCCTAAATGGAAGAACATATGTAAAAAATATAGTTAGCAAATATGGAAGATCCTCCTTTTTGAAAAAGAATTCCTTTAAAAATATTCTCTTTCATATAATATATCTTTTTCAGGTTTGGGGTATTGGCTACAGAATAATATTGGTTAACAGTTGGCTATGTATTGTACTGAATCCTATACTTTTTAGTCTCATGTCTACTAAATTTAGGCAAGCTCTTAAGGTAAAGTTTTCGTGAAACGTTTTTTTAAAAATACTATGTAACAGTTTGCGTAGTTAGATGCATATTTATAAATCGCTCTCAACTCTGAGAGTGATTTTGAGATGCCGTTTTCATTCATACATTGTGTATTAAATAACGAAATAACAATAATAATGGAAGCCATCGAATTACATTATCGGCGTGCGCTGCAAAAATAGTTAAATATATAATATGTATTACAAAAACATTCAATATAATTAGTTAGAAAAAAAGTCCACGACATTGTCTATCTATCTTTTATAAATAAGTCACAATACGGCATTTTGTGCCAAAAAATATAAAAAAAAATTGCAGGTGATATTTGATTACTTTAACATTCATATTGAACCTTACGAGCGAAAATTATTCTATCGTCAAGGAAGTTTAATGAAGATGAGGTCTGGCTTTTATAGCGTGTAATTTGGACGTATATTTTTCGAGAAAATATAAAATTAAAATATTTCAACACTCAGTTTACGGCCGCAAGCCTAGGTTCGAGTCCCGCAAGGGGTGCCTTTGCCGCCGATGTCACCCTGTCATGCAGTGCTTAAAATTTCTTAGAATTATAAAAACGAACAACTTGTTCGTGATTGAATGCTTAAATTATAGGTGGTGTGTGGGCGAATTGAAAATGTGTTCATATTGTGTCAGTTATTATATAAACATTTAATTTTATTTTTCAGATATTATGGACTACGAAAATAAAAAGCAAAGATCATTCAGTTTTAACACTTTAATTATAATCCGTACATATATATTATGTTGTATTATTCAATTAATAATAAATAAAGCACATGCGCGCACATACCCACATTGGTAAAGTATATACTTATCTTAGCTAAAGTGCTAAGTTCGTCATCAAGCCTGTTTAGTGTTGTCGAATTCTAAAAATATCGTTATAGCGCATGGGGTCAGCCTAGTCACCGTTCGTGTAGTTTAAGGTTTAACATTATACTTACCTGTTTTTATATAAATTATTTTCTTACTTTTAAAATAAGTGTATTTGAATTTTATTAATCCTACTATAAAGTATTTTACTATAAAAAAACAAAGTTTTTCTCATTTTACCACATAGCAGAGTATAGTAAGCAGTAAAAGTCAAAAACTGAAAATAATGTTTTCCCTCAGAATGAGAATCGAACTCATAGCCACTGAACCGTCGTGTTTACAGTCAGACGAAGTCCCACTGCGATAACCGCAATGGCTTTTCTAATATAGGTAAAACAATTGTAAATGGATTTTTATAACAACATTATCATTAACATATTTGATCTCACCATTTTTATTTGCAAAGTGCTTGACTCTTGTCACAATAAAGTGTAGCTTCGATCCCAGGTTCATTCCCGGAAGTGAGGTAAAGAGTGGAGCAAACGAAAAAATATGTTGGAAAATGTAAAGTAAGTAAAAGATACCCTGTATCTTTTACTTAGATTACATTTTCCAAATCTGTGTTTAGTACTTATAAAATAAAATAGTTCTCCATCGACGTATGGTTTAATTTTTTGACCTACGTATGACGAAGGTGGATGGCGAGAGTTCTTCAGTGGGACGGGAGTAAAACAAGAGTTATGCCACTATGTTTATATTCGGAGGTTTACAAATTTGTGTCTTTCGTACAACTGATACATGCTATTTTATACTCTTTTTAAAATACAATTACCCACTTTTACAATTTATATTAAGACACGTTCCATTTCTCGATATCAAATAATTATACTTAAAAATAACAAAAGTAGTACTAAATGATTATTGATTATATTTTATTATTATTATTATGTATATTATAATTATCATCATATATTATTATTGTTTATTAACTCATATCATATTGAAGTATAAGACAGAAAATAATTGTATTAAATAGCGGCTGGTGTAATGCGAGGTATTATATTATCTCTTACATACGAGACGGACGTTATTCTGGTTTTAGTTTCAATTGCGGTGTCTGACTCCGTCTAAGTCAAAAATTTGAAAGGAAAGTCAATATGAATAATATTTGCGTATTAGGTGTATTAAATCTAATTATATCAAAAATTTGTAATGTAATGACATAAACAACAGATTTTTGTGCGCTTTGGGCTTACCAAAGCGCACAATGAACAAGTTGACTCAAACAAGGAAATATGCATAATTGTGAGGCCCAAGAGGGTGAACCGCGAGACAATTCAAGTTGAATGTAAAATGGGAATAAAATTCAATCATTAAATATAGATATAATGAGCTCATTTCTCAAAATAATATAATGATTTATTTTCTACTAGCGACCTGCTCGCGGCTTTGCCCGCTTGAATTACATGATTATTCATTTAAGAAATATAGATATTACAAACAGCCTTAATTATTAATTAATTGATTTGGATAAGTATTCACGATATTCTTTGTAAAATAACTAATCTTAGTTCCTGTACAGTTTTCAAATTAGTAACATATATTATTAGTTAAATACATAATTGGTATACAGAATATACATAGAAAGCACGTTTTTAGGCATTTTTATATAATCTATAAAATAATCAACATTTTCGGTCAAGTTCAAGTCGTACTCATGCCCCGAGAGTTTCGTACCAGTTTCATGAATGGAGATACACCAAAAGAATAACTAATTAAGTTGTCATTTTGTATCAAATTAAGTACAGATTAAAATTTGTACCTAATGGTTTTTTTCTGTGACACAAATACAATAAGTATTCAATTTTTGAAAAATAATTTTGGAATTTTCCTTTATACGTGCCGTAAATTTTAACTTCTTAACAAATTTCGTAATTGTATATCAACGGGAAGTACCTTATAGTTATGATAGAAAATGCGACAAAAAACGAAGCATAAACCCTCATATTTCATCGTCATTTGATTGCGATGATTTAGAAGATAGATTTTTTGTGCTCTAAGGGAATATAGACTTGAACATTGAGGTATCTAACCTTTAACCGATCTTGTACAAAATAGTCTTGACAGACGGACAGACGGACAAACAACAAAGTTATCTTATAAGAATTTTGAGGTATGTACCCTAAAATACCCTTGGCACATACATACATGCAACATACAGGTGCAATAGTGCAATGTCGGTACGTGTCGCTTGTAAGTTATGAAATATTACTGCGGGATATTTTTATAAAGTGTCAGAGCATTTTTTTCTTGGGACACAATTTTTTAGAGGTTGCTCCCAAAAGTTATTTTTTTTATACGTTTCTTAAAAAAATATTAATAACATAAACGAACGAACGGACTGAAGAACCTATTCAAAATATTTTTTTGAATATCAGTCATTCTTTATCACTGTGTTAAATACGAATAATAATTACGAATTAAGCTAGACTGTTACGAAGGTAATCTTCACCAACAATTCAATTTAGTTTACTTTGTAGTTAGTACTATGAACAATTGTACTTTAAAAATACGTAAATTTATCAACAGTCAAATAAATAAGACGTTTCTAAAGTCATTCTTTTGGACTTACAATTGAACTGTAACCATTCGAACATTGTTAGAAAAATACTACTATGTTTATGTTAATTTATTATAAGTATAGATTACACTTACACGACGTAATTAACGTTTAGCAAATAATAACTCAACAATATAACGTTCATTATCATATGTAGTCAATAGATATCATTGCGTATGTTTCTATTTTTTTTTTTTCAAATATAAATATCTTTAAAACTTTAAGTACATTATTTTTTGATAGAGTGTAGCGGTAACCTTTCCAAACTATAAATATATTTTTTTTATGCACAGCGCCAGCTATTTAAGATTTAAAATTAATAACCGTTTAAAAATGCTGTTTTTATGTTAAATTTCGAACGTGCAATGAAGAACGTGCTCAGCTGGTTTGAGCACGTCGAACGAATGAGTGATGAAAGAATGGCAAAAAAGATTTATGATGGAAAAGTGAGCGGTAAGAAAGGTAGGGGGAGACCTCGGTTGACCTTCGAAAACACAGTATCAAAGATACTGGAGGAAGGTCACGTAAAAAGCATGAGGACCCCCCGAAGGGCATGTATGAAGAGGTTGATGACAGTGGACGAGGCGAAAGAGGTATGTAGAGACCGTAGCGTTTGGCGCTCCGTTCTCTCTGACTACCCCGCAAGGGATAAAGCGTGAAGCTAAGTTAAGTTAAGTTAAGTTATGTTAAATTTCACCTTAAAATTATATTAACCGAAAACGATGTTGTGCTAAAGTATTAAAATGATTATTATTCCTCCCGTCGTAATTAGTGTTTAACTCTACAGAACGTTTTTTGCGTTATCAAGATTCGTTAGTACCTACTATTAGTTGTCAATAGATAGCGTTACTTGTATCGATTTTTTACTATCTCAAATATAAACTTCTTGAAAACTTAAATACTTATATCTTTTGGTAGAGTGAAGCGATTATACTGAAATAAACACTAAAAGTTACGGTGATTTACTTGTAATTTTTATTTATAAAAGTTGCTTAAATTTATTGTGTACTTTTTACGTGATACGTGTTTACATAAGCAGATAAGCAGACAAACTGACAAAAATTTCAAAAATATTGGAAATGGATTTTGTTAATTATCCTTTAGTACTTTAGTACTTCAATGTACAGAAATGACTTTTCTACAGATTGATTATAAGTATAGATTGTGAATTCGTACAAAAGTAAGTACCTACAGATGAACGTTAAAAACTATTTTCTATATTTTCATTACTTTAGTTCTAAATGTTACATAACTAGCATTAAAATAAAAAGATTGGTTACATTTCAAATGTTCACTATGAGATGGATTTTTTGAGAAACGAGACTACTAGGTAGGCACAAGTGTGTGACTGTAAGCTGGTGGTTGTGGGTTCGATTCCCACTCATGAGAATGAATCATTATATATTAACATTTTCATTTCATCGCTCTGGTAATAAGGCAAAGCGCGATGTCTGGAATTTGGCAGAGTGGGATCCGCCTGTCTCAACGCTAGGTTCCCTCTGCCTACCCTGATACAGGTGATATTGGAGGTAATTTCCAAATATTTGTACCCTATACTGTATGGTTCAAAATTTTACCGTTTTCAAGATATTGTAGATTAGTACTCTCTGCCGAATTTTATAGGCATTGCGCTAAAATTTCGAATCACGCTATATGGGGTACAAGTGGTTGGAAATGACCTCTTCTGTCACCTGTATCAGTTTCTCTACCTATCTACGAATGCCACAACTAATATATATGTATATAATATTGTCCATGAAAGTGCGCTAGCTTTATAATACTTATATAGGTTTTGAGCACCTAAATCTTTTATTTGACCTCTTGAAGAGTCCTTTCTTAATTCAACCTAAATTATGATATCAGAATAGGCAAAACTCGGCAGAACAAAATAGTTGGTTTTTTAAATAAAACCAAATTTATGTAACATCATAACATCAGCTTTACGCAGTATCCTGCACACATCAGCGTAAGCAGAGGGAACCTAGTATTAAGACACTCCGTTCTCCACTTTACGCCGAATTCTGGAGGCCTTGCGTGTTGAGTGGCGGAACGCAACACCGCGCTTTACTTCGAAACCGGAACGAAGAAATGGAAATATTTCTATTCCTCGAGTGGGGATCGAATCAACAACCAGTCGCGTTTACAGTCACACTTTGTGACCCTGTGCCACGACTGGCCTCATTTATTACTAATTTCCTAATAATTAATACTAGCAATCTGGCTCCGGCTTAGCCAGTTTAAACTTCACGATTGTTTTATTTAATAAACTGAATTGTAATAGTGTACACACAAAGTAGTAAATGAAAATGATCTTTATTTAGAAATTATAACATACAAATTGCACTGAGACTTCCCAGTAAATAGTCAGGACTCTAGTCAGACATTTGTGTTGGTAATATCTCGCAGAAACCATACCACACTATAATAGTCCAGTCACAACACGCAATGCCTCCAGAATTCAGCGGAAAGTGGGAAACTAAGTGTCTTAACACTAGGTTCGGTCTGCCTACCATGTTGTACGCATGATACAGCGTGAAGCTGATTTACTTTTGATTTAATTTTTTTAGTAATAATTATGAGGTTTATATGTAGTCCAATGATATAGACAACGTATTACAATAAATTAATATGAAAATATCCTACTTGTTATTCTCATAATTGAAAATTAAATATGTTCATAAATATTAGGTTTTTAAGAAAGAAATAAATACGACAAAATAAATAAAAATAATTTATTATATATTTATAAACATTTGCCTTATCAGAATACGCCACATTAAAAATACCTCTACCTAATCCGTCAAAAAAGTGAGAGAGAAAGTAGGTTACCTGAAGGTAAATTGCCTGGTCAAAATAATGCAGTGCTCATTGCAACATCAGTTTGCAAGTTACAGGCAACAAACAACTCCAAAAGCAGAGTGTGAAAATAGTAGTCTAAGCCTGAATACGAGTAAAAGTTCTAATATTTGAAAGAAATGTAGAAAATACGGAAGATCAGTCTAAATGGAAGTATTAAGAACAAGTGAATGAAGTGGTATATACGGGAAATATGTAGCAGTGTATGTTATGTTTAGTAAAGACGGAATTTATGTAATATTTGTTGAAAGGTGTATTGTGGCTTCTTACCCCCTGAGGGTATGTGTGAAGAGGTTAATGGCAGTGAATCAGGAGAAACAGGTATGTAGAGACTGTAGCGTTAAATTAGCTCTACATTATTTTTTTTCCACGCTATCTAAAAAACGTGAAATTCAAAATAATAATCAAAATTACTTATTGAAGATGAATAATCTTGAATACCCTTTGTAGCTTCTAATGGTTGTATCTTATTCTCTAATAAGTTCTTTGATTTACACGACTATTATACATTTTAAATGAAACTATTTTAGTTAGACTGGGGTGAGTCTACCCGTGACCACGGACTACTGCAAAGTGTTTGAAACGTCGGGTTTCCAAAATGTATAATTTTAAATATACGCGATTAATCCGGTTAAAATAGTTTCATTTAAAATCTTATTCTCTTTTGTGAAATTTTACGTGCACTGGTTGTCCTACAGTCCGTAATATTATATCACTTCGAAAGACAAGATCAGATGGTTTAGTTACAGCTTCTAGACGAAATCGCCTTAGCAAACTTGATACAAATGTTTTCATCTCTAGCATAGCGAATTTTTGACCTGAAATATATAAAAGAAAATATCAAAAACTATACCCATCAATCTGTTCACTTATGTTGACTGGTCTAATGTGGCAGTTAATAGACGTCTATTTCAACTTACCTATACAGTTTCTTGACCCGGCACTAAAAGGTAAATAGGCGTATGGGTGCCGACTTGCGCTATTTTCAGGGAGGAATCTCTCAGGAATAAAACGTTCGGGCTCTGGGTAAATGTCATCACGTTGATGTAAATCAAATATTGGTATAAATATGTGAGTATTTGAAGGTATCGTATATTTACCTAAAAATATTATAATAGTAATCAAAAAATATTTTGCAAATAAAATCGTTTTCTAACAAGAATATCGATTGTTAATGTGAACAAAAAATAGGAACCTACTTCCATTTACAAAATCTTTTGTCGTTTTGGCTGGCTCTTGTCAGAGTAAAATTAAATTTATAAAGATTACTCACATTAGTATCGATTCCAAAAATAAAGGATATTGATATTTGCGTATGTTCAAAATTTTATTTGTACCTGATTAGAATAGTTTTGAGATGTTTTTATACTCAATAAATTATAACACAATCATCAAATAAATAAACAGTCGTCGTGGCATGTAATACTGTTAATAAAATATAGATTATCAAGAAATAAAAAAAATACTTTGTTTTATATATACCTATATCTGTTTCTTCAGTGATGTATCTTAGAATAGCAGGGACGCTTGGATAAATACGTAAGGATTCTTTAATACAACATTCTAAATATTTCATTTGATTAAGATCTTCCATAGACGGCGCTCGTTGTGAATCATTAAATATAGTTAGCAACTCTTCATATATCTTTTCCTAAAATTGTTAATGTGAAAGTACAACTAATTTAATACATTCTTAGAATCATATGTAGTAATATGTATTTTAATATAATAGTTTTTCTGTTCTATAAATAGAGTTGTAGGATAACGTTACTTGTAACGTCTGCAAATAAATCATAATATATATTCATAATATAGAGCATATAAATACATAAAAAGTTGTAAATTGATTAGTCTAAGATAATTTTTAACAAGGGCTCTTCAATAAATATGCCGGTAGGGACTTGTATAATTATTTAAGATATCTTTTATATCAAGAGCAAACTTACTTGAGCTTCTGTTTCATTAGCAATCAACATTAACGTATATATCAATGCTTGGGCAGATGTGTCATGTCCCTGAGAAAAAATAACAGGCAAAACAAGAAAAAAACATAATTAATTAATTATATATAGGTTTACCTGTTTGCACTCCAAACTCATATTTTTACGCATGTTATTCGCCGTTTTAAAACTTAAATTCCTATGTTTAAAGTTGAACTTTGTATTTTTTACACTTCAAATTCATGCTGGTGAACTATATTATTATGAGAACAATACAGTTGTAATTCTGTAGGTTAAAAAATTAATATTTTATGTACCTACTATTATTCCTTTTTCATCCTTCGTATGAATTTTATTAAAATTTATAAAGCGTTTTTGCTTTCAAAAATGTATTTATACTACTGATAAATATATAAATCGATGTAATTTTCAAGAAGGATACTTATATTAGGATACCTATATACCTATATTATATAATATAAAAAAAATACCTCAAACATAAAAGTATCGACTTCTTCTCTAATGCCTTCCGCGTCAATATTCCCTGATCTTTCATTTAGAAGGAGCAAGTCTAACATTGCTAATTTGCCTTTATTCCCATAATGTTCATAACCACTAAATTTATTTATATTATTTTCTTTTAAGTATTTCCTTCTTTCATCTATAATTTTTCTTGTAAATAGATGTGCGTCTTGAAGTGCCTTTTTTTCCGCTTTGGCAAATTTAGAAAATTGATATAAGAAGTTGTTGTGTAAAATAGGTCTACGAAGCCGTTCAAATACAGCTGCACCTACAACATCTATTGCTTTCCAATATTTATTTGCAACGGTTTCCATTTCTTCATGCAACGTAGTACCCATTGTAGTTTCTGTTAAGTTATTATAAAAAAAGACAACCTCAGAACTATGCCTGTATTGAACTTTAACAAAAAATAAAACCACAATAAAATAAAGAAAATATACTATATAATAAATGAAATTATTAATATTGAAATGTTATAAAATATAAATATATTATATTAAAAGATTATAACTACTTACGGTGCAATGGTCAAAATCTATTAATGTAGTGATCAAAATATATTATGTGTATAATCGCTACAAAAACAATGAGGTTTAATCATTTTAGAAAATTTACAAAAATCTAAATAAAAAATATACTAAATTCTCATTAACTCACATGTATTTTTGTAAAAGTGACCTCCAAAGTCCACCCTAATATTATAATACTATATTTATTTATTATTTAAAATCCGTTATTATATAAATTTGTTTAAACGAGTTATTCATATATCACAGAAAAAAAACCCATTACATATGTATATTTTTGTAGCTCATTTTATATAAAAACTTATTTTTTTCAAACTTTGTAAGATGTATCTACTTCCCGTTCATATTAATTATCAAATTGGTACAGCGCTCTCAGATTACACAATCTAAATAACAGAATAGTGTAATTCTTAACATATGATTTTTGGGGAATTTCGGTGACCATTTCACTTCTTAAAAGGAGAAATCAATTAAGGTTTGGTCAACTAAGTTACTAGGACACATCGTACAAAGGAGCAGACGTTCAAGCACATATCTTATATAGTATCGCAATATCAGAATAAAAATAACAATTACATACTCACCACACATGATTGCAATAGTTGTAAAGGTGATTAAGGGTCCTATATCAATAATTTCCTTGCCATTATATTTTTCTAGTAATTCCAAAAATTTGTCGCTTTTATCGACAAAGATGTTGTAATATCTTTTTAAAATATTGAAATGAAATGCTTTTGTCAATAGTTTGCGTCGATGATGCCACTTCTGCCCTACAAGGTAAAAATAACTCTAATAAAGAACTTTGTGCCAACTATGGACATTTGATGCTCTAAAATTTTCTCAATTTGGAAATAAAAACATATCTTCTTTATTCTAATTTATTATTAAGTAAGTATGTACTTTTTTATCTATTATTTTAATATAACTGTTAATTTCTGAAAATATTTTTTGGAACATTATTTTCGACGGCAACAAAACAGTTGTCTCTATGAGTGGATTCTGTGGGGATAAGAAAAAAATTTAAAAGATAGAAGTCATGTCAAATAAATACACAATCCAGGGTTATTTTTTTGGTTTTTTTAGTTTATATCATGACAAATGTCAATCTTTGTTATTTATTTATTATTCTTTCCATTTTTTTTTTCAGTTTCACGCCCTATTCCAGATGTAGCAGGGTAGTAGCAATGTTAAGATACTCCGTTCTCCATTTTCCGTCGTATCCTGGAGGCATTGCGTGATGAGTGGCGGAACCCAACGCCGCACTTTGCCTCGACACCGGAGCGAAGAAACAAAAATATAAATTTAAATAAATATTTCATTTCCTTTCCAGTTACATCTAATAAATCCCTCCCTCTCTACTGCCGCCCCCACTATAACATATTTCGCTGTGTACAACTATTTTTGATTCCAATTACAAGTATTTGACAAATGTTAATAGACCTAAGAAAGTAACCTTAAAAATATAATGAAGCAATATAAATGTGGGGTATATACAGGTTGATTGGTAGATAGACAAACCGATACAAGTGACAGAGGTCATTTTGATAAAAAAATTGGGACATCATATAGTATGTTCCGATATTTACCGTTTTCGAGATATTGGCCATTTATTTTTTTCTAAATATCAGTTTTGTGCAAAAAATATCGAAATTTTTTTGTATTATTTCACAAATTATCCGCATTTTTGTAATTCTCCATTTATTTAGCATAAAGTTACATGTCTGTTGTAGTAAAGGAGAATGAAACTTTTGGGCCTACACGTTCAATTTTTTTTTTTTTTTAGAATACCAAATAATAAATTAATTGACATTCTGGAAGTGGAGAAAAATGAAGAAAAATAAGATTTAGATCCTTAATCGATTAAAATCAATCATATTTTAAATCAGAGATGTGACAGCTGATTGACAATCACACCTTGTCTAATGATTTTTTGCATTTTTGCTTCTGTTTGTCATCGCAAAATCAGGCCATTAAATAAAAAACATAAAAAAAAAAATTTGCTTCTGTCATTACGTTCGTGTCATAACGCATCGACGTTTTGAATGTTTTCCCGTTTGTTTGATATTTTCAACGACTACTGTTTTGTTTTTCTCGGATTTTGACTCTGCCTACTTTGTACGACCCTCGCTTCCCCACTGGACTCTGAAATCTTTTGGATCTTACGACCGCCACGCTATGGATATGAATCGCTGTGTGAATTGTGGGATAGCCAATGGACACTGCAATACCCTAGTCCGACGACCTTTAGACGATGAAAACCACCACAACCTGGTTACTTAGAGGTGTGATATAATCCCGACATATAAGCAGGAAAATATATTTCTGTTACATTTTAGTTGACAGCTTTCGTAGAGGAAGGGAAGCTATTGCTATGAAATACTGCAATTGTATTGTAGGAAGACGAATGGTAGGCTGCTGTGCTCATGTTATGAGTATTATATGGTACCTTAGTTGGGCTAGGTACCAAAATAGTTTAGTTCCACCTGCACACTTCTTAGATGACATTTTAATAATAATAGAAGAAGAATAAAATATTCATTAAAATGTGTTTTATTTATAAATAATAAGCATTAATGCTTAAACAACTCAGTAATCACATATTTTATAGAAGTTGATATTCAAGAAATTGTGCTGCGAACTTAACCTCACTTTTATCAAATCTCTAATAACTCAGATCTCAGATTGCCAAAATTTATATAGATTTCAGGGAGGGAATGATGTACCTAAATCTTACCATTAAATCATACCATTTTCATATCTTTACATTCTGGGCCCAAAAATGTATGGAATAGTTTGTCTCCTTTAGTAATATAGGTAAATATTTTTAATACATACTCAGTAAAATTTAATACTGTGATTATTACAATCACTCTACTCTCACTCTGTAATTTTTTCAAAATCTCAACCACCATTTTTGATATACATTCTAAGTTATTTTTTCATATGTGGGGTACATACATATATTTTATTTTTCATTACTGTTCGAACTCCTCACACCGGCTGGTGCTGGCGGCGTGGTGCCAGATGCATAGCATGGCCATCAGGTCGACGGCAAACTTATTATAATTAGTAGTAGTGTTGCCGATCGATTGTGGACTATCGATAGGATATCGATATTCTATCGATAGTAGTCCGATAGCAGGACTATCGATGTTAAAATCGATAGTCTCGATTAAATAGATAGTATCGAAACTATCGATAGTTCAAAAGGGTACAATACTATCGGACAAATGCAATATTATCGATATTATCGATAGTATCGTCTCTCACAGTTAGAAAGATATCGATACTATTCATAGTATCGATACTATTGAATTTCAAGGAAACGATAGTATCGACAGTATCGATAGTATCGATACACATTTTAATAAATTAAGTGTAATTAAAATAAATCTTTTTTTTTTAAAACACGAAACAAATTCGCGTTATAACATTTTGGTGGCAGCGGAAAGGGATTTATGAAAATACAAATCCCTGGAACGTCTTTGTGAACATTTATAAAAAGTGAAAAGTGTAATTAATAAACTATTTGTGAAAATTTGTTACGAGAATCGTGGGCCGTTTTGCTTCCCAAGTCGCATCACACCTGTAGTAACCTGATATGGCGCTTATCTGGACCACCGTGGCGTTCTGCGTTATGTGAGTCTGGCTTTAGATACAAATTCCATTATGGAATAATAAAATAAAATAAAATATTTTAAAAGGGCATTAAAATCGATTTAAATTTAATTTCAATAATTTTTATTTTTTTTATTTTGTGTAATGAATATATAAATATGTTTTTATCAGTTATTATTATGTGTTAAATAAGTTTCTTATTTCATGTGTATACGTATTAGCCGCAGCGTAATTTAATTTTATAAGTTAATTTTTTTTTGTTATATTTGTTCATAACTATGGCGGAATCTAAAGTGCCC